>VWZF01002613.1:123344-363263 GCA_013396755.1 Sclerurus mexicanus | reverse complement strand
CTCCCCGGCCCCATCTTTGCCTGTTGGGTGGTTGCGGAGGGTTTGGGGCTAGGGTTTGTGCTGGGGTTCTGCTTAGGGTTCTGGAGGTATTTCTTGTCCCCCTGTGGGAAGCGACTGAATTGGAGATGTGTCTAGAAAGAAATGCTAATCAGTGTCTGGGGCTCCCTGCCTGCACAGCGCCGAGCGGTAAACAAAGGAGCATCCTTGGGTGCACATCTCCCCCTTGGCACCGGGTTTTAGGCAGAAATGGCCCCGTTGACCCACGTTTGGCAGAAGGATGCCCATCTCTGAGGCATTGCTGCATAGGAGAGCAGATGACTTCCCGTTATTCCCAGGACTGCAAAGGGTCAAGATAAATCGCTGTGTTACTGCAACTCCCTTCCCTCTGGGACTTTCCACAGTCCCGCCAGGCTCTTCTGCAGGCCTGAGCTCAGGATGAGGTGCTTCTGCCCTTGGTGCCATTGGTGTTGTTTATTTTTTTGTTTCTGTGTTTTTCATCATGGCCAGGGCCTCTGTCAGCTCCAGCAGGAGGAATTTTGGGGCCTTTTCTGTTCTGGTTTTTTTCCCCTCCCTATCTTTTTGGTGTTACGGTATGGTAAGATGAGGAGTTGGGATGTGCTTTCTGGTCCTCAGCCATTTTGTACATTGAGGCCTTTCAGGGAGGTGTTGGTGGGACCAGTCAGAGAGGTGAGATCCTGGCTGGGTGGAAAGGGGAGCTTCGCTGTGCACTGCAGTGAGTTGGGGTCCTTGGGGAAGCTCATCCTCCCGGGGAAAAGGGAGAGGAGAAGAGGGAGCATCTGTGGAGCTCAGTTGCAGCTATGATGAGGAGTGTGAAGCCTAGTGCTGGGGGCACCCTGTGCATCCTTCGTGCTGGCCATTCTCTGGAGTTGTAGGTGGTTTGTGTAGAAAAATCTTCCAGAATCGCGTGGAGGGACCAAGCATTCACGTTGTGAGCTGGGAGCTTCCCCGTGCGTGCGCCACAGATGGGGAGGGATGTTGTGCAACGTGCCCTGTACACTGTTAAATACAGGTGAGACCCCAGCCTGGGACACTGAGGTGACAGTGACAGAGATGGAAGGGGCTGAAAATGACAAGCAGCAGGGGTAGCCCTCACTGTAAGGGCTTTATAAACAGCTTTGACTTCTTCAACTACTCCAACTTCTGACCTGTTTGACTCTCTGTGGTGGCATTGGCTTGGGCAGCTAGGAATGCTCCCAGGGCAGGAGCAGAGTCACCCCAAACAGACTTGTTCCCGGTGCCAGGTTGGGGTGCCTGTTGGTTCTCCCCGCTCAAGCAGCTGTGTTTCTTCTGAGCTCGTGACTCCACTTAAATCTGCTGTGACACCACATGGAGCCATTGAAAACCATCCTCTACCCTCCACCCCTGCACCTGCTGGGAAACGGAGGCTGGATTCAGTGCTGAAGTGGTAATTGCACCAATGTCTGTGAAGCATTGGTGATATATTTTTATTTTTTTTTTTACAGTGTATTAGGAAGTTATGTGGATTCCAGTCTTCTGAACTGTACATATGATAGGTTTAGCTTTGGCAGTTTGCTGTTACATTATTATTTGGTAAACTCCATACGAAGTCATCAGGATAATCTCAGGCACCAGTTTTCAGCCCTTGCTGCCTGGGTGAGCCTGGCGTGGCCTGAGTCGGGTCTGTGAGTGCTGGAATGGGGCAGGGAGGGACTTTCCTAGGTTTCCGTAACTGGAAGTCTGTAATCCAGACAGACAGGACAGATAAAAAGCTTAGTGGCTGCTTATTTGAAGATATGGGAGGATGATGAGACTGGCTCAAGGTCACAAAGTTTGTATGGAAGAGCTGGAGCCATCCTGATGTCGTGATGGCCGGTGCAGTGCTGTTGGGGTCACTCTCTCTTCTTCTGCCCCAAACCCCATTTTGTGCCAAAGTCTTGAGTACAAAAGCATGTTTAGCCCCCATGCTGCAGGAATGGGAGTTTTGAAAAAGACTGTGGATAAGGGTGCCCTGTCTCCTACTACTGTCTTGGTCTCAGTCAGATTCCCCACCCTGACCCCATCTGCCAGCACCCCTATTTCTCTGCTCTGCTGCTCACAAGGACTTTCTTGCTTAGGAGCTATTTCCAGTGTGAATGAGTTTGTGCCCCTGTAAGGTTGGGTTTTAGCTTGTAGAGGTGGTTACAGACTCAGTTGCATTTCTAGGTGTGGAGCTGCTCTAGGGCCACTGTCCTGCTCAGGCAAGTCCTTGCACCCAATGCCAAGACACCAGCTGTAAGAACTCTCTCAGCATGGAAGTGTTTTAATAAATAAGAAAAGTGCCTCTGGGTCAGTACCTCTGACTAATACATGCCTGTCAGCAGAGGCCCATCTCCCAGACTGGTTCTGCACCAGGTGATCGGTGCTTTGCCTCAAGATGCCTGTGTAGGTTGCATTTATTTTCAATGCTGCATCCTAGATCCAATCCATCTGATTTCATTCCCCACCCCTTCCTGCTGTCGTTCATTCCCTTTCACACCATTTCATGCATAAGAAACCAGGGAAATTCAAACCAGGGAAACTCCCCCATTCTCCTCTCGCCCCCAACCCCAAACTCATTAACTTGGTGTCATTTCAAATGTTGCCTTTGTAGAAATGCCGTTGCCTTTGTGAGCAAAAGCACAGTTTTATATTTCTGTGTTATGATTCATTTTTGTGCTTAATAGCTCTTCCTACACTGACATAACTGGGTGACCTGCTCAAGGGAGTTGTGTGTTTACAGATAATATATAATATATATTTTGCCTTGCCCCATGGACAGCTGAGCCTCGTGGGCCCCATTTTTGAGTATGGCTGGAGGTGGACTCCAGCTCCCCTCTCATCATCTCCCAGTATTTCTCTCAAAATCTTTTTTTCTATTCCTCCCTCCCCTTTTTTTTCCTTTGTGTTTTTTGTTTGTTTGTTTATTTGTTTGTTTTGTCAGAGCACATGGCCTCATTCTGTTCAAGGTTGAGCTGAAACTTGAAAAGTTGAGCTGTGTCTAAATAGCAGATCAGGATTCTTGAGGGATGCAGCAGCACTTAGATCTGGACGCAGTTTTCTGCACAAGGAAGCATTTCGCTTCCAAGTTTCTTTGAATAATCTAAGTATTTTTTTTCCTTTTAGCCCTTTTCCCTTGGTTACTGTAAACTGCCCTGTGCTCAGAGGTGCTGAGTTGGAAGGGCTGTGATAGTTTAAAGTGACTTTTAGTCCCTACTTGCCATTTTATTTCAGGAGGAAGCACTATGTTCTGTGCCAGCCTAAGCAAAGTACTTGCACTGGGCACCTTCATAGGCTCATGTGTCTGGAGGTCCATTTGCTGATTCCTGGGTGAGCTGCTCATATTTGGTCCCTGAGATGAAGAGGAGTGGACTGGATTTGGGGCAGTGGCAAGAAAACAGCCTAGATTCAGGCACTTTTAAAGCTGTGTGCTCAGGAACCAACATAATTCTTGCATTTCCTACTTAGAATTTACAACCCTAATGCGCCTTTTTAACTGTGTTAAAAATAGTTTGGGTGCATTTTTTATCTGCATGCTGTGCACCATACATTCAGTTAATTAAGCAAGTGCAGGGACTTAAATTATAATAAGGAAGAACATTTCCTCCCTGTCTAATTCTAGTAAAATTCCCTTGTACCATCCCTGTCCCATTTGTTCTTCCCTTTTAACCCCAGCCACGAGCCACCTCTTTCTCCAGAGTCTCCTCCCTGCACTGCATCCTGGCATGGCCACAGCTGGCACGATGGGAGCATGGGAGATGGATGCAGGGTTTCTGAGTGTAGGGTTGCCCTCTTCTGTGAGGAGTGAAAGGAGTCACAAATGGATGAAAACATGGTTGGTTCACATAGATCCATTCCCAGATAATCTCTCACATCAGAATTTGGGGTAAGTGTAGTTTGAGAGTCTCAATTATCTATCGCCAAACACTGAGGAGTGGTGGTTCATGGCAAGCCCTCACCCACACGCAAGGCTATTGTGGACAGGTGTGATGCCACCAAACTCAGCCCATCCATCAGTGGCATACAGGGACCTCTTACAGTCTTCTTCCCACCTCCTAGTTGAGTACTTGGGATGAAGGAGCCAGTACAGATCTCCCACGGATGTGCTGGGCTGTGACCTCCAGTGCTGATACCCTCAGCCATGTGGTTGTGTCCACTGGAGGGACCAGGGAGACCTTCATAGTGTGAAGCCTCACGAGCTCCTCTCCAGCGGCTTAGTCAGAGCTTGGTGGGAGCAACCTGATTTCACTCGCTTTAATGTGTCACGTTCCAGTCGTCACGCTCACCCCACACTGACATTAAGAAAATGAAAAACAAGCTGATCCCCTGGGTGACCTCCTTTTTGTGCTGCAACACACCTCACTCACTCAACCAGATGAATCTTGCTGTGGCTCAATTTATTATTTATTATAAGAGGAAATAACTGAAAATGCAAGCCCTAAATCCCGAACTAAAGGGAAGATGGGCATTGCTTAAAGATATGAAGTTAGCAAAAATCAGGCTTTTTGCATTGCAGCAGAAGGAAGGGACATTAGCAGGGTGAGACATTGTGGTTCCTTTGGCAGGACAGAGTGGGCAAGGCAGGGGATTTGCCTCTCATTTAGGCATCCATGGTGCTTACAATTATAAAAAGCACCTAAGTTTAGAGTTTGGCTTCTGGTATTTAAGTAGCAAACACTTAGCTCTGCATAATCCATTTTAAGGTAGTCCAAATGCTTAGCTGGTTTCTTGGTTCATGAGGAACAGATTCCTCTTTAGATTGTGGTGACAGGGAGATGTGCCAGTCCTTTTTCCTGCCATGTGATGTCCCGTGAAACAGATATAGGAGAGCTGATAAAGATGGAGAATGGCTCCTACAAAGGATTAAACTTTGTGTATGGCCTGTCCCTGTTGGTGTGAGGTTCCTGTTCCCAGTGCATCAGAGGAGTCTGCAGCACCGAGATACACATTGCTTCAGAATAATGCAATGACTTTTGGCCTCTGATGGTCCAAAGGGCACCACAGTGCAGAACCAGATTGTTGTGGTGGTCTAAACTGAGTTTCATGAATGTATTTAGATGGGAGCTGTGATAAAAGCTGCTCTTACTAGTGAGCACATGACAGCAAAACCAGGTAGCGCAGAAGGACAGTGAGCACAGTGGTTTGGCTGGTGCAGCTGGGTCCTTCATCAGTGTGTGTTTAAATGCTTCCTAATCAGGTTGCAAGACAAAAAGTACTTGGGCTATTCTGACAGTCACCTGTGGCAAAATATTACCCCACCTGGACTGCTGGAGTAGGTATTTAAGTATATGAATGTAATATAAATATGGTCCCTTGGTGAATGAGCCCATCTACCCAGATTAAAAGAAAAATGTAAATTTTCTCTGGCAAAAACAAGTTGTGTGATACTTGATTTTACTTGTTCAGCTCATCTGCCATGACCTCAGCTCCCCACACTGTTCTCTTGGCCATATCCTGGGTAAACTGCAAGTGCAGTCTCCTGTGACACTTACAGTGGAGGTGTTTTGGGGGCGTCATGTGCAATTATTCCAAAGCACTGAAATAATTACTTATAGTGTTTGATGGGGAGTATCTCGCACAAGGCACCGGCTGGGACAGCGAGAGCTGCTTTATTACAGCCTTGGGGCTTCTTGACTGTCTAACTGCCAATAACTGAGGGAAAGCAGAGCATTCCTCCAGAACTCTCTGGTTTCTCTTTGGCATCACTCCAGCCTCTTAACGTGCCTTTGGTGTTGGTAAACATCCATCTGGTGACTTTTTTGAGTATCAAAGGGCAGTCTTTTCCAAGGCGTGGGAATCAAGAAGTCCTCTGAAATCTTCTCACCTCTTGCTCTTACTGCTTAGGGAGGTGATTTAAAGCTACATCAGAGTCACTGGAGCTGCTGGGTGCAGCAGCAGCCTTGGCTTTGCAAGCCCTGTCACTGAGCAGTCACTTGATTTGTTTCAGGACTTAGAACGTCCAGTCATTGCAGATGGAGTGGGCTTTCAGCTTGAATTTGATGATGCTCAGATACGTGTTGGTTTCCTTGTGGAAATCCCATAGGAGCTTCAGTGCAGGCTTAACTGGACAGGTTTGCTTTCTGGATGTGCCCAGTTCTCTCTGTTGGTGGCAGAGGGAGCCTGAGTTCCCTTGCACACCTTATGTGAGAGTTGGATGGGATGAGTCCAGACAAGGAGAAGACAGAGCTTGGCATGATTTCAAACTGGAAACTGGAGTGAGTTGAGGTATCTCCCACCTCCTTTCTACAGCCTCAGTAGGAAGTGGGATGCTCAGAGCCAGAACTACATTGTGGACCACCCCGCCAGATAAGGTCAAGGTGAGAGATGAGGCTGATCCACATTAAAATGGGATGACCAGGATCTGAGATCCAAGAGTACTCAGCCACGTTTGAGAAGTGGTTTTGAGAAAGGAACCTTTGTAGCAAATCCTGATCAGCTCTTGCAGACTTGCAACCCACAACTCAAGGGAAGGCAACCAAGTCTTGCTAATACTGATTGTAGTTCCTAAGCAGCTCCAGTTGTGTGCCCACTGGTCAGTCCTTATTCAGAGATCCTTCTTTTTTAATGCCTCCTCTGGGAGGGTAGGACAGGCAAAAGAAACAAGAGGACAGGAAAGGGCAGGGAGAAAACTGGGTTAGGAGGCAGCCTCTCTCCATCTGAGGATCCTGGCAATCTGTTGTGTGTGGTGCTTGGTCTCTTCAGGAGAGAATTGAAAGATGAAGAGGTTTTGCCTTCCAGAGGGTCTTTCCCAAGGATTCACAAATTCCTCATTTGTAAACAAACACTGATTTGCCTGGAAGTCCTGCTTTCTCATTTAGAGCTCTGCCAGCCCGGGGAGGTGACAGTGTCAGAGCAAGATACGGCTGGGGTGGCAGCGGAGCTGCTGTCACGCACTGCAATGGATGAGCACAGCAGGGCAGGCAATCCTAGCACAGCTTCCACAGCTGGGCTGTGACTCTCTAGGAAGTTATCATGATGCCCAGGAAAAGAAAATGAGCTAGCAGAAATCCTGACTCAAAGGTGACTTGTGTACACCTCTTCTGTGAGTGCAGTAGGTCATGTCTGGGGACCTGCTGTGTGTGTTTCTTGCAGCTTGGGTTTGGTGTGGTGGGAAAAATTAATATGGGGTACAAAAGAAAAAAGTCAAAGAATAGTTAAAATTAATAGAAAGGAGAAAATAATATTTTATTAATATTACATCAGTGTGCAAGCACCCTAATGGAAGTAGAAGTCTACAAGCTTCTGTTTTGTGCAACAAGTCAAAAAGAGCCAGTCCCTGCTGTAAGACTTGGTGTATTGAACAGTCAAGACAGATGAAAGACATAAAGCAGTTGTTGAGGCACTGCTGGTAAATGTTGTCTTTGCTCCACTTTTCTTTTTAACAGTATTTCCTGTCATCTTATTTGCTTTTGAATTGGTGGGTGCAAAGGAAGTGGGGGTTGGCTTTGGCTACAGCAGGCTGTCAGAGACAGGGATCAGTCCATTTCAGTGGGAAATCCTGTGTGGCACATCTTTCCAGGGACATGGATCGCTCATGGTGTGGCAGTTTGCTGTGATCTCACTGTTCATTAGAGATGCAGCATGTAGAGGGCTGTGAATGGGTCTTACTGACTTTCATCCCGTTTGAGTGTTGTATGTGGCAGCAAAATGACAGCACTGGGAGACTTTCTCCTGCATGTTTATGGGCTTTTGCACAACTCAGAGTCCCAAAGTGGCCATTAATTGAGTTTATGCTTGCTGGGAGGTTCGTTACCTGATATGAAGAATGTAATCAGAGATGTAAGAGCACTCCATCTTTCACTCAAGAGGGGAGCAAAAGAGGTAAATATAAATATCTGTATATTATAGCTGGACAAACAGGGAGTGAGGCTGTGTTGCCACTTCAAGCCATATGGTGGTTAAGCCTGAGTGCTCCCAGGAGGAGCACTGAAAAACAGAACCTCTCCCCAGTAACGAGGACTACTCATTGCTCTTGAGGCAGGTAGACTACAAGAGGTACTTAGGCTGATGTGACCATTGCAACAATGCTGGACATTGGTTTATTTCTGTGGTTATTCATCCTTCCTCTTCCTCTATGGCTGGCAAGGCTGGAAATGCCAGATTGTGTCCAGTTAACCTCTTGCTGGGCCTTCCTCCATGTTTTCTGGGGTTTATTAGCAATGATTCGTGCTCTAAGGACTAGTGAGATTCCTGAGTCATCTCCTTAGGCAGGGAGCTATTTATTTCAGTGTGTGTGTTACACTCCCTGGGAGTGGGTGTCTCTCTTCCGCTTTTGGATCCTGCCCTGACTCTATATAAAGACTCTGGGCTTGAATGAGCAGCAAAACCAACCCTCAAACTGGATCCATCATTTGGAAGATTTGTGCTGCTGATCCCATCTCTTCTGGCTGAAGGGCCATGGCCATTTGGAGTATGGGTAGGAGCTTGCATGGGGCATTTGTCCATCTTGGGGTTGTAGAGCTGCTGGGACTCACAGGGACACAGAGTGCTGTGTGTCCATGTCCAGGAGCAGCTCTTGCTCTACAGTGGCTCATGACAGAGGGGTAGGTGTGATTTGTACTCCCTTTTCTCCCCAGTGGTTGATTTGCTGATGCTGTCGGGTTTCTGATCGTTGGAGTTTTACTTACTTAGGAGAGGTGAAATGTTGAGTGGATGTAATTCCCTGTTGGTATTAGAGCAGGAACTGGAGGTGCCATGGGCAAATATGGGAGGGCTCTTCTGGGACACTGCCAGTGCTGTTGCTGCCAGGTTTGCAGAAATGTCATTGTGTCATTTTTCCTAGGATGGGCCTTTTAAGACATGGTTGTGTGGTGGCCTTGCAGAAAGCTGCCTTGCTGCATATGAATTTGGGGGTGAAGGAGAGTTCCTCACGTAGCACCTCTCTGGGGAGCTGCAGAGAAGCCAGTGTGCTGATGGCAATGTGCATCCAAAAGCTGACTTCACACCCAATTAAGCATCACCCTGAGCCAGAGGGACAAGTCCTCATGTCATTATGCCTTGAACTCAATTGCTGGCACTTCATGAGGGCTCTGTTTCCACAGCCTGAGGGAACAAAACATTTAATCCTTATCAGCACTAAAGAAACCTGGTTAATGTGTCCTGGTGGTTTGGTTCTTGTGGGTAAAGGATACATGTCACTGCAGTTGTCTTTTTCTTAGTTATGGCTATTCCTGTAAGGAAGAAAAAAGACCTGGAGAAAAGAAGAATTTCCTGAACTCTTTGTCTGTAATTTATCAGAATTTTGCACTGTATTTTTCTTCTTCTGCACATTTTTTTCTTTTAACATCTAGATGTTTTTAATGTTCTTCTTAATTAGCAGCTTCTCGCTTATCATACCAGCTAATGAGGGGTAGGAAGAATTTCTGCACTGACCTTTTGTTGCTGCTGATGTTTTTCTTTTCTGCAACAAAAATCAGATATAATTTGAAACCTTCTCTGAGCTGCCCCTCCAGGCCCTGAGCCTGCTCTCCCTGATGCATATTTGTGGGTGGTGGGAGCATCTCAAGTCATGCTAAATGGCACAGAGTGAGCTGCTGAGGCTTAGTATGGGAATCAGTAGATCTCCCATTTAAGTCTAGGATAAATAGAATCCTATAATTAGTTTGGAAGGGACCTTAAACATCATCCCAAACCACCACACCCGCAAAAGGAGTTCAGTTCTCCATAGCTGTGATCTTCTGCTCTTCCCCACATGGGAGCCAATGGCTATTAAAAACCCCAGAGGAATTAACGAAGCTAATTAATTGCCTCCCTCCCTGTGACCAGGCAGGCCCCTTTATCCTGCAGCCACATCCCCATGGGATGTACTGGAAAGAGTGGCCAGAGCCAAACCTGACCCTGTGACAGCATTCCGTGCTGGCTGCAGTGGGCCAGTGGGATGTGCATCCCATCTGGGAAACACAGGGGCTGGTAATGCCCAGAGTGGTAGCACAGCCTGATGGGGTTGTTCACTTATATTCCATTTGCTAACAGGCTGCAGAAATTAAATGGAGATTAATTAAACTTTTTTTTTTTCTCCTCCTTCCTGCTTCCTCTTGCTCTTTGCTGTTTCTAGGGAAGACTGAAAAAATGTGCTAGATAGGAAGCTCAGCTCTGAGCATCCTTTCATGAGTTCAGAATACGGTCCCCATGGGACTGCAGGGAAAGGCCCTCTAATTATGGAGAACCTCCTGTGAGGCTGGGTTACACAACCAGGACGTGGAGCTGCTCCTGCTTCGGTTTACCAGCAGGCTGATGATGCTGTAACTCCAAATACTACCTGGCTATTATCCATTCATTTCTTTTTGTCACTGCCGGTGTCCTCCGCGCACAGCACAGGCCACTCGCGAGGCTCCGAGCCAAGGAGGAGGTAGGAAGGAGCGTGCAGGATCATAAAAGGGCCATTTGATATTTACAGTGCCCGGTGACATAATTCCCAGACAGCCCGAGCATATCTCGGAGCCGGCTGACGAGTCGCCGGGGAGATTTGGCTCCGATGCCACCGAGTGAAGGTGACTCCTTCCCAGCTTTGGCAGGAGCAGGATGCCCTGATGGGGAATTCGTGCTGCGGCGTCTGCTCACGGGCTCCGCACCGGCTGCTGCCGCTGGGTCAGGAGCCAAGTCAGCATCCAGGAAAGGGATTTAGGACTGTTGTAACTGCCCTGAGCTGTTACATGGGGAGGGCTAACACCTTGGCTGTGGTGCTGGGCATGCCCTGGTGTCACGTGCTGGAGGATGCTGCTCCTGCGTGGCCCTTTGCTGGCATTTAAGATGCTGTGTTGGCTCTGGTCCATGTGAGCCTCGGTTGCTGGTGTGCTTTGCAGGGGTTTTGTGCCAAGCTTTATACCATTCCAGAAGGATTTACTGGTTGCTGAGGGCCATGGGCACATCTTGACCTATGTCTGTGCTTAGCCTCAGCTGTGCCCCTTTGTACAGGGGGGAATTATTACCCCCTTTTCCAGTTTGGGAGCTGAGGTACGGAGGAATTCAGTGACACAAGATGCCTGCGGCATAAAATCCATCATCCCTGCTCGCCAGGTAGTAACCCTAACCTCTCCCTCCTCCAGCTGCAATAACCATTTCCCATACAGGCAGGGAGACTTCAGTGTGTATCCTTGTCCCATCAGGCCTTCCTAGGCTTTGAGCTATTAAATATTGTCTCTCATCTCCATTATAAAGGTTGTTAAAGCACAGTTACTTATCAGAATAGAAAATGCTGAATTTGGCTTTTTCTGCTGTATCTCTGGGATTTACAATAAATGAGAAGAGTCAGAAAAAGAAAGGGTTCTGGAATTGTTCAAGGCCAGATTGGAAGGAGCTTGGAGCAACCTGGTCTAGTGAGTGGCATTCCTACCCATGGCAGGAGGGTTGAAATGAGATGATCTTTAAGGTCCCTCTGACTCAAACCATTCTGTGATTCTGTGAAAAAAAAAATCATGAGAGGCTGAGGTTGCAGGTAAACAAAGAGAAGTAACATCTTCACAAGAGGATGTCCAGTTTTATCCCAGGACACACTTGATCACTGGTTTATATCTTCTGTATAAAACAAAATCCCATGGAAATTCATTAGCATTAATAGCCTAAGGAGTGTCTGTTGCTGTGACTTCCACGATGCCCAATTACAGATTGTGCTCTGGGAGTGCCCTTTCCGCCTCCTCCTCCCTCAGTTGGCAGAGACCCTTCAAGAGCAAGGACTGTACCTTTGGCTTAGAGGGAGCAAGGAGAAGGTGCAGATGCAGAGCAGGAGACCCTGGGCCAGCTGCAGACTCCAGCCAGCTGCTGAGCTCAGTGCTAGTTTATTGTGGTTTCTGGAAGCCTGCAGTCCTGGCTGCGGATTGCCGTAATTCCCAAGGTCAGATTTGTGCTCACTGCTTGTAAGAAGTCGGGTGGTACCTGCTGCTTTGCAGGAGACTGTGTTTGAGCAGCAGCAACTCGGGCCGTGGTGGTCCTGCTGTTAGGTATTCCCTTCCTGTAGCAGTGTCTTGCCCCACAGCTGGGCACATCTGTGTTTCTGAGTGAAACTGCTTGATGCGACCCAGGCAGGTGATTACTCCCCTGTTTTCCCCAGGGAAATAAACCATGGAAGCTGGCTTGAGAGTGAGCTGGGAGTTGGAAGCAGGGGCTCACTGTTGTCAGGCTGGATCTCATTTCCTCTGGACCTCATAGAGAGCCACGGTCTCCTCCTGCTCCCAGGTTAAGCTGCAGCAGCTCTCCCAGGCAGCAGTACAGCACGATGCCGCAGGGCTGGGGGAGCTGCTGGGGAACTTGGATTGTGCCTGAGAAAAGGGGGTTAAAAGCAGGTTTTTACAAGCCTTTGCCTGCCATTTTAAATGGGAAAGATGTTTCCCTGGCAACGAGATGGATGCTTCCCAGCAGAGCATATGGCTTCCATCGACTTTGATTTACCAGCATGTTGAAATGGCAGCTAGATAATCTCTTTTCAGCTTTAGTGTGTCCATGCCCTGTGTCCCTCTTCCTTATGAGTTTTTAAAGGGTCCAGATCCTGCAGCACTGGCCTTGTTTCCATCCCAGGGCTGGAACTGGTGGGGTCCCATGTCAGGGCTGGGTCTGGGGACCTACCTTTGCAAAAAGGAACCTGCACAGAGGTCTTGAGCATAACCCGGAGCAAGGAGCTGCAGGGTGGGCTGAAAAACCTTCCCTGCCTCTGCTGCCTTTCACCAGCCAAACAGCTACTCCTCCTCCACAGAGAATATAATCCACAGCCTTCTCTTCCTATTCTCCTCCCTGCTTTAAATCATTTTTAGATGTTTTCCACCTTTTACCACACAATCATCTGCCTCCTGCAGCTTGCTATTTATTGTTGTGTTTACTGGCACAGGGAAATATGTAGAGGGAACAAACCTGTCATTTGCTGTGCGGGGGAACTTGGGGGAGCTGGTTTCTGTGAGCTCGTGGCTTTCCCAGGCTGGCTGCCGTGAGCCAACCCCACCAAGCTCACATGGCAGCCTCCTCCAAGGGGCAAAAACAGAGGAAAAGAGGTTCTTCTACTTGCTGCCCATCACTGGCTCTCCATCCTTTGGCAAATTTGATGAAAATTGGCCAAGGTGTCCAAATATTAGGTAGAGACAGGGAGGCAGCAAGACAGAACAATCACATGAGTCTCATCATTGCCTTAGAAATCAGGAGATATGCAGAGGTTTATTTACCACCTGATTGGTGCTAGTCTGATCCTGATTCCTGTCTGCCAATGTCTTGGTGGTTCACAGTCATGAGCAGCAGTGAGGGACAGGCGTGGGGTTTGGAAATTGACTGGGTAACATAGCCTTAAATGAAATAAAATGGTTGTGCTTACCTGTGAACTGCTGCACTGAAGGGACCTGGGGGACACACATCGTTCCCCCCCCTCTTCCACAAGTGGAGGTTTTGGGGGAGGTATGGATAAGGTAATGTCACCTTCTTTGCAAGTATCCAGATGAGCAAAAGACGCCTCATCTCCTCATGCAGGCTCTGGCCCCTGAGCCCTGCTTGCAACAAGCCCCCTAAAGTGTCCCAGTTCAAATGTGTCTCCTTCATTAACTGAGGTTGCCTTTATTTCATGCAGCAGGATCTTGAGTTTCCTCTACGAAGGCTTCTTGAGGATGGGGAGCTGCTCCCCCCATGCCCCCAGCACTCAGGCTGAGCTGTGCTCACCTGCTGTCCCGTCTGCGCTGGCCATCCACTCCGAGGTTTTGGGGCATTTGGGTTAAGCTGGGGAAGAAGTGAGAGATGATAGAAGTGATTAATTGCCCTTTGGTGTAGGGGATTAATTTATCAGGTGCAAAGAGAGGCTGTGCCCTGGCAGACCTGGCACTGCGCAGATGTCACAAACTGACATGAGCCAACAAGATGCTGATGTGGGTGGTGGCAGGAGGGTGTCCCCATCCCTTCTGGGAAGCACAGGGCTGGCACAAATCTGACTATTCTTCAGGAAACTTTGCTGATGGAGAGGGGAGTTTGATGGAAAAGTACTTTGAATTCAGAGTTGCAGCTCCTGGGATAGCCAAAATAGTTCTGTTAGTGGTGAAGTTAAGCAGAGGCTGACTGGCAGCTGGTGTGATGCTCTCCCCTCCCTGCGGCACAATTGGCTGGTTCAGCAATCTTTTAGAGCCAAAGAGCACTGCCTTTTTAATGCTGAGCTCTCAAGAGATCCAAGTTTGTTTTGCAGCCCTTCACCCTGGGCAGCTTCTCTAGGCTGCCTGTCTGCATGGACTGGGGACTGCTCCTGGAACAAATGTTCCCATCTCAAGAGGAGCAGCTTCACAGACATGGAAAGCACTAGGGCCATATTCTGCCACCTGTGCCTTGGAGGATCACGCTGTCCTATCAATGTGTGGAAGGGCTACAGAACTCCAAAACCGGCTACTGGCCTTTTATTTCTTGTTGTTGAACCTAATCCTGTGTTTTCCCTTGTGCCAAACTCAGGTGTCTCTCAGGTATTGCAGGGTTTGGACCCAGGTGAGCTGGACCCTTTCCCATGGCATTGCAGCCCCCGTGGATTTCAGAGGATTATTCCTATTTTGCACTGGTGTAAGTGGGAGGGAGCATGGTCCTGCTGATTGTAGCATTCCCATTATTCCTCTGGATATATTTTTTCACCCAGATCGGGGGTCATAGTTTTCTGGGGACTAAAATCTAAAGGCTGGGAACAAACTCTTCTGGGTCTTGCCTGTGAGCTCCTTCCTGGTCACTAGTGGAACAAGAGAGGTAAAATTAAACAGATGTTGAAATTACCAACTCTTACACATATTATACAGGCAGTTTGCAAATGCTTCTTACTTGTCCCCAAGACTCCATTAATTAAACAAACTGATGAGCAAATGAAATTAGCAGGGCTTTGGTAATACTTGCATTTTTTGCTTCAGTGTTATCCATTAGCCTCTGGTTCTGAGAAACCACATTCTTGTCTTCTAATTATCGAGGGATGAAGCTGGGGATGAAGCCTGGGAAATGTCTGAGACATTCAAAGGCCTTCAGCATTGTCCATATCTCGGCCATTCTTCCTTGCTGTTAGTGGGGAGAGAGCCTGAGAACACAGCTCTGGGATCCTGCCTTTACAGAAGCACAAACCATGGGCTGAAGCCTGGGGAAACGGAGGTTTTTAAGGGCAACACAAGGATTTGGAGCTATTTAGTTGCCTGCTGTGGGTTTGGGACAGTTAATGCAGCTGCTGAGAGCTGCCAAGCCTCTGTGCTGGCAGCTCCCTGCAGATGCTCTCAGCGAGGATGCTCGTTTCTGAGGTGCTGTAGTTCTTGGAGCTGCAGAACTAGTGCAAAGTCAGGGATGGGGAAGCGAAGCCGAAGGAGCTCAGAGAGATGGAGCTTGTCCTTCGTGGGCGGGAAACCTCAGGCTCCAGCTAAATCGCTGCTTCTGGGACAGACCTTTGAAAATCCAGCTACTATTCCTGTCGGCCGCGGGAACCAACCCTGCACGATTTGAGACAATCTCCCTATCTGCAATTAGACCAGAGCCTATTTTTGCATAGCCCATTCCCTCGAGGAATGTTTAGATGAGATGCAGCATTACATTTTATGGGGACATCTTGCTTTTAACCCAGTTTTAGAGCTCAGTTAAGTCAGGTCGAGTGACTTGCCCAGGTCAGTCAGAGCAACTTGACCTCAGTGAGAGAAATTTTGATTCCTGGCTGCTCCAACCATGGGATTTTCCTTTACTTCTGAAATATATTTTTCTTGGGGTGTTGCAGAAAAGCAGAGCTTTAAGAAACAGAAATAACTCAATCTTCAGATAGAGATAAAGGTTAGATCAGGAAGGTTTGTATTCCTGTACTCACTAGCAATGATTTCTCAGAGGTGGGGAGAAAGCGGAGGCTCTTTTGAGGGAATACCCTGTGGGATGAAACAGAGGCAGTGCTCAGATTTCAATCTGAATAAAACGGGTATCGCATGAGACAGCAACTTTCCCTCACATTAAAATCAATGAACATGCTCTGAATAAATTCCTGCACAGATGTTTTAAGAATTACTTAAATATCCGATATTTTATACCCTTAATTTACCTCCCAGTGCACCATAATTGCACCGTGGGCTTTAGGATTCTCTCCCGCGAGCCATTTCTGCAGCTGCATGAACATATTTCTCCCCACCATGTTTTTTTGAAAGAAAACGTCGGTCCAGCAGCACTGAATCCCAGCAGGAACAGACTCTTCTGGCAGGTGCATGGGCTTGATTAATACTTTGGGTTTTCCTCCAGACATCTGGCTCCTCTGAGGCTGCGTGTGCAGGGCGAGGAGAATACGCAGACAAGCATTTCCAAGTGATTCATACTGGATGAAGACAAAGAGGAACATTGGAGCTAGAACTTTGTATGCAGTCATTATTATTAATAAGGCTTTTATTCAGAGTATGTTAAATTATTAGAGCCAACCTGTAAAAAAACCCCAAGCAATTCCTTACATTTAACTCTTTTCCCACTGTAAGTGTTCAGATCTTGATCTCCATTCCCTGGCATTTCTAAATGGCTTTTGTTCTTTGAGGCTTCAGTCCAGAAAAGCTCTTAAGCTCACTCTTGCTTGGAAGTGTGAAGATGCACAATCCTTTGCTGGACTAGGGACAAGTTATGTCATGCAATACCCATTTCTGCTCAGATTCCTGCAGTTCCTGGGTTCAGGAGATCAAGACTGGCTCTGGGCACTGGGGACAGATGCTGCTGCTTCTGCTCTCTGACTGTTACAAGAAAGAGCAAATGGCTGGAGGAGCTCTTGGAGGGGAAACTCATTTCAGAAGTGGTGGATGTTGAAGGAGGAAATATATGTGAACCTATATCCTGATCTTATTTCTGAGAAATATGCTGCCTAAATAGAAGGAAGGCAGGGGAAGAGGTTTTCTTTTGACTTAGTTGTGCCACTTTGCCATACTCATAAAGCTGTGACCAGCTCTTCCTTTTTCTTTAGTTTGCTCTGATGGATTTGTGAATGTTCCTTATCTGCACACCATTTAATGCCTCACTGTCCACGCTACAGCCTCCTCTGGAACACAGCTCTGGTCCTCTGGAGATGCTTCATTGCTCCATTTAGACCACTTTCTCTAGTGGAAGATGCCAACCCCATGACAGGGGGTTGGAATTGGATGATCTTTAAGATCCCTTCCAACCCAAACCATTCTACAATTCACAACACTGTCCTTAGTGCTCTTTATGGCTTTGTACAAGCAGGTTGCTTCTTATCAGGGCTATTCAGGCATCACCTGAGTGCACTGAGAAGGCACGGGAGCTGTTAATGTTGTCCCAGATGGGCCTTTGATAATGATTTATTAAAAAGTTTATAAACTGTGACAATCCCTGCCTTGGAGCCAGGTGGTGTGTTGACCATAAGCAATGTTTCCTACCTGCATGGATGCTCAGAGATCCTCCAGGCTCATCCAAGGAGCATGAATTGAGGGAGAGAGGAGGGATCTGGGCATGGCCAAACCTGGGGAAGGGAAACACCATCAGGAGGTATTTTTGCAAAGGAGACCATTTATTAAGGCACAGAAGCAAAAGGCAGGACTCCCCACTTCTATTTTCAGCTCCTCCAGTGACAGAATTTGCCTTGGGAGATGATTTTGGCTGAGACAGAGGGATGTGGAAACCCAGAGTGAGGCATTTAGGCTTGTGTTTAGCCTTGTAAATGAACAGCCAGGTTGCAAGTCGCTGCAGGATTGCTTACATGAATAAAGATGATAGATGCTCCTGGCTAAGGGTAGGTGCCATGTGACAGTCTATCCCTGGAAAAGCTGTGGCTTTCTCAGAGTTCTGCTTTTGATTCAATGGTTTAAAGTGAGCTGTAAATGCTCCCATTCTGATTTTGAGGCCCTCTGAGCACTAAAAGGTATTTGCCAGTCTCTGTTTCTCTTTGATATGGATGTTCTTTCACCTTCACTTATTCTCATTGCTGCATTTTCCTGGCCTTTGATTTACATTGAAGTTTTAGGTTCTTGAACTGCAGCGTTTTACAGAGACAGCCAGCAGCAAGTGGATTGCTGGGATTACAGATGGATTGCCCATAAGCATGTTGTTTTTATTTTAGCATAATTATCAATGCCTTGTTTACATTCCCAAGGTAATTTTCAAGTGTTTAAAATGCTTTAAGTTGCTTTTCATTGTGCATCTCTTGAATGCTGTGGAAAAATGTTCTTTCCTTTCTAGCTTTGCTCCTTCTAATTAAACAAAACATTAACGACCAGCAAAGTGGGCAGCAGTTAAAAAGTTACAAGCTTGGGGCACCTCCTTGCGTTGTATCCATCTCCATCACATCCAGGAATCGGAGAGCTAATTATGGTGATCCATTAGAGGAATACAATGTTTCTGAAAGTCAGTGAATGTTATTTGAATGTATTTCAGGAGTAAATTTAGAGGTCTTTTTAAATTCTTATGTAAATGGCTGTGTAGATTCCAAGGGGGTTTCTTTTGGAAGGCAAATTAGATGATTAACCTGAGAAGCTTTAAGATGATTCCACCATGTGCTTTCACTGAGACAAAAAAAAATAGGACAATATTTCCTGTTTCATGCCATTTTAAGTATTTTTTTTTCCAAGGGGAAGTTCAGTCATTTCTTTTTCTGTTGCTAACCTGAAGTACAGTGGATATGAAATATGGATATGCAGATTTTGTGCTCGGATTTAAAAATTGTAATAAGAAGCTTGCACGGGTGTTTTAAGTCAATATAACCTTTGGATGTAAAGTCAGACTTTGCAGGTCTTTGGATTTATTGGTATTAGCAGCAGTAAGATTTGCACAGCTGAGTCTTGGCTGAGCTTAAAGGTCTCAGCAACAGGCGTGGGGAATGTCAGAGCAGCAGAAGGTGCTGGGTGCCCGTGGGAATAGGTGGTGGGTGAGAAGATGCGGTGACATGAGCTGTCCTTGTCCAGGAGGCTGGAGACAGCTTTTTCCTTGCCATCACTCTGCAGAGGTGGCATTGGTCCCAAACCACCAGCTGCCCTTTGCATCCTGGCCGGCGTTTGGGGGCTGCTGCTGTCAATTCAAGCCGTGCATCATGTAGGATCCAGCTCCTGTCTGCTCAGGAGGAGGATATTGTCTTCTCCAAAGGTCTAAGCAGAATTGGCATCTTTAATGCAAAAATCATTAGATGGGACCTAATTAATGTTCCTTATTGCACATTAACATTTCCCAGAGTCAGGCTGTAGACATAATTTGCTTTCATTAGGTATGTAGCTTTAAAAATTAGATTCATCCCAGCCTCTGCACTATTTATTGTCTTATTTCCCTTTCCTTAGCTATCCATTATTATCTGGAGCCCTTTCCTGATCTGTCTGCATAGATTAGGTAGAATTAAAGCAGAGTCCACCTTCCTGTTCCCCACTGCCCTCCCTCTGTGGGAGCTCAGACTGTACACGCAGTCTCCAGTGTGGTCATACCTCTCAGACTGGTTCTTCCACTGCTCTATCCATAGTGGCTCTGTAGATCTCTCAAAGCCTCCCAGGAGCCTTACAGACCCCAACCCCCTGAGCTCAGTTTCCTTGCAGAAAAGTTTAATCTTCTCAGTCTCCTTTTACAGCGTCCCAAGGATTCGTGGACCACAGGGTCAAGCAGAGCAGCTGTGCATCACTGTGGAGCTATTTTGGGATGCTTGTGCAGCTCACCCTGTGGTGAGCCAGAGCCTTCATCCCTTGCTGGCAGAACTGTTCCTTACCTGGTAGCTGGGACAAGTGTTCCTTACCGATCAGGACTGAGACAGGGGAAGGTTTTGTCTGTGTGGGATTTGGCCATGGAGCTCCCATTCTTTGCTGAAGGAGCTGGTGCATTCCCCGTTGCCTCCCATGCTCAGCAGTGCTGTAATTAATGCTGGCCCTGAAAGCGTGATCTGCATCAGGTCTCCCTGGCAATGGGAGCCCTGGGGAGCCCAGAGCCGAAATTACAGCAGTGCTGAG
The DNA here is from genome assembly GCA_013396755.1 of Sclerurus mexicanus. Lineage (NCBI taxonomy): Eukaryota > Metazoa > Chordata > Aves > Passeriformes > Furnariidae > Sclerurus > Sclerurus mexicanus. Next base: position 343,407 of record VWZF01002613.1, on the reverse strand, counting down.
CTGGCCCTGGGGAGTGAGGAGAGCGGAGAGGCCAGGGATGAGCCTGCAGGGATGTACTGGGCAAGGGAAGAAGCAGCAGCAAGATGTCCAGCTGCCCCTGTGGCATTCAGAGCTGCCCCAGCTCTCCCCATAACCATGGTTTACACAATCCATCCTTGGGATTTGGAGTGATAAAGCAATTTCTTTTACTTTTCTTTTTTTTTTTCCCCTTCTGTCCCATCAATATCTGTCTAGTGACAATTTAATGTACAGGAATCCTCTTGTTTTGTGGCGTATGTCCCTGCCAGGACTCATCGTCTGAGAGTGGCTTCATTCTGGATCCATCCAAGAGGGTCACCTGAGCAAACATAGTGTGCAAGCCTGCACTGATATTGTCACTTTGCTTTCAGCTCCTCAGGCATTTTACAGTGATGTTTGGTCACAAAAATAAAAGCAAATCACGTTCTCTGTCTTTAATCAGAAAAAGTAGGATTTGCTTTTCCCTTGATCCCTTTCCATTATCTTTTTTTGTTTGTTTGTTTGTTTTTCTCTTCTCTTTCTTCTTTCATTGATTATTCATTTGTTTCTCACTTCAACACAGGAGTTTGCAGCAAAATCTGGGCCACCCCAGGAGCGGAGCTGCCTGACCCAGTTGCAGCTCCTTCCCTCCTGGTGTGCAGGGCTCTGCTCCCCCTGCAACAGTGCAGGCAGCAGCAGGGGTCTGTCTCCAGCTCCCAGGGCCTGGTCCAGGCAACTCAGAGCGTGTTGGGATGGATGGAGTCCATTTGACTGCAGGGCAGGTTGCGGTAGGATTGTTTATGGCAAGGGTTTTAAGTAAACAGCTTGGTGAGAAAAGATCATTTAAGTGAGACCTAGGAAGGCATTAAGGGACATCATGAGTTGGATTGCAAAGGAGTTTTTCTTACTCTCTTGAGGTTGTTTCAAGTGTCTGGGTACCAAACCTGGTGAGAGAAGAGAAAATTTGCAGTGAGAAATCAGGTAATTATCCTTTATCTGCTCTGTGCTGATTTCATCTTGTGGCTGACAAAGCTCAGCCTTGGCTGAGATGGCTCTGAAGGTCCCTTACCTTCAGCAGTCCCTTACCTCACCACCATGTTTCAGCCTGTGGTTCAAATAAATACTGCAAATCTCCCTATTTTCACTTGTTACTGTGACATTAATGGTCACTGCAAAGCCACAAGCACAGCCTGGTGGTGTGAAACTCCTTTTCTTTATTCACCAAAAAGGAACAGCCCCCACCAGCAGAACCAAACCTTATAAATATTCAAAATGCAGTTTGTAGGAATGTGAGACAAAGTCAGACAGATGAATTATTTAATGCTCTTAAAGAATGCAGCTTTTAGTTTCTCCTTGCGCTGGCCTACTTTATTGTATTAGTAAATCGATCTCTAGTAAATTAATTTCCCTCCTTTTCTTGGAGCAAGCAGTGGGCATGGGTGGAAGCCTCCATCCTTGAGCAGATGCCAGGACACCTCTGTAGCTGCGGACTGAGGCACTGACTGTCGGAAGAGTGTCAAGCTCCTGTCATTCATTTGGTGCCCTTTGATTTGCATTAGAACATCCAGCACTCAGGAGAAGCACGGAGCATTGATGGGGACAGGCTGTGAGTGACAGGCTGGTGTGGCACTGCTGAGGCTGCTTTTGGGAGGATGCCCATGGATGTAGATGTCAATGAGACCTGGATGCATGCTGGGTTTTGAGAATCTCCCCTATTTCGTGGTAAATAAGAGAGAGCTGATATCAAAGTTTGGTTCCCTTCGGCTCATGGCAGGATGAGGCTCCTTTTATCCCTGCAGGACTGGGATAGAGGCCAGCTCAGCTCCCCCCGCAATGGCAAGGGTGTCTCTGGCTTCATGGTACCAACAACAGCAAGATCACATTTCCTCGGACAGGATCAAACCCTGCTGGGTCATGTGTCTGGCCACAGAGAAGCAGAATATCAACTACCAACCTCCCAGTGCTGCTACAACAAACCCAAAAAGCCACCAGCCCTTCCAGGCAGTGCGGAGTTAATGTGGAGTACCTGCCTAAGAAGGGAACATTAAATCCACCCAAAAATGTCCTACCCTGACAAGAAATGCAGTCCCACTCCTGTGTGAGCTTTTGTGGATGTAGATGTATAAGAAAAGCATCAGTCGAGTTCTCTGTGGATTTGTGCTCAGCCTGTGCTCCTGCTCCTCAGCCAGTCTGCTTCCTCTTATCCCAGTTAGAAATGCCCCTGTTCTTTGGATGCTTGTTGAAAGAGGTGATCAGATCTGCCAGCTAGGAGGGCAACTGGATTGGCACTGGCCGAACTGGGCACAGTCCAGTGGGTCCATTCACACATAACTTTCAATTAGTTAAAACCGGCCACTTTACTTACCCTTTTTACATGGTGTTGTAGTAGCAATGCAGTAAACACTGAGAGAAATATGTCCAAAATTGCTCTCTGGACTACTTTGATGAGTCTGAAAAATTCCTGCCCTGAAGACTGACCTTCTCTCTCTCTCCCCTTTTTCCTTTCTTTTTTCTTTTTTTTTAATATTTGTGTTATGTAGTTTTCTACTAGTTTTCTCCTGCCTGGTGTTGTCTGTCTTTTCGACCATTGATGAGTACCAGAACAGCTCCGAAGGGGCCCTTTACATCCTGGTAAGTGGGGGCCAACAGTGAGATATTAAAATAAAGTCAAAACCACACAAAAACCTGAGATTGGAGGTGTTTGAGGCAAGAATTTAAGTTGTCACTTGTGAGAGGGGAACCATTATGGCCTGCAGGTAACAAATAGGAAAAATGTGAAAAGGAGAAACCTGTATCAAGAATAAACTAAAATTATTTTGAAGGATCCTTTGAAACCCTTCTTCCTAAACTTTGTCTTTTTTTTTTCTCCCCCCTGCATTTATCCTCAGTTTCAAAACACAGCAGCAAGACTGATCCCAGTGTTTAAAGCTGAGGATGCTCTGCTTTGGGAGCAGCCGGTGTAGCTGCCTCCTCTCCCACACTATCACATCCCTGCAACTATTTGATCCATCATGAAGCTGCAGAGTTTTGTTCCTTAAATAGCCTGGCATCCCTCACACTGACAGCGTGGCTTCTGCCACCAAGAGCCAGCAGAGATCCTGCCACCATGGCAGCGGTGTGGGGGCACCAGATTCACACATCTCCTTTCCTTTTGTCTGTCTTCCTCTTCCCCAGTCCCTGCCTTACATCAACATCAAAAGATGCTGCAGACTAATTAGGGCTTTGTCAGGTTTGACACATGAGAAAGCTGAGAGAAGTGCTGCTAGTGAAGAACACAGAGGGAAGGGACCGTGCACGGGATATTTGGATGGTGATGGAGAGAGCTCGCATGGCATTAAGGGATGGAGGATCTACACCCCCCTGCACCAGATAGTTCAGCACACACAGGCAACCAGGCTGCTTTTCTAGGGAAAAAGCTGAAATCCCCTTTGAAGAGCCCTGGGATGATTCCCATCTAATGATTCCCATTTCTGCTCTTCCCTGTGCTGCTCGGCATTAACCCAGTCGAGTCCTGGAGACTAATGGTAGGGAGACAGGGAGGTGCTTGCCAGTCCTCTGATGGGGACAAACACAATAGAGAAGAAGGTGTAAAGCTCTAGTTCATGGCTACAAGGTGCAGTACCTCTTCCCATCCTGGGGAGCATGAGGGAAAACACAAAAGCAGAGATCTGATGATCTTTCACACCTGGGCTCTCTGTTGAACGGTGCAGACAGCTGGGTGACGCATTCTCGGAGATGTATTTTCCTGGAGTCATGGGTTTGTCCTTGATTCTGGAGTGTGCTCTCCATCATCCTTTCCCGACTAACAGTGTTGTCTCCCTCGCAGGAAATTGTCACCATCGTGGTGTTCGGGGTGGAATACTTTGTGAGGATCTGGGCAGCCGGCTGCTGCTGCCGATACCGGGGCTGGAGGGGAAGGTTAAAATTTGCCCGCAAGCCTTTCTGTGTCATCGGTAAGCCCTTCTTCTCTGCATGAGATTTCCCAAACTGTGATGGCCATTGCAAGCTCTTGCTTGCACGATGCTCCAGTGTCTTGCGTGCATTTTGGGCGTTGATCTTCAGCTGCATCCTGGTCCCCTCGAGAAAGGAAAAAGCACAAAGGCAAAAATCCTAATCCATGGACATGTTTTTTTGTTATTCATCACGAAGCGCTCCCTGTTTTCTGCCAACCTGGGAGCCATCCCAGTGCCCTGCATACCTCAGGCATCGCTGACAGCTGCCCACAGCCACAGAAAGGGGGTTTAGCCGGGAAAAGCTGAGCACAGGAACTGGGATCCTGCAGTCTTGTGTCCAATCTCCACTCCGAATTGCTCACAAGTCACTGAAGCTCGGTGTGTCACTTTGTCTTCCCTGGTGCTGATGAGCTGCCTCACAAGGGAGTTATGAGACTTAATTAATTCTTGTTTGTAAAGTACTCGGTGAGTCTCTTGTGAGAGGGGCCATCTGGGCACAGCAGAGATTTTTTCTGGAGTAAGAAATGGGCAGAGAGTCCATGACCTTCGCTATGGAAACTGCCTTCAGCTGTCCAGGAGCTGGCAATGATCATATGCAGGATTTTAGCTTATTCCACAGGAAAAGACTCCTATAAAATTTGCATAGAAAATTAGGAAGAAGGAGGTTTACATGATGTTTGTGTATATAGAGAGCAAGGCTTTGTTTCTTGGCCTATTTCTTGGACTTTGCTATGGAGGACCTATAAATTTTCATTCCTGTTTTAGATGGTGTAATTCCCAGCTCTGTAAAACAGGCAGCTAGGGCTGATAAAAAAAACAGGGCATGCATTTTGCAAGGATTTAATCCAGTTTAGCAGTGTTAGCACTGAATCATATAAAAATTCAGACTTTGCAGTATTTGACACATTTCCTATGGCTGATGAGTGTGGAGAAGGAAACTAGGATATTCCACAAGGTGTGTAGTGGCTCCTTTCATCCAATTTAAGATTAATGCTGTGTCCTTCCAGCATAGGATGCAAGTGACAGAAGATCACTCTCCCGCACAGCCTTCTGCTGTCCGAGGCAGTGGGAATTCCATCCCCTTTAGTAGTGGTCTGGTAGCACTTCCTCAGCTTTCCCTGCCCTCTGTTCCTGCAGACATCATGGTGCTGATCGCATCCATCGCCGTGCTGGCAGCGGGGTCCCAAGGGAATGTCTTTGCCACCTCGGCACTTCGGAGCTTGAGGTTCCTGCAGATCCTGCGCATGATCCGCATGGACCGGCGGGGCGGCACCTGGAAGCTCCTGGGCTCTGTGGTCTATGCACACAGTAAGGTGAGCAAGTCCTGAGCAGGGACATTGAGTTGTTCTTTCTGTTCCCCCCACAACTGGCACTGCTTTGGTTCAGTTCTCCATCCCAAAGCTCTCCCAGGGCTGAGAAGATTGGAAAGACACCGTAGGTAACTCAGGGAGTGACGCAGAGTCACAGACAAGGTCTGATGGAGCTCTCTGACCAGTCAAGGAGAGAAGGGAGAGAGAGATTCCAGTCATGGAATCTCCATGATGTAAGGGGATCAGTTTGGGTAGAGTTTGTTGATAACTTTGTTTCCTGCTGTTAAATTTATTATTTTGATATTTCTTCTGTGTCCTGCACTCTTTTTTCCCCTGCAAAGCTTAGCCAGCTTATCCAGCACTGTGTAAAAATCATAGGGAATTTGTGGCTCTCTTTTGTCCACTCTTACATTAACCTAATCCAAAAATAATGACTTATATGAATTCTGAGTTAGAAATTCTCTGCAGTTTGGGGAGGTTGCATCCAGACCACAACTTTGCAACTCCTCCTCAGTTAGTGGAAGGGACTTATCCTAAGCAGAAGTCCCAGGGATTTGGGGATTCCTATTTCAGCTTTAACTGTATGAACTGGGGAAATATTTTTTAAGTCTCAGACCCATATCTTGCAATAATGGAGCTATTAACACTCCCTTCTCCATTGTGTTTAGATGTTGGGATCTTCAGGATGGGGATTGTCCCACGTGCTTTGCAGAGCCACCACCTCGTGGTCTCATCTCAAAAAGTGTCATTTCTGACCTCCAACCAAAGCCCCAAAACCTAAACAAATGCAGGGAAAGTTCAGATCCAGCCGCAAGCAAGTAATTCAGCATTTGGAGATGCGCACCAGGATTGCAATTATTCTCTTCTTTCCTTTAATGATCTCGCAGGAGCTGATTACTGCGTGGTATATTGGCTTCCTGTGCCTCATTCTGGCCTCTTTCCTGGTATACTTGGCCGAGAAAGGAGAAAATGAGCACTTTGATACATACGCAGATGCACTTTGGTGGGGTCTGGTAAGTAATTTTCATAGAACAGCTGCTGGTTATTAAAATAAAATGTCCATTAACCCTCCATCTTCTATCACTTATGTGAGGTATCGACTTATAGAGTGCTTAGTTAACATTTTTATTAAATGGCTTTGGGCTGCTCCATTTAGCTCTTTTTCTTATATAAACCTCATAGAAAATGTGAAGGGATCACATTTCTGAATTAGCCGGAGCTGCAGGGAAACGGGGAACTCATGTGCTCCCAGCTGTGGGATTTAACTCTGTTGGGATAGTAGAGGCAGGTGGGGTAGAGACTCCAGACTACGGGGTGCTTTGGTCATTGTTTTGACAAGTATTGCTGCCCTTTAATTATTTAAATTGCACTTGGGCAAGGCGCTGTTAAATGCTCAGGAATAAATTTTATAAAATTAATAGGGTCTAAGTACCAGAAAGACTCCAGCGGGGCGAGCGGTCCCCTTCACATCTCTGCTGACAGAGGAGGAAAGGGCAGTACTTTTGGTTTGCTCTGCGTGTGCGTGTGCATGTGAATTATTGGATTACTCGATTAACAAAGAGAGAATTAATGACGTTCTAATCTTCTTGCATTATTGTTCTTCTGTTCCATCGCTAGTTTGGCCTTGATTACAAAGCATGTAATGAAAATCCCCGATCTGATCAAATCCCAATAACAGGCTTGGGGAGGAATCGGCTGATCAAACAGCTCCTCTGTTCCAACAAAGGGAAAAAAGCAGTAAATTGCTTTTCAAGCCCCTTAGTTATGACAAAAAATGTAAAAACAAAGCCCAATTTGACATAACCAGAAAATAAACAATGAGGAAAAAGTGAGCGCTCAGATTAGAGCTCAGTCTGGGGAGAGCCATGGGCAGTTATCCCTCCTGCTTCCCAGGCTGTGCAGACCTTCAGCAGAGGATCACCGCTCCACATTTTGGGATGCAGAGGTGCACCAGGCTGATTTTGCCTCTGAGAAGCTCAGAAAAAAATTTGAGCTTCATCAAATTAAGTAGTTTCTGTCGTCGTTCGACTCACTATTCCAGCACAGACAGATGTTAAGAGATGGGATTAATCAAATTTTTGGTTCAGAAACTCATCCCTTTGTTGATCTTGCTTCATCCAGTCCTTGTAGTTGTCTATAGAAATTATGAAAAAACTGTAAACCAACTTTGTGTGATGATGGAGAGGGCATTGCTCCAATGTTGTGTTTCAGTAAGGATGAGCCATGCAGATGCATTGTTTAGCCACTTTGTCAAAGTAACGTCTAAATGATAAGGCTGTTAGTGGGTCCAATTAAAAGACAATTGGGATCCTATTTCCATTTGTGTATAAATGATTTTATTCTAGATGAAATACATATTTCCAATGCCACATCAGCATGGTGTCAGCTCCCATCCCTGGGGCCAGCTCTGTCCTTGGAGGCTGTGGGACAGGAAGAACCTTCCATGTGTCGCAGGGGCCTTTGGGATCAGAAGTCTCAAGGATGTTTCTAATCAGACCACCCCTCTCTGCCTTGATCTGCCAGTCCCAGGCTCTCCAAATCCTCTTGAAAGCCCTGGGGGAGTACCTAGTGTTTCCCACTGGTGATGTCCATGGACTGAAGTGAGAAAATGTGTCTTCTCCTAAAGTTTGAAATTCAGGGAATTCTGTCCCCAACAATTCTCTCAGCTCCTTCTTTGAAATACAGGCAACAACTTGCCAGCTTTCTTATGGTGCATTGCAAAAATGCTGAGGAGGGGAAAAACATCCCTAAATGAGGTGGTATAAAGGAGCCATAATTCATCCTCTTGGCCTAATAAGCTGTTTTCAAATAGGGAGACCTGCTAATAGGTACTGCTGGGAAGATTGAGAACAAACAGCATCAGGTCTTTATGCATGCAAATAGCCCTGCCTGCTTTGCTGTGATGCCCAAAGGGAATTTGGGGGAACGATGCTGGTTTGCTTCCCCTGCCGAAGGCACAACCCCGTCTCCCGGGGGAGGTTCCGAGCTGTCACCAGCCTCTGCACCAGATGGCAGCTCTCTCTGTGACAGCAAAAGGCACGAAAATGCTCCCAACTGGTGTGAAAACCCAGCACGTGAGCAGGGCAGGTGTTGGGGCATCTGCATCCTGGGGAAGTGCCCATCCCTGCTTGGCCCTCCAGGTCCCTGAGCTGCACCTTCCCTCGGTCTGCTCAGGGCACATGGTGATCCTGGCTCCTCCACGTGCCACTCAGGTGTTGCGGGAGTTTTGGCTGTGTTGTTTTGGTTTTAAGGCTGTCTGACCAGGGGCTGGGCACTGGTGTCCTCCCTGCAGATCACTCTCACTACCATTGGCTACGGGGACAAGTACCCACAGACCTGGAACGGGCGGCTGCTGGCGGCGACGTTCACGCTCATCGGCGTCTCCTTCTTCGCCCTTCCTGCCGTAAGTTGGAGGGTGCTGAGGGTGAGCTTCTCCCTGGGAGGGGTCTGAGCTCAGCTGTGCCTTGTCCCCAGCCACTGGAGGTGGTGGCACTGCAACAAGTGCATCCAGCAATGTGATGCACTCTCCTGACTGCAATGAATCCGTGGGTTTTGAATGCAAAAACCAGGGAGGAAAGGGGAAACCCTGTCTCAATACCCACAGCTTGGAAACTGTGAGCAAATGGGATGGAAACTCTAGATTTGGCTCAGCACAAATAATGATTGAATCAATAAAAAGCATTTTTTCCCCTCGAAGGGTTGTTCATTGGGGTGATTAATAGCTTTAAGCTGAAAGAGGATAGATTTAGATTGGGCATTAGGGAGAAATTCTTTCCTGTGAGGGTGGTGAGGCACTGGCACGGGTTGTCCAGAGAAGCTGTCGCTGTTCCGTCAGGGCCAGGTTGGACAGGGCTCTGAGCAACCTGGTCTAGTGGAAGGTGTCCCTTCCCATGCCAGGAGGTTGGAACAAGATGAGCTTTAAGATCCCTTCCAACCCAAACCAGTCCGTGATTCTGTGATTGCACCATTTCAGCAAATCACCCCTGTCCCTTTCACAGTGCATTTCCAAGTGTGGCATGGCTCTGGATCCCTATGGAGATAATTTGCTGAATGCCAGCATGCTGAGGTTATTTTGTATTTTAGCAGCTGGCTGGAGGTAGTTTGGGAAAAGCAAAGTCTGCTGCCCCTTGGAGGGTATCTGCCAAAGCTACTGGTGTGGAGGCTCCTTCCTTCCTCTATGTTTGAAACAAAAAATGAGCCAGAAAAAAACTTTGGCGAGAAAGCTGGCCACAACTTTCAAGTGAAAGCTGAGCTAGACCCCTGCTAGCTGCAAATTGCTGTTTTCTTCCTCAGGGCATCTTGGGTTCAGGGTTTGCTCTGAAGGTTCAAGAGCAGCATCGGCAAAAACACTTTGAGAAGAGGCGAAACCCAGCAGCAGGCCTGATCCAGGTGAGGATCACATTCAAGGAGCCTTGGGGTTACACTGACCTGCTTTTGGGGGGCTTAATAGACTTTTAGAACTTGGGGATGAGATGGGGCAGGTGAAAAATGGGGCTGTGTGTTTAAGGTGTGAGACAGCAGCTGGTGACTGGTTTTGTCTGGGAATAAATGCCAGGCAATCAACCATGGGAAAATAGCATATGTGGCAGGGAATCTAGGGGAGAAAAGGAATGGAATCAGCCCAGCGCACGGCCAGACAAATGCATTAGGACAATCTGTTTTCACCCGTTCTTTCTCCCAAGGAGAATATTTGTTCTGATATAAAATTACAATTGGGAGCATTTTCTTCACAATAACAGATGTCTGTGCAGAAGGTTGGCCTTGGTGTACATCTTGAAGATTTCAAAGTAGACATCTTACATCTCCCTGCTCCTCTCTTTCCAAATTTTTAGTTCTTTAATAGGCAGCAACACCCATTTCATCCCTGCCCTCAGCCTGCCAGTGTGTGCCTGGGACCCACAGAATTTTTAACTGGGCTCACATGATGAGGAATATCGTGGTACCACCCCAAATTTGTCATGTATCAAATCAAGGAAAAGGCAAAGTGCCGGAGCCATCCCATAGAAAACCAGGGAGGAGTTGGAGTTGGCTGAGGTTTATAAACCTGAGGGTGGTTCTGGCCGTGCCTGGGTCCACAACCACACTGTGTCTTCTCCTCCACAGGCGGCTTGGAGATTTTATGCCACCAACCTGTCCCGGACAGACCTGCACTCCACCTGGCAGTACTACGAGCGCACCGTCACTGTCCCCATGTACAGGTACCTCCTCCTCCAGCTTTGTCTCCCACTGTCTTCCTCATGATGCCACTGTCTCCATAGTTATTTTCGTTATCTGAGTATATAGTTTCATTTATTTATTTACTTTGTTTGAAAAAGTTGATTTCAAGAGCTCTTAAGGGCCGATGTATGTTTTTTCTTTTGGAGTTTTGTTGTTTTGTCATTTTTATGTTGTAGTTCTTTTTGACTTGATTTTAATTTTCCTTTTGCTTTGTTTTTTTGTGTATTTTTTTCTTTCCATGTCTCTGTGTGTTGTACACACACTCTTCTTTTCCTCTTTATTTCTCCACGTCTGCTGGTAGTTGCATTGTGTTGTGACAATTGCCGTGCCCAGGTGTGAAGACCTCCCTCCAAGCTGCTCTGGATCGTAGGTAAATGCTGCCCTCACTCTACCTGCAGCTCCTTGTGCCCTTCCAGACTCTCCTTCCTGGTCCAACCGATCTCTAATGGTCCTTCTGCCTTTCAGCAAACTTCTGTCCCTCCTTTGACCAGCCTGGCACTCTCTCAGGTGCATTTGCCCTGTATCCTCCTTTCCTTTTTTTTCTCTTAAGAGGAGGAAAACCAACTTGGGATTCAGCGAGTGTTTTCCCATTTCGTATATTTCATTTATCCATCCCAGTCTGTTGACCGGAATAGGGAAAGATGGTGAGCTGTGATGGATGAGGCTGATAAACACCACTGGGTTTTAGCAGCATCCATCTGCCTTGCTTTACCTGCTCTACTTATCATCATACCCAGGCAGCTTTTCAAAGCTGAAACAACACAGGGTAGAGCAGTGCTGTGGGAATTCACAGCATCTTGGGATTTGGAGCTTCATGGAGGTGGGGGCAGAGTCCCCTGCCATGGCTCAATGCCCTCCAGGACATGGGGAAGCACTTTGTCCTTCATGCCCCTCTTGGGCTTGGTGGTATCAAGAAGGAGGCTTCCTCAGAAGCTAAAATGCACAATGTTGTTATTCATTTTCACCCCACGCTGCCCTGCATCCTGGGCAGGGCTGTGCATCCCTTTCTGGTGTGTTTTTCGGTGCTACCCAGGTCTCTCTGTGTTTGTTGGACATGTTAGTTAGATATTCCTGTAGCTCTGTGGGATTTTGTTGGGCGTAGTGGGGCTCTCTGTGCCCCATCTCCCTGCTCCCACCCAGGGCTGTGGTCCAGCAGCTGGTTGCACCACTGCAGGTATCTTCCCTTCCAGTTTTCCTCTGTTACTGGTGTCTTTTAGCCCTTGGGCAGACAGTCTGGATGTATTTCATGGGGTAAGCATTAGCCTGTATTTCAAACACAGCAGCCAGCCTCTTAATCCAGCATAAAAACCTGTTGGAAGTCACATTGTTGTGATCAGTAAGTTTTCATTGGATTCATTCACAGTGTGTGTTCAATTCGCTGTTTTTTCCCTGGAAATTTATTGAACCAACTTCAAAATTTTGTCTAAAAACCCCCAAAACAACAACAACCCAACAGAACAGAACAAAGCTGTTTTCCAATAGCATTAAACCCACCCATTGAAACTCTCCCTCCCAGTATCTGACCTTCTGGCTGTACCTTTGCAGCACTGGCTGGGATCAGCTACTGTAGAGGGTGAGGATGGAGCCTGGCTCAAAGTCCACTGCAAAATGCAGACATCCAGAGCTTGTTTTCAGTGGACTTTGCCAGGTTTTACTTCTCTTTGAACTACTGAACTTACCACGCAGCCAGACATGCAGTGACACCCTTTTGATTGCAGAGTACTGGGGTAATTACCTGCTACTTAATCCGCTCGTTAAAACCTGCATTTCCACGGAGCTAGTCCGCAGGAAGAGAACCAAGCTAAAAAGCTCCAGGAGGAGCTAAATAAAAACCTTAGGGAGGAGAAAGAGAAAAAAAAGGTAGTTTGAAGAGCTCACCTATCTTGAGTAAAAAACCAGGACAGATCTGTAGCAGTTTCACTGGCTGATGCTGTGGGTGCTGCTCAGCCCCACTCAGCAGTGTCACCCTGGACGTGGTTTTCACTGCAGTCCCAGCTTCTCCCTTAAATCCCAGCTGCTCTTTGTGCACTGGTGAAGTGAACATCACCTGAGTGACTGAGCCATGGGTGCATTGATGGATTTAAGCATTAGTCAAATTGCATTTTTTACCAGTGAACGCCTTCTGAATATATTTTGGGCGCACTCAGATAAATTAATTGGAATTTTAAAATTTCTTTTTAAAAGGGAGTAACTGTATGTTCTGGCTGCAGCTTCCATCACTCACACTGACCATCTCTCCTTGCTTTCCCACTTCCCTGAGCCAGCTGGCAGGCTCTGGCAGTCCTGTGCTGGTGCTGGTGTAGCCATGGCAGCATGTCAAGCCCAGCACCACATTAAGTGATGGCTGCTGACGTGTGTCTGCGATGCCAGTGTGGTTTGGAAGTGGGTTGGAGGAACAGAGTATCCCCCTCCCTGGTGCCAGGGGGTGACCTGCAGTCCCCATTACCTTGGCACCCTTTCTGCTCAACGTCGGGCTGCTTATTCCTCATAGCAGGAGTCCTGTGCCTTTAGCTCATCTGTCTTCCCAAGGCATCTCTGAAAAGGCTTGGCTGCTTGATATGAGAAAATTGTTACACATGCCTTGGAGGAGCTCACGTGGCTCCAGAACATCACTCAAATCACTGCAGTAGAGCTCTCTAACTTGTCTGGGGAAAATATGGTGGCCTCTGAGAGAACCTCAGATTTAACCTTTAAATCCAGAATGTGGTAGAACCAGTTCTGAAATTGGCAGAAGGCTTCTGTGTGTGCAGGTGTGCTTTGGGTCGTGATGCACTCAGGCACTGTAACCTGGTCTGCACCAGCCACAGGATTTACTGGGAAAAAAAATTTGCTCTCGTTGTCACTCGTGAGAGCAGAGGCTTGATCTCAATTACATTCACATATTGATCTTCACTAAAATAACCACAAACCCATGGGCACATCCTGCCTGAGTCAGCAGCCCAGCCCAACGAGCCCCTGGCTGGTGGGACCGAGGGCTGTGGATGTCCTATGGAAGGTCTCTGGGAGGCCCCCACACTTTCCCTGCTCTGTGGTGCCCATTTGCTCTCGGAGCAAGGTGCCAGCTGCCTGTCCCCGAGGGTGACACGGGTGTGTGGTGGTTTCTGAACCAGCCACAGCAGGAGCGAGCTCAGCCCACGCTCCCGTGCTCACCTGTGAATTTGGCCACAGCATCTGCTCCCAGGGAGACACTTCGTTCATATGCTAATTTTCTTTATTCTGTTTCTTTTCCCCTTTCCTTCACCCCACCTTTCCCCTCCTGTTTTTCTTATCCCTTTGATTTTCTTTGGTGAAAACACTTGAAAAGCACGCAAACGCAAACGTATGGTGCCTCCAGGTATGAAGTGCATGTGACTCTGAAAGTGTGTGTCATGTCACTCCTTGTTCTTCATTTGGGATTGTAATATGCAAAGCCTTGAATTAAAAAAAAAAAAAAGAACCAAACAACAGAAAAAGAAACCTCTGAAGATGAGTTTTTTGCAAGGAATGAGTGAAAGCCCAAAGCAGATTCCCCCTCCTGCTGCTGACAGACTAACCCCATGCACCTCCGTGTCCATTTTAGCTATTGGTACACACAAGTGTTGGGAAACTCTGCCAAAATAGTGATGTGAGGAAGGAGAATGGGAGAGTGCTTGATAAGCTTGCTTTTTTAAGGATGATTTCTTGATGGTCTTACCAACCTCCTCCAATCCATGCAATGCTTAACAAGGAAACATCCCCATTAGTACTTCCATTTCCCTCTGCCATTGCTCCTGTGTGTTCCCTTTCTCCAGCCCTCTTTTCCCATCCTTCATTGTGTCATTTATCTGGCTCTATGCTGCAGGAGTTGTGCCCACCCAGTGATGCTGGCTCTGCTGAGTTTGCTGGTATGGTGGCACCATGGGACACATCAGTGGTAGCAAAGACTAAATTCTCCATAGCAGCTGTGCCTGCTTTTGAGGACAGCGTGTGGAGGAGAGAAAGATCTGGGATGCTAAACTGAAATGATCATTCGTGTCTTTGACTAATCCAGTGAGATTTTTGGGAAAAGGGTGTTTCATTTCAGCAGGACTTTTTCATTTCATTTTTTTTTTCCAAGACCAACCTAGAGCCAAGCAGTTATTAGCCACAGTTATTCAATCTGGGACTTAACCTTTTGAGATCAATCCAAATGCAAAGACCTGGATGTGGCTGTGTAAGATTTATGATAAATAATGATATCTCAGGTTCTGCAGAAAGGAGTAGATTTGCAAATCATAGGCATATTTTATATGAGATGGGTATCTGAAGGTGTAGTCAAGTTAATATTTTAAGATGGGGAATAAATGACTTGCATTTCAAGAGTGCAGGCCAAGTTCTGTTCTTACAGCAGTTTAAATCCTCACTAGATGCAGTAAGGCCATTAGAGCTGATGTGATTTAGTGTCTTATTTCCAAACCCAGCTCCAGTTTTCACAGATGTAAGTTTTATAGCATTAGTAAATCACACTTACTGCTTTGTGTGCTTAATTTACAGCAAATTGCATCAATGAACTGCAAGTATAATATTAAAAATATATTTTCCTGTTGTGCTGAACAGGAATTTGAGGATCAGACATTTCTCTACTGCTGGGAGTGAAATAAGAATGTGCCACTTCCATCCCATTTGTTATAATAAAGTATTTTATGAGTTTCATAAATGTTCTCAGTTATGAAAAATAGCTTTAGTTAGATATAAAGTCATGGTTAGGGTAAAAATTGGCTGCTCATAGGAACCAAGCATAGCATGGAGATTCATTTAGGACCCCATCCCACTCCAGCATCCATTTCCTTGTCACCCTCTCCCTAATTGTTCCTACTGGGACTGTTCAAAAAAATCATCGTTGTCTCTGTGTGCGGGTCGTGGGGGGTGTGTGTGTCTGTGTACGCTCCCACCCATGTCGTGTCCTGCTGCCCTCCTCGTGTTGTGGGGTTCTGGTGACATCCTGGCCCGAGGCATGATATCCCCACTGTCCCCTAACGCTTGAAATTTATCTGTGCTGCCCGGAATAGCGAGTCTGCCTTCCCTGTGGATGTGGGAGCCAGCACCTGGAGTTAGTGTGGCGTTTCTCTGTGCTGTTCTGGGAGGGGTGATGGAAGCAGCTCTGGGTTCCTCTGGGTGCCCTGCAGCTCAGAGGTGTTGCTGTGGTGGGTGGCATGAGCTGTGTGTGTTCCCTGGTGTGCAGAGCTCCTCACCCATCTCCCCCTTAATCAAAACATGCTTCCCGTGCTAACAAGTGACACACGGACCAGGAGGAGAGAGAGAAAACACGAGGCGCCCCAGCCAGAGGTTCTTTCTGCTCGTCTCTGGAGGACACAGTGGCGCCTGCATCACCTGTCCCCTGGGCACGCACAGCAGGGCAGGGGGCTGTGCATCCAGCATTTCACAGCAAAGCTCAGTTAAAGACCTGGGCATGCAAAGTTCTGCCTTTTTTTTTTTTTTTTGAGGTTCTGGAGAAATGGTGCGATGCAGTAGCTGTTCCCCAAGCTGCTCTTGCAATGACAGGTTAGGCTGAGCATTTAATTGAGATTAAATTTCAGGTCAAGTACCTGGATGAGTTTACACCCATTTTTAATAATTATTTTTTCAGCAAAATATTGCTTATTTTCACCTCATGTGTACAAGGCTTATCAACCAACCACAGAAATGATCTGTACCTTTGCATGGAAACACCTGTGGTGGCCCAAGAGGTGGTCACCTTCAGCACAGCACAGACCATGGGCTAATGCAAAAGAAGTAGCTCCTTTTGGAGTCCTGAATCCTTCAACCTAGTGAGCTGATGAGCTCTTCAGCTGAGACTTGTGTGAGTGAGAGCCCTGAATTTGTGATCCCAGCTGGAGAAAGTAGGGCTGTGTTCTGCTGGGTATGGACCTCCCTGAGGAGCTAATGCACCAAAGAACAGTTGTGCACCCTTCATTAGCTGCTGAGTACACTTTGTGCTTGATTTTATGCATCACCTCTCCCATCTTGGAATGAATCTCCAAACCTTACAGTGGGTTTGAAGGGAGGTGACAGCCCAGCACTCATGCACTGCTCCGTTGAACCAAGGTCGGCTTCTTCCTGATGTCTGGAGTGAAGAGGATCGTTAATTCAGCAGATCAGGATGTGCTTTTCTCTGGATGGAAGCGAACAGAGCTGGACTGAGGAGATGAGCCAAAATTTTCAGGCCTATTTTTATTCTTTTCTCCATACTTAGAATTGGAAAATTTTCTGATTGCCTCAATCTTGCAAACGCCAAATCTCTGCTGTACAACTGTGGTTCTGAGGATAAGTTTTGTGCATGCAGAGGAGAAGAGGCTTTTTCAGTCTGGGGGCTTTTTTTTAGTTAAAGTGTGAAACTATTGGTCTCATAATGGCTAAACAAATGTGGGCATGAATATCTCTGCCTTTATTTTCCAGTAAGCAGGAGCCCCATTTCTTACAGCACCTCAACTGAGACCGGTCTGTTCGTCTGCAAGTCCCCGCACTCATTTTTTTTCCAGTCCTGAGCTGCAGTTTTGGGACACTTTGAGTAAATTCTTCTCGCTTCCATTAAAACCTACATGGCCCATTTTCCAGCAAAATCATAAGTATAGGCTGCCTTGGGGCTCTGGCACTTTGGGTTGGCAGGGATGTGGACAGACACAGGCAGCCTGTTCCCAGCCTCCGGCAGCCCCTGGTCCCTCCCTTCATCCCTGAAATGCTTGTCACCAGCGTGACCGGAGGCAGCTGCTGTGCTGACCTCCCACCCTCTGGGCACAGCGATGGCATGTGGCACTTCCACAGTTTGACAAGGGCACGCTGGTGGCCCGGAAAGCATTTTGCAGCCAGTCATGAAATGAGCCCCATTGGCCTTGACCCTGAATGCAGAGCACTCGAGTGGGCTCTTAAGTAGATGCTGCTCTTCCCATCCATGTGCAGCATTCTCTGTGCTCCTCTTGACACCTCTAGCTTATGTTTCTCTTGTTTGAAAGCCTGGCTGTGAATACCAATGTTAAATATTTATAGGGCAAGCCCCAGCCTCTCAGGGGCTGAGGGAAGAAACCAAAAGTGGACTTCGGAACTAACTCAATGGCTTTTAGCACAAAAGCAAGATAGGCCACAGGGTATTTTTTCTTTGGGGTTATTTTTTTTCAATTATTAACCAGGACTCCCACTATCAGGGTTCTTTTTTTGTAACTGAGAAAGGAAGGAAGCCTGTGGTTCCTAGAAAGCAACAGTACAGGCTTTTGCCTCATTCTGGATCAAAACCTGACATGAAAAGTAGGGAATTGGTTAAACTTGACCCTGGAGCACATTGCTCTTTCTCCTGGTATTCTTACAACCTCAGGTCCCTGTTTTCTCTGCCCCATAAACTGCTCCTTCCCATGCCTCCCCACACTCCCAAGAGCAGCAGGGTTGAGTTTTCCCATTTTGCCCCAAACTGCTTAGCACACATCCAAAGCAGTGACCTCCAACCACAGCAGTGCCAACCTGCCAGACTACAGGGGCTGAAACAGCTCTGCCAAAACACCACTGGGCTGCCCAGGAACCCTGGCAGCTGCTTGGGTTTTGGGAAGTACAAAATCCAATGGTGCAGACAAGTTTCTCTCTCTCTCTTGCTGTCTTTTTCTCTCTCTTACCCCACCCCTTTGCCTAAGGACACTGTTGGAAGTAGCAGCCAAGCCCCTCTCCATCCTTCCTGAGCTGTCCCCCAGTTGCAGTTGGTGGCACAAAGCTGATTCTGGTTGAAAGGATGGGGCAGCTGGGGAAGTTACCAAGACAGGAGGTTTTGGAATCTGCTCTGTCAGTATGTTAATGGCCTTTGTTTTCTCCCTCTAGACTAATCCCACCTCTGAACCAGCTGGAGCTCCTGAGGAACCTGAAGAGCAAGTCGGGACTGACATTCAGGTTAGCAACAGAGTTAAAGAGAGTTTGGAAAGCACACACTTTTCAATCTTTTTTGTTTTTTTTTTCTTCCTTCCTGCATTTCGCATATGGACAGCATTGAAGATGTGAGAGGTTTGACAGCTGGTCCCCTATGGGTCCTTCAGTGACCTCCTCCCTGTCCCTCTCTCATGCTCTACATGAACTCCTTCAGCCTAATTTGGCTCTAGAGCAATGTCACAATGCTTGACTGACAATGAAAAGTCGTATTCTCAAAGGGGCTGATCGACATAGTGTTCCCAGTTTTCCTCTGACCTTTTCGCTCTTCAACACCCTCAGAGGAGACTCAGGCCCATAATGTGTTAATTCATTCTCTGTTACCTCCAGTGAGAGCAGACAAGGTTTCAGAAGTGAAAATTTTTGCTAAATTTGTTATGGTAAGGTATACAAGAATTCCCCAGAAGGTCAGGACTCCTGCAGGTTCACCCTCTGCTCAGGAGGCGAAATACTTGGGGTTTTAAGCAGTCAAGGCTGCCCTGTTGGTGAATGGGGAGCCTGCAGACCCTGGAAGGGATGAAGAGATGCTGGATGTTCTGGTGGGCATTGGGGCCAGCTGGGGATGCATTGGATGGGACCTGCCTTGGGCTGTCTGCCTCTGCAAAGAATAGAGATCTGTAGACCCCTGGGTTAGCCTGAAAACATTAAAATATGAGTATTTGAGCTAGTGACTGAGCCTGGGCTTCCAGGCTTTTCTGGGCAAGAAGCAGAGGGTGGAGTGGGATTTTCTTAGTCTTTCCAAGCAGCTTTAGCCAAAGGGAGAGGGGTCAGGGTCTGTGCAGGTCTCAGAACTGTGCTACTGTGCTACTGAGTGGTGGCAGGGCCAGGGCTGGTACAGAGGGCATCTGTGTTAGGGGAGACAGACCCATATCTGCTGAGAAACACAGTCTGTTCCCTCTCTTGGGGTGCTGCAAGGACAAGGCTGATTGGGGTCCCACACTTAATGCCAATCCCCGTTGTGTAGATGTTGTGAATTGGAGTGGTTGAAGGCAGAACAGGTTTTCCTCATTGCTGGAGGGAAATACCACCACGATGCCTGGTCAGTGAAGGTGAGATATTTTTTTCAGTGTGGCCTTAGCATGGCTTGCAGTGTTAATGACTGCCTTTTTGTAGGTGTTCGGCTTGCTTTGTCCTTAGTGATTTTTCAGGACAATCAAGTTTGGGATCTCAGTAGGAAACCGCATACAAAAATTGTGGCATCCCACAACCTCCATGTAGCCTTTGCCAATTACTTTGGTAAAGTAGCTGCCAAGGGCTTTGGAGGCAAAACCCCACGTGGGTTGTCAGGATGTCAGGGCAGGGGCCCACGCTCCTGCCCACCCATGTCCCCCTCTCAGCACTCTGTGTTGGCGCTGCGGCGTGAATCCATGATCCGGAGGTCTGACACTGGCTCTGTCCCAATGGCCAGGGAGGAAAAATGAATGCAGGATTGTGGGGGCCATTCAAACCTTTCCCTATGTGCAGAAACACCAGGACAGTGCATTTCCAAAGGAAGGGGACCGCTCTCTGAGCCCACAGAAGTCCTCCTGTGCTCACACAAATCACACAACCCTCAGGTGTCTCAGTCCTGCGTAGGCACGAGGATGGGTTGGGACAAAGTCTTCAACCCTGTGCGTTGTATGTGTCTTCTCTGAGGTTGTGTGAGTCTCCAGTGATCTTCTGTCCAGGCCAAAAACTCCAGGAATTAAGTGCTCCTTTCCCTTTCTTCTGTCCACAGCTTTCACTTAGTTGTATTGTTTGGTATTGTCGTTTCATTATGTTTTAACAGTGAAGCAGCAACATCTTTTGCCACCTGACACCATGCTAATGTACTATTGCTTCTGTTTAAAGGAAAGAGCAGCAGCCCGAACCATCGCCAAGGTCTGTATCACTGCCGACACACCATTCCCATGCATTCCCTGTAGATTTCTATGTACATGTGTGCGTGTGTGTACCATGTCGTGGTGCCATCGAGGGAAGCATTCTAGGTACTGACGTGCTTGTTCTGTGCTGTGCCAGTCTGATGTATCTACGTGTATGCTGGACCTTAAATCATTTCCTCCCTCCAGTCTGCCTCGGGCTGTAGCTGCAAGGGTAGCGAGGCTGTGGGAGGTAGAGAGAGTGGTGGCAGCACAGGCAGAGCTGGCAGACACTTACCTGGGGCGACAGCAGGGCTTTGGTTTATGCTTCTTCATTTTATTTCGTTGCTGGGGTTGTAGCTGAAGTAGTATAACACAGGCTCAACGTGTGCCGATGGGTGGGTGATGCTTTGCCTATGTCTCTGTCACCCAAGGCCACGCTGGGCACAGGTGACATGGGCACACGGAGCCATCACCATGTCACCAAGTCAGCAACTTCTCCTGAGCTCTTCTCGCTACAGGGCACTGCACGGGGCTGTGTGGACCTGCTGCTCCGTGGGACGCAGGAGTGCTCTCTGACACGGCGCAGCGTTGCATGTTAGAGACACCCCTTCTCTACCCCATTCCCTTTGGATGAGGCACAGTCCCTGCTCCATCTTCCCTCCACGCCTTGAGTCCACGGTGCAGAGCGTGGTCTGAAACATAGCGAGCACTTTCCAAGGGCAGCTGTAAATCTCACCTATAGGAGGGCTTTTCTCTATTCATATGTCCCAGGGAAAGCAACAGGGCTGGTATTTGGGATACTTTTAGGATACTTTTCATCCTCTTAGAAGTATTTAATTCTGGGATTTTTTTCTCCTGTGTTTTCCCAGTTCTTTTAAGCAGTAATTCTGAAACTGAATCTCTTTTTTTCTCGGGTGAAGAGACACAGAACTGATGATGTGTGGAGATCATCTGCTTGGCTTTCAGATCTTCCGTCTCATACCTCAAAATATAGCTTACAGCCTAAAGTTTGTAAACAGTAGATGTTTTTCAGAAGTAAAGCTAGAGCCTGGTATTCTACAGATGTACCTCTCTGCCATGTCTTTTAGCTTATAAGAGGCCAGAAGTTAATTTTTCCTTGTCATAAAAGCCAACCAAAGATATCTGGGTAGATTTGCTGCTGACTGAAGAGTGAGAAATTTAATCTTCCTTCCCTCCTTCCCACCTTCCCTCCTTCCTTCTCCCTGCTCTTTTTTTCTGTCTTTCATTTGAGCTTTTCTTTGCAAGCAGAACTTTTGTAGCATTCCATCAATTTTCCTGCCAAATAACCCAAATCTCCAAGATCATGTTTCAACTCTCCTGATTTTTTTTTCCTGCTTGGGGTCTCAAGTGTAGCTTGAGCAAAGGCAGCCTGCATCCAGTGTTATTAAAGCAGGGAGCATTGCATGGGAAGGGCTCTCTGGGAGCAGACCAAGGCTGAAATCTTGCCCTCCTATCTCTGGCATCAGGAGGGTCAGCATGTTACCCCAGGGTCTGGGAGTTCCACTTCTCTGTCTCAGCCAGTGATATACTTTGGCTCCATCACGGTGCAAATCCACGTTTCTCACAGGCACATGACTGTGCAATGAGACAAAATCTCTTGTTCAGGCTCCATCAGCTCCATAGCTGAGGAAATTTGAGGTCCGACAATCCCTCTCAGGGTCACACCAGCCAGGATCCCTGCAATCACAAGCATTAGTCTTATTTCTGAGGCACTAGTCTTATCTCTTATTTTTAAATCTCAGTCCTGTCTTGCAGGGTTCATATTCAGCAGTTAAAACATTAGGTTGTATACAATATTTCTTTGTAGAGGTTGCAGGTTTTTCCCTGTTCATTTTCTACATTGCTTTCTCAATCTTATGTCACAGAAGGAGGTAAAAATAGTCCTTCCCTGTCCTTTTTCAGAGTAGTTTTTACTATATATAGGTCTTTCATCAGAGTCATTTCTAAATGCTGTTTTCTGGTCCTGTGGTGCATCTGTATCTTGTGACACCAATGGGTTTTGTTGCTAAACCTGAACCCAGGAGGGCTTAAGCTGAGGGTCTGCAGCTGCCATGTAGATGGCATTAGAGTACATTCCATATCATTTGGTTCAGTGGCCATGACAGCACCAAAGCTCTTTCCTTCTGCTTTGTTAGGACGCTGTGAATTCTACCTGCTCCCACTGTCCTTTTTCTGCCTGATAATGTCTCAGAGCTCAGGAAGGAATTTTGCATTCAGGGGGGCCCAAACTGCCTGTTTTCCCAAACGACATTTTCTGGATCTTTTACATTCACAACTCACATCTTCCACCCACTTTAATTTCCAGGAGCCTTCTGGTGATGCTCAGTGTGTCATCCTGCCCTTAGCAAAGAGAACTCATCCTGTTTGTCTGCCCACCCAACAGTTAATCACCCAGTCACCCAGGATGCTTCACTCAGGAAACTCCTGGGGATGAATCGTCTGGCACAGCAGACCCCAGCTTCAACCTTTTACTGCTTCAGCTGGTAAAGGATTTGCTACTTTCCATTTCCATCACTGTAAGGAAACAATCTAACAGCTGCAGATAGCTGGATCTTCCTCCCATTGTGGTGATGTGTAGGGAGTGGCTGATTTCCTATATCCCTCTTTCCGTAACAGATATACCACAGACTTCTTACAGCATATGGAACAGAAAGAGGTTTTTCATTATTTTGCATCTTAGTATATTTTAAGTTAGAGAAGGGATAGTGCAACAGTTTTTGGGAATGTGCTGTGCAGGACAAACACTGCCTTATGAGGTCAGGGAGCATCCCAAGCATTCTGCCAGCACATAGGGTGGCTGTCAGGGTCATGCCTGTGCAGCAGTGCTGATGCTGCCCTCTGACTCAGGTGCTGCTGTAGCCATGCTGATTTCTGCCCAGACAGCACTCAGAAAGCTGCTGCTCATGGTGGGAGGACATGAGGAAGCCATGGGGTTAGCATGGCAGAGGCTCGGGGTCGCCTGGAATTAGTCTCAGGTGGCTTTTGATTTGGTCTTGGCATAAAATGGGACAGCTGATCTGAGAGACAGGTTATGTCCTTTCTCTATCGTTTCTGTTTTGCTTTCTACCACGAGCTTGTCTGCATCCATCTGAGACCGAGTGCTGGGAAAGCTCTGTGCTGACCTGCTTGGGGGCCAGGAGCTCTCCTTCCCCAGGCATGGACCCCAGGCTGTGAGGAGCAGGAAAGATGCTGGCCTTTTTCTACATGCTACATACCTCTCCCCCTCTTTTTATTTTCCTCCATTAAAAAAAAAAAAAAAACAACACTTTCAGAGCCTCCTGTTACCCATTGCTTTGGGTGTTGTGTCCACCCTGCTATCTGCCCCGGCCAAGCAGTGCCTCCTTGCCCCTCCCCAGGCTGGCAGTGCTGCCAGGGCACTTAGAACCATCACACCTCCCAGACCACTGCTGCTTGCAGGGTCCAAATATGAATCCTCTCTGCCTCATATCCCCAGGGAAGGGGGGCTGCTCTCTGGTGGAGCTTTCCTCACCCCACCTGCTGCAGAAAGGCAGCAGAACAGAATGGTAATGGGGTGTGATTACTCTTCTGTTAATCAGGCTGGAAATTAGCTGTGACATCTCATTTCTGTTTATTTTGCTTTGATTGTAATGTCAAAAAGACACATGGTTGGCCAGGGCTATGGAGGCTTCTGTACAAAATGTGGGCTTCAGATGCTCTTTAACAGATGGTTTGATAAACATCTGAAGGCATCCATAACCACATTTATCCCTGTTGTATTTTCCAAAATGCAATTAGGTGAAAAGCTAAAAATTAATGAGACAAATGATCATAATAATACATTAATATCAGAGAAAAGGAAACAAGGATTCCAGGGAGCAGGAAGCTAAAACTCAGATTACTTTGTCCAGCATGAGTTCAGTGCTGTAGGTGATGAGAAGAACCTTTTTGGAGGGTTGTTCTCAGCTGTGGTTTGTCCTTGACCCCAATGAACTCAGCAGGACCTTGGCCATGTATTGAGTGGATGCTGAACTGGGCCACCTTGTAACGTGTGTGTATATCTGTGTGTATATCTCTCTATCAGTGTATGTTTATGTCTGTCTGAGATACACACATTAATATCTCTGTTCAGGGGTGTGATTAAGGCTTTTGTACGCACTGGAGGATGCCTTTGGTTGACTCAGTGGGCCCCTGCTCATCCAGCCTAGGATGTCCGAGATGTCCCTAACCTCGGAAACCAGAGTCAATCACACAAACCTCATGGGCCACATTAGCCTGGGTTGGCATTTGGCCTTCTAACCAATTAAACTGGTGTCAGAGACTCATGCTGGGACTGACAGTAATCTGGAAATAATCGGTTGCCTTTAGGGGAGCGGATTATTTGCACGGAAGGAACTGCATCTTTCTGGAGAGACTAAGAGGAGAGTAACCCACGCATCTCCCTGAGGCTCTGCATGCTCAATATCCCACTCCCACACCAGCTCCAGAACAGCCCCAGTAGCACCACCAGTCTCTGGGGCTACCTGGGGATGTGGGGTCCCATTGTGGGCACCCGAAGAGTCCCCAGGATGCAGAGGGTGGTGTCGGCTGAGCTTGCATGGGATGCTGTGCCCACGAGCAACTCCGATTGCCGAGTTCAAGTGCAAAATGAGGTTGGGTTTTGATGCCCTTCAGCCTTTTAAGTCTGCCCATGAATTCGGCAAGTGCTGCCTGCTGGTGGTTGGTGGCCTGGTGGGGTGATGGGGGCCACGTCATTCCCCTTCTGCAGGTAGAGGGCTGCTCCATGGCGTGGAGGACCCTGGTCATGGTGGTGATCTCCTGGCAGGGCAGTGCCTGAGCAGCGATTTGGGATGGAGCTGTGGTGGTGCCTCATCAAAGTCAGTAACTCTCCAGAAGTGGTAGGGCCTGTCTGAAAAGTGTCATGAAAACTAGATGTGTGAACACAGATGTTCCATTCCCTTCCCATAAGGGACTCCATCACACCTTGTTTTATTTTTTTAAATGCCAGGCTTAGTATAAAGCTGTTTCCTGTATGAGAAGTGCAAACAATTCGCAGATTAACTAGCTCTCTTTGTGAGTGAGTTCTTTCTGGAAAAAAAAAATAAATTTGAACTTTTTGATATTGTTTGACAAAACAAGTTAAAATTTTAGCTTTTCATGCCTTACACAATTTGAAAAAACTTGTGGGTTTTTTGTTTGTTTAGGGGAAGAAGAGAGGATTTTTTTTGTTTCCAATGCAGATGAAAAAAATTTTCCTGCAGTTAATTGTAGATAAACTGACGCCACCAACTCAATGCAGAATGCATCATTTCTAGTAATGAAATTTATTGACCACAATGAGTGAAATTTCAGAAACTGTCTTGATTTTTAATTTTTTTTTTTCACTTTACACTCAAACAGAACAATCCTGTCATGAACCCGGCCCTCAAAACACCTGTCTTTTAAACCTAGAGTCAGTAATCAAAAGTTTCCTGTCTGGCATTTGCTTCCAGGTCTAATTTTTACTCTCCCCTCATTTCCAGTAAGAGCAAACCGTGCAGAGAGTCACTATGCGGATGCTGCTCAGGAAACTCTAGGTACCACGGGAAATGCGTCGCACGAAACTAATCAAAAGCTGCACGGCTCATTCTCCCTCTACCCTGCTACCACCCGTTCTGATCACTTCTCTGCTTAATAGAGGTACTAGATGAGTAAAAAAAGGTGGAAGAGCCTCCCCACTGCCCGCTCAGAAATCAAAGGCTTCCTTGTCTGCCAGTCGTGCAGAACACGTGAACCAAAGAGATGAGGATGGGGAATTTGGTCTGGGCTAGCAAGCCAGTGTCTGCTCAGCAAGGGAGGAGGCCAGGAAATGAAGTTTAACAAATGATGGAAAATTAAAAATAAAAACCGAAAAATTTTAATTTTTTTTTTTAAAAACACCCCTTCCTCCCTATTGCTCCATCCCTCCTCAAGGTCCAGGGAAATCCTTGCAAATTGAATTGCACTGTACAGCAATGTCCAGTTAGTAGCATGAGAAATACCAGCTTCCTACCTCTGCTCAGTCACCATTCCTTTGGCTCTCCGAACACGACAAATTGACCTTTCCTAGTCTTGTGGCCTTTGGAAGCCATGGCTTGCCTATCTAGCACCTCTACTACGCAGCTAGAGAAGGACTAATCTCAGCCTGTCCCGCCAGACAGAGGGGACACGGGTTCCCCTGAGCGTTGACATTGGCATTGTGAATGGTCCTGTTTCTAGACCCCGTGGGGAACAGACAGCTAGAGCTAGAGCAGAGGGTTTTGTACAAGCAGGGTTTGCATCTCTTTCATCAAGCTGACAATTGTTAGGTGGCTTCAGGGAATTCCCAAAAAAGCATCCCTTAGTGCACCCGTGGCCATAAGGGTGCACAGACACGTATATCTCATGTTACCTGTGCATAAATACGTCTACATCCGCACCCGCACTGGAAGAGTCTCTTCCCCCACCTCAGACACTGCTCCTCAGCAGCAAACATGCACCTTCTTGAATTCCCACTGCCCGGAGTTTGCATGCTGTGAATGCTGGCAGGGGACCCCCCTCAGCTCCTCGCCCCACAGCCAGGCAGGTGGAAAGCCCAGGAGTGGCAGGGCACTGAGTGATGCCGCATGTTTGTGAACTCGGATTTTTGCATGCTCTTTTTTGGAGTCCGTTTTAATTCTCAAAATCACCAGTCTCTGTCTCCCTCAGAAAGCCAATAAACTACAGTTTTAAAAGTGTAAAACTACAGTTCTAACAGTATATGTATCTCTGATTTTCTTCATTAATTGTTTCAATTTGTATATTTTCTTTTCTTGCTATTTTTTTTTTTGACCTGCTGGCTATTTTTATTATCTGTCAGTCTAGAGGTTAGGACTCATGCCTGAGGCTTGTGTGTTCCAGGAGCTCAGAAGTAGAGTGGTAAATCCCATCTCTGAATGGGTAACAAAGAGGAATGGGGCATGATCTAGAGTTCATAACAAGCAGTTCTCCATGGTAGAAAATCCTTTACACTGGGATAAATAGCTTAAACCTTTGAGTCAGCTAAACCTGCTACGTGTTTTGATGTTGCTGTGGCCTTCCTTGAAGTTTAGCCTTGAAAGGTGTGGTTTAAATATTGGGTGATCATCAGTTGCACAGACAGCATTTCAAGGCATTTCCAAATGGTAAATATTTGATCAATAGTGTAGCTGAAGAAATTATCCTGACCTCTGTAGTGTTTCCATTTGCCAGGTGAGGTTGTTTTATCTGGGGAGGCACAGTGTGAGTAGGGATTGCTCCCCAGAGAAAGCCTCCTTTCCATTGCTTAACACTGAGGTTGTTTTTGGCAAAGATGAGAATGAGCAGTGCTGTTCGTAATTCTGTCCTCTCACCTGTCCATGTCTAGTTCTGTGTTCTGGAAAATCAGCCACTCTGATCTCAATGTCTTCCTTGCATGTCTTCCTAGGCATGAATTTTTAACTGCTAAAGCCAGTATAATTTTTTTTCCTGTTTTCTACTGAATTCCTTCCCACTGTGGTCCTCATTTCATCTCCCCCGTCTTGAGTTCTGCAAGGGAAAGGGAGGATGAAACAAAGTATTACCTCAAGATCTTCTTAATTCATTGGTGACCCTGAGAAGGAGGATTACAGGCTCTAGTTCTTCCAGTCAAAAAGGAGTCTGGAACTTTATAGTAGCTACAAGGGCATCTTTGTTACCTGCATCCATCCTGAATGTAGTGTTATACATGCTGTGCTTTAGTAAAACTCTAGGTAAACCATGAAGGGACATAAAAATAATTCAAATATCTTGTTTTCCTGGACCCTTGGGTGCCTGCCTGCAATCCCCACCGCACAAACTCTTGCGGCACATGACAGCACTGTGATGCATCTACGGCTGAGTGCTAAAAGCCTTCATCTAGGATGCATATAACAAAATAACCATAAATGATGAGGCAATCGTGGAAAACTCAGTGTAGGTAAATTAATAGGAAACTCCTTAGAAGCTGTGGTTTCTTAATGTACTAAACCAATGTACTAAACTAAATGCAATAACACATTCATTTTTAGATGGTAATGTAACTACACCAGGCCAGGTTATCAGGTCTATCATGTTCTGCTTTGTAAGAGATTTTCCTGGCATACTGAGAGAAGAAGGCACCTCAGAGACCTGTGGCACCTCAGGGAAGAAGTGGCACCCAGACCAGTGAAGGAAAGGTGTTTGCAGAACCCTTGACTGGCCTGTGGCTCTGAGGTCTCTTAAAGGCTTGTCCAGGAATGATCAGCCAGCTCAGAGATGCAATCTGGCTGTTCTGCTCTGCTCCTGAAATGCAAAACAGCTGAGCTGGCGAGTAGAGACAGGTTGGGAGGAGATGCAGGATGTGGCTGATGTGGTGTCTGACAGCACTCAACATCAATTGGGGGAGAAAAGGCTGTGAACTAAGAAGAGAGGGGTGATTATAATGGAATGCTGCAGAATACCAAAGGCCAGGGTTACAGACATGAGTCTGGCTCCAGTGTCCCTTCATTCATCCGAGGCCCCGTGCTTTTCCCTGCTTGTGTGGTGACTGTGGGGATGGTGTGACTCTGGTCTTTGCCATTATAGTCCAGTGACTCCAATCCAAGTCTAGCACTGTGGTTGTGGATGAGGGAAAGAAAAGGGATTACTCACCACAGCATGATCACTGGCTGACATTTTATTTCCCTTATGCCCAGGTTACTCTGCTTCCAGAAACTCCATTCTCTAGGCTGAATTCACCTTTGCAATGGCTTTTCTGAAATCACTGGAGGCAAACCAGGCTTGAGCCTGGCCCTCCCTTGATTTCTGTTTTAGTCATGGAAAGTTTTGCACACACACTTGTATGTCCCTTTACTTCATGTGTCTGGTTTCTGCCTCTTTCACCTGAAACCAGACTGGAGCCCAATCAGCCACAAAGGCTGTCATTCACTCCTTGCACTTCCGCTTGGTTTTAATGAGCTTCTCTCATATGCCACAAGCTCAGCACAAACCCTGGATTAAAAAAATGTACCTCATTTACCAGCAGAAGACAGCTCTTTTCTCCTGGCCACAGCATCTCAGAAGAATGAGCATTGATACAGGTTGAGTTTGGATGCAGAGCTGGATCTGAGTCCGTGCGAGTCTTAGTTTGGCTAACTGAGGAGAAAAAGAAATAATGGCTCAAGTATAGTTTAAAATCAATGACGAGATGTTACAACGGATACTTTTTATTGATCCAAAATTACTGCTAATGTAATGAGTCCACATTTTTTAAAAGTGCTGATTTAATACCTATAGAGAACTGGAATGAACCCCAAACCCAGAGTGTTTCAAACAGGAGCTCAAACCCCTGGTGTCCTGAGAAGGCTGATGGCAGCTCATTTCGAAGGTCAGTTCTCCAGAATTTCTCTGCTGAGTGCTGAGCTGTTGGACTTAAATGAAGCAAAGTGCAAAGCCCACTAGAGTGGTGAGAACCTCTCCATCAGCCATGGGACCATGTATCAGTCCTTTACATGTTTGTACAGCATGGGTGCCCATTTTTTGACTGACAGCAGAGAAAAATCAACTCAGTTTCTGTCCTTTGCTAAATTCAAGTCATGAGCTGAAAGGTGTTAAATCTTCCCCAAAGTCAGCCTGGAAATGTAATTTTTTTTTGTTATCAAATATGTTTTCATAGGTGCCAACTGCAAGCGGGTATGAGGACCTAGAACTAAAGCACACCCTGTTATGCTCTTATGACTTCCCATAATCTGTGTCTCTGGTTGCAAAGCTACAGTTCTCTTTCCCTTCCCTTCCCTTCCCCTGGCATGATCAGGGCACGACTGTGAGCATCAGCCCATGCTGTGTGTGTGTGGTTGGGGTTCTGCTGTCCTCATGTTCATGTCACCAACACATACACTCTCCACTGAACTGAGGATCATTTACCATCCTCTCTAGTGACATCCAAACACCCACTTCTCCCAGACACTCCGCGTCCCTCTTGCATGACCTTCTGGTTGAATGAGAACATGATCTTGGATGAGCTGGCAACATATATCCCTATATATGTCTATATTTCTTTGGGATTTTCTCCTGCCAGCTCCTGCAGACCCCAACAGCATTCTCCTCTGCAGGGATTGTACTTGCATGTGATTCCAGGTGTTATTTCCAAGGAGAGAATTGCATGGCAGAAGGAAAAATTTCAATTAATTGTTTGTGTTGTCTCATATCATCTGTGTTAAAGAAAAGAAGTTACATCAGGTGTTGGGTTTTTTTCCTGAGTAGTGAGTACTTGGGAACAAAATCCACCCAGATCTTGGTTGTTCACCAGATTTCTAAGAGATTTTTTAATGTGTTGCACCTCATGCTGTCAGGCTTGAAACTCTCCACTTATATCCCTCACCAAGTTCAACTCTTTCTATTTTGCCTTTTGTAATTCCTGCAAATATTTTCAGCGCATTTATTGTGGGAATAGGAAAGGGTCCCCAAGGAAAAGGCCCTGCTTTACTCAGTGAAAGGCAACTGGTTTTATGCTGGGACTGGTGATGGGAGCAACTCAGCAGAGGATGAGGCACAGAAGGACCACTTTGAATTCTAAATATTGCTGTGTTGCTGATGCATTTTTATAAAACATATCTCTAAAATGACCAAGTAATTAAAAGTATTAGTGCTACTGAAACTCAGTGGATTCAAGAAATATTCTTATGTAAAATTAACAAAAAATAAAGAAAAAATCCAATTGGCCTATTTAAGATCAAATTACAAAATTTCAATCTGGTTCCTAATCCAATAAAACAAAATGAGAATTGCTTTTAAACTTTTGACTCGTTATGTAGAATGATTTTGGTAGCATTAGGGTCTAAGGTTTACATCCAGAAAGGTATTTAGGCACATACTTGTTCCCAGATTCCTGTGTGGATTTGTACCTCTGACCTGAATTTTGGCTGTGCTGAAGGTCTGTTTGGTCCCATGGCTTTCATACAGCCCCTGCTGGGGGGCACCACACTGGAAATTCAACACCAGCACTTACCTGAATTACAAATTCACCATTAATTGGAACGATTCTGCCCTTTCTAACTTGGTCATGAGCAGTTTTTATTTTCTCTCAAATGTATCTTTCAATGTGCAATTGCTGCCAAGCCCATGGCCACAGCTAACCCTGCCCTGCAGCCCAGGGATGTGACTCTGCAAAATGCTGCCTAAGCACCTTTCTCTCCCTGTAAATGTTTGTTCTCTCACAATGTGAAGTGACTTTGTAAAAATAGCACCTTCTTACTCGACAAATCTGCTCCCCGAGTGTCCTCGGGTCACATCTTCTTCCTTTACTGGCCAAAGAGGGTGTCTGCTCCTGTCAGCAGAGAACTGCCGGCGGCTGGAAAAGGGAGCTGTGTTTTGCTTTGCTTCAAAAACCAGCAGCCAAGTTCTGCTTGAAGAACTCCATGCCAGTTTTGAAGGCAAAGGAGGACTGTTTGGCTCTGAGTTTTAAGGTGGTGTTGCTGAAAGACGTGCAAAAAAAAGCAGGTCTTTGGTTGGTGAGATGGAAATCTGATGTGGAAATCAAAATTCCTCAAATGTTCTTCCTGCAAATTGAGGCAGAGCATTTGCAGCAAAATGATAAGGTAGCTACTGCAATGGTACAGTGTGTTGGGAATTAAATCTCTGTTTTCACTCAGTTTTGATATATCTATGTATAAAATGTTGGCTATATGTGCAAGTACCTTGCACTGGTTGTCCAACCTCTATCAGTGTAGTTTAGTCATCATATTGCTGCTGAGAAAATACCAAATGATCCAAAACTGTTCGCAGTTTGGTTTCCCAAATGCTGGCTCGATAAAGTTTGCCCTTTTTTAAAGGTCGACAGAATCTGTTTCACAATTTTTATGTGAAAATTCATCGTCTTCATTTGAGTGAAAGGTTTTAATTACAAATTTCAGAATTTGGGAACTAATTAGAGCTGGGTGGCCAGCAGATTATTTCCCAGTGAGTTCATCCCTCTTTATGGAGAGAGTTTCTTTTCAAACCATAAATCCAAGGATTCTAGTAGGAAAATAAGCAATAAAATGCTGCATTCTGAAGTTGTAAATTTTATTTTGCGTGTTTATGACACCCATAGCAGACTTTCAGGGAGATGCCAGCTTTTAGATTGAATTTTTATAGGATACAAAGGAGTAGCACATTGAAGTGTTTGTATTTAAGTGTTTGAATATATGACTGAATAAAGACTAACTCTTTGGAATATATAAAAGGGCAGATCATATTTTAAGAGGGAGGAAATTCAGGCATTGAAGAAAGGGAAAGGACAGATCTGAGCATTGGAAGTGAAGTGTTTCCACAAAAGTTAAAAAGTATGGGGGATTTTTTTATTGGTATTTTCTTGGTATTTATTAGACATAGTGTTTTGGAAGGCATTTGTGAAAGAAAAGCTTCCTAACTCGTGATCGGAGCCGATCAGTGATTTAAGGAATCATAACCTCATTGTTAATGTCATTCTGTCCCGCCAGCCCTGGCATCCCATGAGGGGCTTCTGTTTAAGTCCTCATTATTTTCTCTCTCTTAAGAATCATTCCCATTTCACTCATGATAATGGAAACATCTCTACAAAACTTTCTTAAAAAAAATTATACATTGAAAAAAAAGAAAAAAAGCCAACAGCAAAACTACATGTCACTGCTGCTTGGAAGTGCTCTTGGTTTCTAATGGCTGGTGGGGAAGGACTGCGTGGTTTCCAGAATGACTCCTCCTGCTGTCTCCTTTTTGTCTTTGTTTCAACGTGTTTCTCTGAACAGTCAGAAGGTCAGTTTGAAAGATCGTGTCTTCTCCAGTCCCCGCGGTGCTGGCACCAAAGGGAAAGGCTCTCCACAGGCTCAGGGCATCAGGAGGTCCCCCAGTGCTGACCAGAGCATCGAGGACAGCCCAAGCAAAGTGCCCAAGAGCTGGAGCTTTGGAGACCGCAGCCGAGCCCGGCAAGCTTTCCGCATCAAGGGAGCAGCGTCGCGGCAGAACTCAGAAGGTGAGAGTTTGGGACACCACGAGAGACCCCAAATTCCCAGATGGCCCCAACACTCTCTCTTTTCCTACCTAAGGGCAGAGCTGCCAGGTAAGGTGCTTATATGGGTCTCCTTCCCCTCCCAGTCCTTTAGCTTGGAGTAGCCTGAGCAACCTGATCGAGTTGAAGATGTCCCTGCTACTGTAAGTGGGTTGGACAAGATGGCCTTTAGAAGGTCCCTTCCGACTGAAACTATTCAATGATCATTAAAAGAGGCAACAAAACCCCTTCTGACACTCAGGATAATTTATATATTTCTGTATATAGGGATGGGGAAAGGAGGAAGAGTCAGGCTTTGGGGCAAAGGGAAACAGCCTCAATTTGTGCCAGGGGAGGCTTAGGTTAGATATTAGGAAAAAATTCTTCACTAAAAGGGTGGCCCAATGTTGACATAGGCTGCCCAGGGCAGTGGTGGAGTCACCAGCCCTGGCTGGATTTAAAAGACATGCAGGTGCAACATTTGGGGACCTGGTTCAGTGGTTGGGCTTGGCCATGCTGGGGTAATGGTTGGACTCAAGGATCTTAGCAGGCTTTTCCAACCTAAATGATACTGTGGTTCTCTGATCTAGAGATGGATGAGAGCTACAGTTGGCATTGCTGAATGTCACCGCAACACATCTTAGGAAATGGTCTCTCATTTGGATGCTCAGCAAAGGCATTTCTGGTGCTTCCCCTGGGGTTGCTGTTTGTGATCTGACTCATCTTCCCTTGTGTGGCACCAGCACGGGAAATAGTAATGTGTTGTGTTTATTCCTCCCTCTCCCAAACCCAGAAGCAAGCCTCCCTGGAGAAGACATTCCTGATGAGAACAAAAGCTGCAACTGCGAGTTTGTGACGGAAGATTTGACACCAGGGCTGAAAGTCAGCATCAGGGCAGTGTGGTAAGAGAGGGAGAGGGGGGAAGCGGTCTGGAAAAGTACATAATAGGGATAAAATAGGAAGTGTAAAGCCCAAGAAGTGGTGGCAAATGCTGACATGTCTGTGCTGTAGGCTGTTTTTCCCCTGGGTGGCCTGTCTTGCTTTACAGAAAATTTTGCCAGAAAGGACGATTTTTGCTTAGGGAAGGAATAAATGGAGAAACAGGAAAATCTCCCGCAGGGATGCATCCAAATGATCATTCTCACCAGCTCCGAGATTTAACGCTGACATTTATAAAAGTGATGCAGAGAGCACATGCACAGATGACAGTCCAAGGGGCATCAGGGACCCCGCTTTGCTGGCAGGGCTTCAGCCACCAGCCCCCGCAATCCCCTTCCCCTCTCCTATTGCTGCATCCTCTCCCAAACCCACAGGGTTGGGATTTATTCCATTTTCCTTTCAAAGCAGCTCCCTGCAGTGTTTTTTATCTGCCATTAAGCAGGTCAGGCTGCAGCCTAGGGACTATATTTTGATGTTGTTCTCCATCTCCTGCAGCATTATGAGGTTTCTTGTCTCCAAGCGCAAGTTTAAGGAGAGTCTTCGGCCCTACGACGTGATGGATGTCATCGAGCAGTATTCAGCTGGTCATCTGGACATGCTCTCTCGGATTAAAAACCTTCAGGCCAGGCAAGAGACCCTCTCTTTGCTTCATTTTTCATTGCCTTTTGTTCACTGTAGACGTATTAGCAGGAGAGAGACACTTTCCTTTGCAGCTACAGCTGATTCTTTTCCTTTCTAAGAGAAATCCTCAAGGAAAACATCGGTGCTTTTGGCTGGAATCCACAGGGATGAGCAGGACAGGGACTGCAAAAGGGGGTGTTACGCAACTAAAGCTACCTTTACTGCCCACCACAGGACATACAAAAATCATGGATCATCCTCTTGTTTTATTTCAGGAGCTTTTGGCCTTATAGTATATCCCATAGGTAAGGTGTGGATATCTCTGTGGTCCTCCTGGCAGGATGCAAAGGTTTGGTGCCCCAGTCTAAAGGCAAGTGTGGGTCATTTGGTAACTTTTTGGAGTGGTATAAGAAAAAGATTCCGTGGCCTGGTTGTGGCCCTGCTGCCACAGAGAGAGAGAGCAGTGAGGAGGCAGCAGCTTCCTCCCACCATTGGGATGCTAAGCTGTTTTAGAAGGAATCCCTCCCTGGATGGCACAGTCTGCCCAAAATCTGTGCAGATGAGGATTTCTCATCCAAGCCCACCGATGTGGGTGGGGTTTAGCCGAGCTGCATTTTGGCTTCTGTGCTCAAATTTTAGGGGGAGACATGTTAATTTTAATAGGAGAAGAAATCTGAAAAGGGCACAAATGAAACCGAGAAGGTTCCATTTTTTTCATGTTTCTGCTGCGAAAAAACACCAAACAGATAAATTTGATCCCTTAAACGGAGGGTCTGAGCCAAACCTTTTCATCTGACCAATTCTCCCTCAGCCCTGATGGCCACGTTGAAAAGGAGACCTCAAGCCCCCAACACCCACCCATATTTCGACTTCTCAGCAGAAATAGCCCTGAGCTTGAAGGACACCCAGAACAGTGTCAGGGCTTGGCCACAGGCAATCTCCAGTCAAAATAATACACCATTTACTTCTACATTTGGAGAATGAAATTATTTCTCTTGATGGCTGTGGCAGCCCAGCTTCCTCTGGAAGCCATTGAGGAATTTTTCCTTTCATTTCAAACCCATCTAGGTCCCAGGTAGAGCCAAAAAATATGCAAAAAACTGGGTTTGGGTATGGAAACAGATAATATGAACCCCAGGAATGAAGTAGGAAAATTGTCTTGGGAAAAAGAGGAATCTCTGCCATGAATCTTTCAGAGACCATTTTAACTCTGCTATTTTTGATGTTCAAGATGCAGAAGTAACTTTCTCAGCGTTGCTGCATGCTGTGCGTTTCCCAGAAGGTGCATTCTCCCTTGCAGTGGAGACTAAAATATCCTGGAGAATTTCCTCTCTTTGAGCCTCTCCCTCTCGTTCAGTAGAAATTCATTATAGTTTTTAGATCCAAGACGTGTAGCTGAATATGGAGGGGGAAGAGGAGGAGGAGGGAATTGATATTTCCTGACGTTAATAACCTGATGCAAGAGGCCTCCGAATTGCCTCCCTGGTGGGTACTGAGCCAGTGGGGTTGTCATCTCCGCTGGCTCCAGGAGGGACACTTGAGTTTTTAACACCCCAAGCCGGTGTGGCAGATCGCCTCGCTGCCCACCCGAGTTCTCCCATTGCTACTCCTTCAAGATTTGCTGCAAAGCCAAAGCAGTTTGGTTGGCTGCTTTTTTTCTGGGAGGTTAGGGTAAGGAATTGCAGCTTTCAAAGCCAAACTGAATTCTCCTCTTAGCTCTACCCCTGGGGCTGTGAGGTTGAGGTTCTGAGGTTGGATGAGGCTAGGGCTGCCACCCATCCCATCACAGGGAAGTCAGGAGGACCAGGAGCTGATTCAAAAGTGTGAAGTACCTGGATTTGGGATCCAAGACTACCAGCCAGCTTCAATGACTTCACTGTCCCCACTGAGCAGGAGATCAGTGATGGTAATGGGAGCAGATCCCCTTGGGGCCATGCTTTGAAATCATCACCATCATAGCCAGGTGGGCACCCGGAGATCCCATGGCTGGTCACCTGCCCAGTACAACTGGAAGGGCACCCTGTAGACACGGTGTGTGCCTGGGGGGCCGTGGCCAGGCATCGGGACGGTGAACCCCTACAGTGGATCCCAGGGAATTTATCACAGGGCACCTTGGAGAACAGATATTTTAATTTCCCTTTCCTTCATCAATCAAAGAGCTGTGTTCTCCCTGCCAGCTCAGCTCGGCAGGGCTGTCTGTGACCTCCTGTAGCCAGGGCTTTGGTGGATTAAAGCTGCATTCAAGCATATTTCTGGGGTATTTACATGCACTTTCCTCTTTAATCATTAAAGCCTCTGTCACTGTGTCTGCAATGTGCTCTTTTCAGTGTTGTGTTCGCATTGTCTCGTGTTTCATCCTGACACCTTGCCAGCCATGGATGTCTCCCATTCATTGAGTTACACAATCCCGCAGCGTACCGCGCCGACTCCCAACAGCTCCTGCTTTCCTGAGCTAGCTGAGGATGTGTTCTCTAGCACTGGAACTGAAAGGAGAATGAATATATGTTGTTTCATACCCAGCCACCTCAGTGGGATATTGCTACACATGTGCAAATATATTCCAGAGGGTAAAGCATGTTGCCTATTGTATCTGGGGTGGGGGGAACTCCTAATGATGTTGCAGTGGTGCCTAAATCACCAAATCTTACCCTGAGGTGGGTGAGACACCAACGACCAGGTGGTAGGAGAGAGCCTTCTGTTTCCAGCGGAATATATTTTCAAATTCTCTCTTTCTTTCTCTGTCGTTCTGTTTTTCAGTTGTTTCTTTCTTCAACTTTTCTGACCAACTTTTCTCTACATGTTGCTTCATTATGCATTTTGCTGGTGTCTTTTCTCTTATTTACTTCGCCAGGATAGATATGATTGTGGGTCCCCCACCCCCTTCAAC
The DNA here is from genome assembly GCA_013396755.1 of Sclerurus mexicanus. Classification (NCBI taxonomy): domain Eukaryota; kingdom Metazoa; phylum Chordata; class Aves; order Passeriformes; family Furnariidae; genus Sclerurus; species Sclerurus mexicanus. The sequence continues at coordinate 305,794 of VWZF01002613.1, read as the reverse complement.
TCCCCGGCATAAGAAGTATCCAACCAAAGGACCCATGTATTCTTCCAAAGAATCTCCCCAATACTCGCCTAGGTTAGGATTCACCAAAATGCCGCTTTCTCTGGATTTTTTTTTTAATTTGCTTAATGTCAAACCCCTTTCATGCCAGTTATATGACGGCATTTATCACTTAGCAGTGCAGCCTGTTAAATCATGACTCAAAGACCTTGCTACACGAGTGTGCTCCAATTTGCTTTCAGTGATGAGCTCTCACACCAGGCAAGCCAAAGGAAAACAAAAAAGGGACATTCGTACAGTCATCAATAAACATCAGTTCCTTCAGCGAGTGTATTTTCTATTTTCAGTCGTCTTCTAGGTGTTAGAAGGCTAAATTATATATTTTTTAAAACTCATATTTAATCAGGCTATCTTCAGATGTAAAAGGTGGAATATTTACCCACAAAGCCAATATAAACTGAACAATCCACTTCTTAAAGGATGACACAGTCCACGCACAAGCAAAGGAGCTCTTCTTCAGTGAAATGAGTTTATTTCAGTGGGCAAAGTAATAATGAAGTGTTTTGTAGCTGATAAACACAGTGATCTCTGTTTCTTGCTCATGCCGCTCTACTAAACATGGAGGAAAAAATTATGCTAAAATACCATGGGACTTATATTCAAAAGAATAAATAAATCGTCATTTTTTGAGGAAAAAGAGCAGGACTCAAACCCAGCCCTCAGTCACACTACAAAATATTTCTCATTAAGTTCTCTTCTTAAGTAAACTAATACCTGAAGCTCATGCTACGTGGAATATATTCTGACCAAAATTCCAATTTTAGGGCATTCTGAGTTCTGGGCAGCAAGGACATGACTGGGCTGTATTTTCACCTTGCATTGGGACCAGTGGAGCCCAAGGGAGGTATAAATATTTTCCATGCAGAAATAGTTGGTGATTCTTAAATGCAGCAAGCTTAGCCTCATATATTTTTTTTCTAAATATATTTACCTCCCAAAGTGCTAATATGTGACAAATCTCTTGATTTTTATTTAAGCTGCTCTGAGTAATCTTCACTAGAGAAATATGAGTAAAAGGAATATTGAAAGCTTACCTTTACCCACTCAGCCAGCTCAAACATTTAAAAAAGAGAATTTTCCAGAAGCCCCAAGCTTTATGCTTGAAAAACAGTTGATCTCAGAAAAGCATTTTTTTTCCCATTTCTCTTCCTCTGGGTCAGGCACCATTGCTGCCATGACCTTCATCCCCTTACCACCACGGGGGTCCGTGCCATGGGGACGCATGCTGTGAGGTTCCCATGGATGGCACCCGCTGTTTTAGACAAATTCTGCCCAGAGAAATAAAACAGAGTAATGTCCCATGACCTATGTCAACCCTATGGATTGCTCTAGTGACAAGGGCTCAGTTCAGCTAAATGGTTTTTGCAAATAACTCCCAGCAAAGGCAGCTGGATCCTGGTCGATGTCCATGGCTGTGGTTTGGCTGGCAGTGTTTGCTCCATGCTGTACACACAGACAATTAGGATAAAATTCCCGTGATCAGCTGATTTGACTTAGAATAGGTGCAATCTCAGCTGTAATTTTTAGACAACAGATATTGATCAAAATTTGTCTAGAGCAAACTTTGTTGCCAAATGAAGGGGTAAGTAGCCAGTCCTGTGACATGGATGAAGGGGGTTTGGCTTCAATGCCTGGATTGTTTAAAAAAAGTTATAAGAGATAAAGAAAAAAAGAAAACACTTGAATAGATATTCCCAAACACTTCATTTTTATCTCATTTAAGCCGTTTGACCTTTTGATGTCTGCTTCTGGCCCGAGGGTGACATATTACACCTCTTTGCATGCACTGTTAGCATGAAGCATAATGAAGCATGAGAAAACCTGCACTGTGGCTGATGCAAGACTTTACATTTTTTTTGTATCATTAGAAAGAAGGAAAGATAGCAAAGTTCACTTTAAAGAGCAATCCCTTTGTCTCTCTCCCTCCCAAACTAAGACCCAGCAGAGCCTACCAAGGACAGCAGATGGCACAGTTTGTCATGCATCCTTAGAAATCTCTGAATCCTCTTCTGCTAGGAAAGGAAAAACATGGGGCTAACTCAGCCAAAGCTTCAGCTGAATTCTTCCCTCTGCACGTGTGTATTTGGCACAGCCAAAATAAGTGTTGAGAAGACACAAGGCTCCCCACAGGGTGTAGTGTAGAAGTGGGATGGCCATCTCAGAAGATTCTTGGCCCTCTGTCACTCAGTAAGAACATAGACTACCCCACTCTGCTTGCAAAAGTGGAAAATGTTCTCTCTTCTTCATCTTTTGAACTTTGTTGCCCAATTTGGAAAAAACCTCAAGATCTTATGATGGCTAAAATGACCTCCTGCTCTTGGCAGTCCTTGGCTAGGTACAGGTGGGTTGGGAGCTCACAAGGAATTCCCTCTTTTCTCTTATCTCAGATAAGGCACAAATGAAATCTCTGCGCTTTACTGAGGGTTGAAGCACTCTCCTGTGGTCCAGCTTCTGCCATGGGAAGCAAAGGGGTGGGTTTCTGGTTTCTCCCATCAAGAGAGAAGGACTTGGATCACCTTCTCCCCTCTCTGCACTGAAGTCAGTGTCCCACAGCTGCCCCCACCTCCCTGCAAGGCCAGATCTGGATCTTTGGTTCCTCAGAGCTGTGGAACATGACTGCCTCGAGAGACAGGACTATGTTCAAGTATAGACACAAAGGGAATGAATCAAGCAGGAATTCTAGGTTCTGGTGTCAGTGGTTTATGGGAAAAGGCTTCTGAATGCTTTATGGGTGAGCTCTGTGAAGGGCTTCACTCCTGCCCCTGAATCACGGCAGCTCTAGAGCCAGACTCTGTGGAGATGGACAAGTCAGTGCTGTTCTAGATGATGGCAGTGATCACTCCATCTGTAAAGTGCCAGCTGGCCCCTGAAATGGCTCATATGAGGTTCACTTATTGGATAGCTCTTCTCTGAAGACATGGAAGAGAGCAGAAGTCCTGCCTCAATGTCTGCAAGATTAGAATTTGGGTTGCACAAGACTATCTCTGTTACTACAATGCAACATTCATTTTGCCCCTCTGTGTTACAGTCTGTCCTGCCTCCCTGCTAGACTCAGCAACTGTTAAGGGACATCTCATTTCCATTAGTGGACATATATCGGTGTCAGTGCCATGCTGGATGGGACAGGAGGACAAAGCACCCTGTTTGTTCTTGGCCTTCTGCAGTATTCAGTGGCATTTACACTTTGGGCCTCTATAAACTCATGTTCATTGTTTTACTAGTCTACTTGCTTGTGCATACAGGAGAGGAGTTCGTACAGTGGCAGTACTACGCCTTGAATTGTGATTCCAAACCAAGGTAGCCCGAGGTATCCAATTTAATAGCTCTTTGCTTACATGGTAACGACATTGTCGTAGGATTTCTTGTGCTGTATGTCATGTCAGTAATTGCATCCCTTGTGGGGAGTTCCTGTACCTGTCAATAATTTCCTTCTCCCATTACAAGAGAGAAATAAGGCATGCGTATTCCTCACACTTGTAATTACAGCACTTGGTGCTCCTTGTACTCCTGTGCTTATATTGCTAAGCAAAGGATCAAACATGGCTTTTTAAACAGAACAGTATTCTGTTGCATCCCTGCCCAAATGAAGTATCTTCTGGGATAAAAGCTAAACTCTGAAATAATTGTTGTCTTATATTTTCTGTCTTTGGTGTGATGTGCTCATCCACTTCATCTCTTTGAGCCAGAGCTGGTGCTGTAAACTGCTGTTGCTCTAATATAAGCTAAGGGAGCCACGCTGGTCCATACCCGCTGATACCTGTCCCTTAATGTCGACAGCCAACATACCTATGAAGTCCCCATCAAATGTAAAGAAAACAGATGGCTCTTGTGTTGGAAATAGCCTCACGTCTCATTCCTTTCCTTGATTTTTGTTTTACATTTTCCCCTGTCTGTCTGTGTTCAGCTCCTTCCTTTTCCTCCTCCTGGTGCATGGACCCATGGCCCACATGGCAGAACTGCGTAAGAAGCATTTTGAGTTTTCGCTCAAGATACCTCAACTTGGTTTCAGTCAGATTAATTAACCCTTCTTTTCCCCTGCCACCCTTACGTTTGGTGCATTATGCAAGAGTAAAGTTTGCCTGGCATAGAATTAGGCCATAAACCGGGCTGCCATTAAGAAGCTATTCCAAAACTGAGTAGCTCCCCTGACTTTTGAGGGATCAAAAAGCTCCAGTGTTTGCTCTCAAGAAAATTTATATTTTATATTTTATGCCTCAGATAGAATTGAATTCCAGCTTCCAAAGTGTCTCTTCCCTCCCTTCTTCCTATATGTATAGAGCTGTATATCAATCCAGGTGTATCTGTACTGGGAAGGAGGAGGTGCAAATACAACGTGTGTAAAGAATTTAATAACCGTAGCTTTAGCTACTGATTTGGCAGGAGTATCCTCTGCTGTTCTCAGCTTGGAGCTCTGCTAATAGAAATCATCTCATACAGGTGTGAACTGCAGTGTCACTGAGATGAAAACAATTTGGTAATATTTGGTGAGTTATGGCCTTGATGTAATTTCACTAAAACAGCATTGTACATGTTTGTCTGGATCTTAGGACAAGCAGCTCATTTTCACGGACATGAGAATTACACGTGTGTTTGCATTGAGGAGAGGAAACTGCTGCAAAGACTGAGAAAAACCCCATTGATATATGCTAGAACGAAAACTTGATCTTCCCCCAAAATAATAATTTCTCAGTACAAATAAGAAGCAATTGATTTGAAAGAATGCCACTTAAAGAAATTCTTTGCAGTGGGTAAACTTACTGTGCATAATGCGCCAGGTTTTATCTGTATAAACAGAAATGGTTAATTTCAAACTCTGCTAATACTGCTCTGAATTTTGCATCTGAATTAACACTTCAGTGGCACTGCGTGTCTGTGAGTAATTTGGAGTGTTAGTTGGGAGAGAGGCTGTTGCTTTGTCCCACGGAGGTGCGACAAGTGGAGCCCTCCTCACCTGCTGCCTCCAACTGACTCCAGGTCCTTTTCCGGGGGCGGGGGGATTTTCTGATCCCGGTAGAGTTGACCAGATCGTTGGGAGAGGATCCTCCATGACTGACAAGGATCGGACCAAAGGGCCAGCGGAGGGGGAGCTGCCTGAAGATCCCAGCATGATGGGCAGGCTTGGAAAAGTTGAAAAACAGGTATATTGGGTCAGGAGGGAGTTCTTGTCAGAGGGTGTTGCATGCATTGTGTTGGTATTTTCTTGCCTTTTTTTCCCCAATTGGGACACTACCATGTAGTTAAAAAAAAAGTAAGAGCTAAAATATTTTGAAAAAGAAGGAAGGTGGATGTTATGGAAGGTCACTAAATGTCTTAGAAACCTAAATGCCACTTTGAAAACAGGTGCTTGGTGATATACAGTCTTTCTTTTTTAGTGAGTTTGTCAGTATTTCTGAAAACAGCACATTGGTTTCTTTGCCACCACACTAGACATGTTTCAAATGAGTCCCTGAGCCTGGCTGCTGTAGCTGCTGAAGATTTAAAATCTTCCTAGGGGATAAGGCTCAGAAATGCCCATGGCCATCTGAGCCCTGACAAGTGCCAAGTGCAAGAAGGAGCTGGAAGCATACAAGTGTACTCCAGCTTTCCTGGAACTTGGTGCCTGTCAAAAAGATTATAGGAGCATAAGGAAAACCTTTAAACAAGGGAAACCCTGTAACAAGGTAGAGAATTAAATGCTTCAGAATAGGACAATTAAGTTTGAGATGGTGTGGGGCAGTGTAGACCGAGGTCATCTATAAAGCCCAGCCCCGCACTTGTGCCTCGGTGAAAGTTGCTTGTACACAGAATGTTGATGTGCTTCAGCCTGCATGTAGCACTTGAACTGTGGTGTTTTGCAGGTTCAGTCAATGGAGAAGAAGCTGGACTTCCTGGTGAACATTTACATGCAGCGGATGGGCATCCCACCAACAGAGACGGAGGCTTATTTTGGGTCCAAAGAACCAGACCCAGCACCTCCCTACCACAGCCCCGAAGACAGCAGGGAGCACATTGACAAGAACGGCTGCATCATCAAGATCATCAGGTCCACCAGCTCCATGGGTCAGAAGAACTTCTCTGCCCCACCAGCCCCAACCAACGCATGCCCGCCCTCCACATCATGCCAGCGGCAAAGCCATGGCTCCTCTCCTGTCGGAGACCCCGGCTCGCTGGTCCGAATCCCACCTCCGCCCTCCCACGAGCGTTCCTTGTACAGTGGTGGGCACAGGGCGAGCGCAGAGTACCTGAGGAACGAAGACATTACAACCAAACACCATGAGAGTGCCATGAGAGACAGCGACACGTCCATCTCCATCCCCTCGGTAGACCACGAGGAACTGGAGCGCTCTTTCAGCGGCTTTAGCATCTCCCAGTCCAAAGAGAATTTGGACATCCTTAACAACGGTTGCTATGCAGCCGTGGCCAAAATCAGACCCTACATTGCAGAAGGGGAGTCAGACACCGATTCTGACCTCTGCACGCCCTGTGGCCCTCCTCCCAGGTCGGCCACGGGTGAGGGACCCTTCAGTGACATGGGCTGGTCAGCCCCCCGGCAGTGAAGCCTTCCTGCAGCCGCCGAGCCACATTCAAGCGCTGGCAGCTGCCTGCTCCAGCTGTCCACATGTTGAACTTCTCAAGGAGATTGACAGCTAAGGTTTTCCTCCTTCTAGGACATCCTTAGCTGGCAGATACTTTCTTGCAGCTTACTCTGGGGGGGAAACGAGCAGGTCCCAGCCTGCGTTTGTGGAAGAGGTCACGGTGGTGAGCGAACTGGAGCCGTGAAGTCCAGATTTCTTTCATACTCTCTTTCTAAGATCATTAGGTGAAATTATTTCAGGGCACAGGGTAGGCAATTCGCATTTCTTGGGAATCTTCAGAAGCGCAGGGCAGGAATAAATCACCCAGCCAGGGCTTTTGTAGATCACAGTAACTGGTGGCTGATAAGTGTTAGGTGGGAATTGCTACGTCACGGCACCAGTGATTACAGCTTCAGGTACTTTGGTGTTTGGAATGAACACGTCTGTTTCTGGCTTAGATTTCAGCTCACGTGTAGTTTACAGGGGGTTGTTAGTCTGTGGTTCCTCATTAGCCGTCAGGAAGGTGGCATAATTTCAATATAATATATGGAAAGGTTGCGTAGAGCCCCTGGGGGAAAGGGATGGTGGCTGGGATATTTGCATGAGCAGAAGACATGGTGTCAAAGCGAGACAGGTTAGGATACTGCTCTGAACCACAACAGTTTGGAAACTATCCCATCTTAGTAAACTGAAAGACTCAGAAGTGTGAACTTGAGTGCAAGAAGAGGGACAACCCAGAGGGTAGAGAAAACAGACAGAAGGAGGACAAGATACTGCCAGGCTGGACTTTTCTGTTTTAAACCATGTATTATATTTAATTATCTCTCCTCCTGCTGACAAGGGACCCGGGGTTGCTTTGATAGCAAAGACAAACCAAAGGCAACCCCTCTGGAGGGCTGCCATGGTGTGAAGCCATTCTCATGACCAACAGTGCCATTGTGGAGGCACAGCCACAGGCCAGGTGGGGAGGGTGGATATACAGGATTCTGTGGTTCCTGTGTTGCTGCGAGCTGCTGAGCTCCGTCCTTTGGAAGCCCTGTTGGTCAGAGTGGGCACTTTTCTTACAGTTTGCATCGTGCCTGAACACTTTTGCACACACTATGCCCATGAAAATCTTTCCTTTTGTCTTCTGCCCTGCCAGGAAACTCACACCCATGTTGTTGGGACATCCTTTGGTTTGTTTGGATCCCTCAAACTGAGTTAAGAGGTGCTTCTTTGTTTCTTCATGGTCTTTCAGAAGCCTCTTATCCATGCTTGCCTGCGAGTTGTGCCAATCCAAGTCTGCCCCATTTCACTGTTGTTCAAGTACTTCCTCTTGGCAAGATCATTGTGTCATTGCCAGGAACCTCAGCGGTGCGTTCAGCTGGGGAGAAGGCGGGGGGAAAAGTGATGCTCAAAGTTTCTTTTGGGGCCAAACCAAAGTCATGAAGTGATCGTTTGCATGGATAGATTGGTGGGTTTTTTTGGAAGGGGGTGAGTCAGGAGAAGTTCTGTTTGGGATCCATCTCCAGGGCTGGGACACCACGGCTGGCTTTGTGCCTCTGAATCCTCACGTGCTTTCACAGCCCAAATCCCACACATGTTTTCTGCCGGGGCTGTGTCAGTTTCAAACCCCGTCTTTCCACATTGTCCCTGTGTCATATCAAGAGCCTATTAAGGATATTTAGGTGACAATTTCATTTCTGTGTGGCCTTTGAGAGGTTGAACATTGACTTGCTTGGGTTGAAGGGGGACTCACAGCCTGTTTCTCTCCAGCTGTTTGCTTGACCATACACAGCCACCTGGGGAGACCGAGGACGATTTTGGCCTTAGGGAGGATGTGGGTTCAGTCTGACAGGTTGCAGCCAGGAAATAAAACCATTCTTTTGCTAGTGCCCAGGACCAACACGCAGGTCTTCACATGGACTGAGGAAGGGGAATGAAGGCTCTGCACAATTTTTCCTGGCATTTTTCACCATTCAAAGGGGAAACATTTTTCTTAGAGGGACCCTGGTCTTCCAGACATGCTAGTTCCTTTCTTTCCCATTTGAGGCATATTTTTGTTAAATTCTGCAATTTTTCCCTCTCTGTTTGTGTTCCTTTTGGCTCCAGATTTCGTTGTGCAGAGCGAACCCTGCAATGCTCTTGACTTCCACACAGAGACAACTTTAAATGCCAAATGGCTGTAAATTGTGCAGATTTGCCTCTGACATGTTCCAAAATGAGATGCCTTCTGGTAGAGCAAGTAGTGTCAGCAGGTCCTAAATCAGACTTGGTGGCCTGTGTTTTCTACTGCCCATAAGAATAGAAATTGCATTAGGTGAGGCAAAAATCAACATTGCTCCAGCCAGCTGCTCACTGCAGATTTTGTCCAAGTCAGAGATAACAAAGATTTATTATCTTATTTGTTTGCAATTACTTTTTAAGGCCTGCTGGAAATTTGGCTCAGAAGGGTATGGTATAAAGGCAGGAATGCCGGATGAGGATGAGGATGATGCCATGCAATCCTATTGCAGTGCAGGTACACGACTGGTTTTTAATCACAGAATCAGAATCATAGATTTATAGAACCATAGAATGGTTTGGGTTGGAAGGGACTTTAAAGCTCGCCTTCAGGAACTGCACAGCAAGAATTGAGTTTACCCTCTTACCACAGTGGACTCTGTAAAGGTCTTTTGACTTTTTAAAAGTTGTTGGTTTTGTCCCATAATCACTAATTGCAGAAAACTGGTTTTATACACATGCAGCACAGACCGTATCTGGCTGCTACATATTTCAGATAGAATTTTTGTTTTGAAGGTATAGGATTTCCTCCACCTTTTTCTGTGGCTTCATGTCAACAAAATTCTGACACCCACCTCCATTCACAACCATGACATAAATCACCACTTCTCATTCATCCAGTCAGAAAGACCTGGATTTTGGGGTTTAGTTACACCAGAATTAGTTACAAATAATTCTCCTTATTGCCATGAAATGATTTAAGCCTGCATAAACAATGACATAGCCTGCTTGTTGCTTATGGACATAAAAAATTTCATTCCTTCCCTAAACTGTAGTCCAGTACTCCCTGCAAAGTCTTCACTTTCAACCACTCAGCTCCCCTGTGCCTGTATCACACACTCCTGGGTGTAATCTCCCACAAGAAGGCTTAATCACTGGATTAAAAGAAACTAAATCAGATTTGCCAAGAAGGCAGTCCCAATGCCAAAGACCTTTAAAAGAATGGACAGGCAAACTTTATCTCTCTGCTGAGCCTCTCTTGGGCTGGTCTTTGCTCCCATCTCCTTCCTAAGTCTTGTTGCATATTTTTTGGAGGACAGAAACAAGTTTTAGGCAATGCCAAGTGTGGACAGAGGACTCCAAAGAGAGCTGAAGAAGAAGTGAAAGCCAAATTTCCAGCAGGCCATCTTGAGCTAGTCCCGGGATGCTTGTGCCTATGTGCCCAGAGCCTGGTTTCAGGAGGTGTCTGTGCTGAATGTGAAGCCATGACCTTAGACCAGAGCCTGGGATCTGGTCTCCAAGAAGCTTTTGGGCATTTTTTTTTCAGAATCTGGGTCTAGGTCTGGAAGGAAATACTGCAACTGGTCCCACCCATGGGATGGAGCAATGCCTAGGACTGGGACCCGAAGCCACAGTCAGTTTTTGGGTGCTTCAGGTCCAAGAGTGAGTTCAGATGGTCTGAGGAGTTCATGTCTCTGAACAGGAGTTGTGGCTGGAGATGTTGCAAGGTGGCCTTTCATAATGTGACCCCAAACACAGGAACAGAGCACTAGCCATAAGTCAAATTTCCCAATATTTGGGAATGGACTTGAATGTTACTTAAGTGAAGATTTTGTACGTGAATTTCCTTGTTGATTCATTTTCTTAATAATGCTTTTTAAAGCTAAAAATGTCAAGGAGCTCACCAAAAACAAGCCTCTTGTCCAGCTCAGAAAGCCATTATGGCAGATTATGTGATAGATCAGATTTTCTAAAAATGTGTTTTGTTTCAAATGCTGCTTAATAGATCCAAATAAATTCTGCAGGGTCATTGCTATTTACAGATAAATAGGTATATTTTTTACATTTTTAATTGATTTTTAAAATTTTAAATTATGTGAATTTTTAGAACAAGTTTATATAATCTACCCGAGAAGCCAGAGCATCACCTCAGATACAAATGCTCCCCTTCCAGACAGTTACCCAAGAAAAAAGAAAAACACCTTCACTCATATTTTTCCCAACAGGGAGTTATTGAAAACCTCATTTCCCTGATATTCTGAGACTACTTTGGTCACAGCAACATGATTGCTAAAACTAAAACGTAAGTATAAAAAGAGAAACTGAAATTCGTAAGGAATTTACTCAAAAGTTATCCTATATAAAGACCCTTAGCAGTGAGTATTTCATTGAGAATGTTAAAAATCCCAGCAGCAGGATAAGGATTTCTGTTTCTCCATCATGTAAACCCTCAGGCTGAGTGAGCCCTGAGTCTCCAGCCTTTTCTTCTCCACATGGTCCTCTGACCACACCTGCACTCCTGCATTCTCTCCCATCCTCTTTCCATCACAGCTCAGCATCTTCTGTTTTCATCATCTTCCTTTTCCTGAACCAGAAACAAGGAAATCACATACAAAAGCTCCTTCACCTGCAGGTAACACTGAGGCTGCAGAGGGCCGTGGTGGAGGGCTGAGAGCAGCATCCCCTCCGAGCCCTCGGGGTCACTGCTGCTCAGCTGTGTAAAAGCAAACTCTTGCTTTTAGCACGCAAATACCCCGACTTTTCTGCCTCACAGAGCAAAATCTGCTTAGAGCAGGGGTGTGGGTTCATTGTTTTTTTAACAATAACAATAGGGTGGGTTTTTAATAATAAGGATAATAATACTGCATAGGAATCTTCTTTAGTATATCTTAGTGTTTGATGCCCCAGTGACACAATACTGCTTGCCTTATATTAGTGTCTAGAGGGAGAGGGATTACACACCTTTTGATACACTATTAATCGCGCTTCTAATTTAGGTAGCAGCAGGGTCCTTTTTAACCTATGAATGTGCTTTCTGGACTATCTCACTGACTGTACTCTCAATTTTGCCTGCTACTGCATGCAGCCTGAGATGAGTAGACAGCGATATGCTCCAGCTGTATCTGCACTCCCAGATTGCTGTAGTACCTGACAAGGTAACGTTGCCAAAAGCATCATTTTGGGGAGAGGCTGTCCTCCCAGTGACCCATCACATAGGGTGCTGCGGTGCTTCTGTAGGTAACACTGATGTACCAAGTGTTTTTCATGCTGTGACCGGTCATCGCCCCATCCCTCTGATACAGCATGCACAGACTCCACTTCTACTGCTTGTAACTACAGGGTAAAAAAACCATGTTTGTACCTGTGGTTCCTTCAGATGTGTACATGGGGAGGAAAAGATATGAATTGTGTTGGCTGTGTGTAACAACCTCCTTTCCATCAGGATGCCTCTGAAAAAGAGCACCCCAGATACCCCTTTGTGAGGGTTTGGAGGAGCAGACAGTGCCAAGGATGGAGGACTGGTCTTCATTTTGGAGATGCCATTTGAACCTGCATGTGTGGGACTTGCCATATGTCTGCTTTAATTGCCATAGGATTCTCTCACCTGCATCCGGCTTTGGGGTGCATGTGCATTCGTGCCTGCAGTACAGCCCAAGGGGCAGGGGGGAATGTTGTTCCAAAACTTTGGAAATCCCTCTTTGGAAATTTCATCCCCCCTTGTCTACTGCCCTTGGTAGTCTTGTGGGCCCTGCAGCTGTGCCATAGCCATTTCTCATGGAAGCAGCTCTTCCTCTCCTCACGGAGTGGCATTGAGCTACCTTTTTATCTCCATAAATGTTTTGCTACTGTTCTCCCTACTGTAATACCAGACTGTCATGAGGCCCTCGGGGTTTGCCAATCTTGCTGGTGTTTGCAGTCTCTTTTATCTCTTGGCACTGCTGCCATGATCTAGTTTGACTCTGGTCCTATATCCTCTCCTTCTTTATCCATCCTACTTACCAATGAAGCTGTAATGCCAGAACTCTGCACTGGAACTTGCTGTGGACCTGACATCACTAGATGCACCAGAGAGCCTTCATGTTTTGTTAGCATTACAGTTTTGCTTTTTATTGGCAATTTATTTGCTGCCTCATTGAGCCACCATGGCCTCAACACATCCCTGGTTTGTTCTGCTGGAGCCTTTCCACGCAGGGATGGAGTCTGTGTTGTCCCTCTGTATGGCGCCCTGTGAGAGTTTGTCCCCATGGCTTTTGCTGATTGCAGTGAAACAGGGATGAGGGCTCAGTTCGGGTTTTCTTGGCCAGCTGAACATCTCAGAGAAGAGCTCATAGGCTCTACCAGTGTAGATGCTTTTGCCTCCTGAGACAAGAGCTGTTTTCAAGACCCCCATCCCTTTTAGCGTGCCACATGTGGCTGTGCATGGCAGGCCTAATAGTGGGGAGAACTGGAAAGCAGCTGGTCCAAGCTGTGCTATTTCCAAAGCTGCCAGTGGACCTGGAAGCATCTTGCCCTCTCCTATTTCCTGTAAATACAGCTGCAGATGAATTGCTTAAGCAGCATCTGCTTGCCTAGTTCTGAGAAACTTGAGCTCACCACAAAGCTTTCCAAAACTCAGTGCCAAGCTCAGACTAGATTTCACCTGCGGCTACACCTATAATTTTAGGGCAGGGCTAATGATTTCAGGTAGAAACCATGCCAGAATCTCCAGTTTGGGTGGTTCTGACCCCAAAACAGTGCTGAATGTCATGCTACCAGCAAAGCCTGCCTTGGAATTTCATCTCTATTTGACACTGATGACTGTGGGTCTGGGGAGATGCTCTCTCCTTCCCTCTCTGTGCAAGAAAAGGTTAACAAGCCTTGCAAGCCACAATGGGCAAATGCTCCTTATTTTAGCATGCCATGGGCACCTCCCATTGAAGCAGAAGCAGCATTTCACAGTGATCCCTTAAACTTGACCAACACAGTGGCCATGACCCGGTGTTTTCTATGTGCAGTGATGCCCATGAGAAGGGTTTATCACAGATGTGGCTAATGGAGGTCTCAGTCCTTTAGCATCTCTGTAGGCACCATATTCAGCCTTGCTGAGGACAAGTCATCAAGGCTGGTAACAGGTCTTTTCTGTCCTGCCTGGCTATTCACACTGGTCCAGCATCTTCCCTGGAGCTGAAGTTATCCCGTGCTCCTGTCAGCAGGCAGGATGGAGACCTTTCTGTGTTGGTTACTTTTCCCTCCCCAATAAAGCCTAAAATTTGAAGTTTCTTCACTTTTTCTCAAAAAATTCACACACAGTGTAGAGTACCTGAGATTTTCAGGAACACCGAGGCAAAACCAGATATAGCCGATAAATGGCAGATTTTGTTATTTTACATCAAGAGCAGATGTTAAACATAGTTGCTGCGTGGTATATCAAATGCTTTAGGAGATTCAATAAATTATTCTTATAAATGTTTGATTCTTTTATCAGTAATTCATAGAGGTGGGTGCCACTGTTCTTACAGAGCAATGCTCCACGCACTAAAACTATACTCCTGTTTCTCCAATATAGACATTGTATTTATGAAATTTATCTTGCTTAGTGTCACTCTGGCACATTATCCACATGTACCACACACGGATTGCACATTACATGCCATATGCTGGTAGGTATCTCTACATGTAATCAGCGTATGTGCGTTGAACAGACACCAAAGTTTCACCTGCCTGGTTTGTGATGTGACTCAACATAACTGCAGAAAGAGAAAAATGAATATCCTGTTAAGAAATTTACTGCATTTGAATGCTTCTTTAAACAGATTTTATCAGGAAGCTAAAATAAGAGATTGCCTCTGTAATGTTAATTAAAAAATACCTGAACAGAACACACACAGCCCATAAATACTTAACAGCTGCTGTATTCCTATATATTCGTCATTGCTATACATCTGAACTGTAAATTCTGTACAGATTGAATGAAGTTCACAGTTTATCTTTGTCATAACCTGCAAGGTAAAAGGACAACACAACTTTGGCTGCAAAAACGTGTGCATGTGGTTTGTGCACATGCACCTACGTGTTGCTGTGTGTGCATGTGGATACAAGCACGCACACACACACATGCTTCAAAACAGATAGAGATGCGCAAGGGGAGAAAAGAGCTCAATTTTGGAGGTGAGGGAGTGGGTAAAACCAAAGCAAAAGACTGTTTTAATAATGTTTTTCTGTCAAAAAGGAAGGCTTGCAATGGGAATTGATGTGTGACTCCCATTCCTAGGAGAAATCTTACTTCTGAAGGCAGCACAGGCCATGCAGCAGAGCAACGCAGTTCTTTGAATGATAATTTCTTTGGCTTCCTTTCAAACAAACAAATATAGTATAGTGGCCAGTGCCAGCTTCAAGTCCAAAAAGCCCATTCCTAGCATATGTGGCCAAACAGTTGCCCCCTGCCACTGAAGAGCCAAGGGCAAAGGCTTTACATGCTGTGACAGGGTGTCCCACAGCAGCAGTGCTGGCTGATGGCAGTGCCATGGTCTTCCACAAGCCTGGCTACTGCCCAGGTAGAGGATCGCTCTGCCTTGTGGCTCTTACCATTGCCTACACATTTAAAAAAGCCCCTAGTTAAGAGATGTTTTATAAGAGAGTCATCAAAAGCCAATTTTTGATCTTAGAGTTATGGAAGAAATGACTATGTTATAACCACAAAATCTGGTTCTCCAGGAAGGTCAGCCTTCAGGCTCCAATTGCCTCTATTCAGAGATTTCACCAGCCTCAGTAAATGAATTATCCTCTAGGATTTAATTTTGCCCATATTTTCACAAATACAACATTTATATTGGGCAGAACTTACCCTTCAGTGTTTAAATAAACAAAAGCATGAAGAGAGAAATTTTCCAGTTAAATACTGCTGGATGCCATTGAGAAAACAGTAATCAGATTTTTGCATTGGACTGAAATTCATCTCTGGGTCCAAAGTTCTCAGCTTAAAGAGCTGCTTCCATCCTAAATAGGTTTTTAGGGTAAGCAAAGGGTACATCCATTGCTGGAGTATTTTGCCATTTCCCTGAGATACCTTGATGTTATCATGGTTTCTGACAGCGTCTGGCTCATTTGGCCTTAACTGGGCTAAGAGTGGTTCGTGCATTTGTCCTGACAGTGAGAGCGGAGAGGTGAATTTCACAGTGGGACGAGCGCGGGTGCCGCACGCCTTCGCCTCCCGCTCGTAAAACTGCGGGGCTCGGCTGAGCGTGGAAGTTTGGTTGTCCTTCAGAAAGCAAAGACAGCTGCTGCTTTGCTTCCTTTCATTTGCTCTGTTGCCTTGGCTTTCTTGCACTTTCGTTTCATCTCCAAAGAATCTCTCATAATGCCTTTGGTACTTATGTACGATTTTAAAACATTTTGTATGTATGGAATGGTACACACTTTCTCTTGTAAAATAGCAATTGGGCTTATTTTTTTTTTCTCTTTTTTTTCATTTTTATTTTTATTTTTTGTGAATGTGTAATTTCCTCTGTACATTTCAATCATGACTTCGTGCAATGTACATTTTATAGGGACAGGTGCCAAGGGAATGACCTGCAGTCTCCTAAGGGACTATGTAGAAGCTGACTTGACAAAGTCACATATGGTTTTACATAAGCACCGTGGAAAAGCGACGCAGCCCAGACTTTTACACTGAAGCATTGAGCGTGGTTCAGCGTGTACCTTCACATGAATGACTGTGGCAGCTGCAAAACTGTATATGTGTGATGTGAAAAACAACAGCGACGGTTGCAATCTTAAGGGAAATGGAGGGAAATTAAATAATCACAGTCATTAATTTAAGCCTCAAAGCATCAGAATGAAAAATTTGCATTCAGTAAAAATACCAGAGATTTAACCTTCATGAGATGAAATACACATTTATTTTTCTTTGCACTTCTTCTGTTGTCTTTGTTTCTTTGTTTCCGGGGCTTTCTTGGTGTTTTGGGGACATATTTAATGGCCAATGAAGAGGAGCAAGATGGTGACTGAGAGCCTGACCCTTCCTGGCTTCAAACCTTCACACGCCTCTTTCTTATATCTAATGTTAGACAATATTTTTTATTCTGATTTATAAAATCAAGTTCAGAAATCTTGAGTGCCCTTGGTTACAAGGACATTGTGCCTTCAGAGTCCTTTAACAATATTGACTTTCTTTAAGGTTCAACATCAGCCACATCCTGACAGACAAAGGATGGTTACTGGAACTCTTTGCCACCCATGTCAGTTCCTCGTCACCCTGCTAAAAATTGAGGCTGATGTCACTGAGGTGGGCTCAGAGCCAAGACATGGCACTGGGAACAGATTTTTATCTGTCCCACAAGTTAACTTGCTTACCAGGCGTCAGTCCTAAATTTGGGGTTTGGAGCACTGTCTAGGAGTGAAGTGGGTTGACTGACAGTTCCATTTTATAAGAGAAACGAAAAAAGTAAAATCCGTTCCTCCATATTGATATTTTTTTCCAGAAAGAGGAAGTATGAGAACTTAGATGAACCAGAGCCTGGGTTTTAAAAAGCCTGCTAGTCATTTGGGCAAGGCAGTGAAAGAGGCTTGGCAGGATGAACACTGTGCTCAGGCACAGCAGCCCTTCTTGTGCCAGAGGACTTGGCTCAAAGCTTTCACCAGCTCCATCCTCCCCAGAGCTATTAGAGAAGGCCAGGTGTGAGCATTTCCCAGTGGATACAGCACACTGAGTGTGCTTAAATAGCATCATTGGATTTTATCTCATTAGGTTTCACACCAGTGAGATAAGCAGGAAAATTCTCAGTTTGCTAAGGCACATTCCCCCATCGTCTGAACAGGACTATGGGCTGCATCCAGACGCTGTCCTGCAGCATCCCCCACCACCTGAACCGGGATGCTGATGGAGCCAGACATGGCACCTGCTGTGCCAGAGCAGAGCAAAACTGCTGAGCACACCTGCAGCCCTTGCTCACATGTTTGCCAAGCCACGAGAGGAGACCAGGCAGAAAGAGGCATTGCTTTTTGCTGGTAATTGGCCTCCAGTGTCCTGATAGTCTGGTCCAGGGCAAAAATCAGGAGGGCATTTTTCCCTGCAATGGTAAGTGTCCCTCTTTGTGGAACAGAAGTAAATACTGGAGCCTCAGAAGAAATTCATACAAATACAAACTAAATCCCTTAGGACTGCGGTTGCCCTGCCTGTCATAGGAATACATCTACCTGGTCTTCTCAAAGCTGGAGTTTCTCAAGAGAAAATGATTTTTATTTAAATTATTTGGGCAGGGCTATTTTGGCCTCAGTGCTTTCTAGTATGTGGCCCATCAGAATGCCAGGAGCTGGATCCAAGGAGGTGAGATAACGCAATGTTGCAGCAACTCAGGATGCTCCCATGGAAGTTCACAGCCCGCTGACTCTAATGAGATTTAATAAGTTAAGTAAAAGTTGTTTTCCCAAATAAGCATGCTTTTTGGGGATTGTATATGCAGAGACGGGGTCTGGAGTTCTGCAGGATGAACTCATTGCCAAAAACTCCGCCATGCTCTGTACAGAAGCAGAATCCAAGTCTGGGTATTTCTGTTTGCTAACTAATTAAACCATTTACTGTCCTTGAAAATTAAAGGAACATTTCTTCCTTATTCGCTGGAGGGGTAAGCAGGAGTGGTGACAAGACAGAGGCTCAGGTTGTAAGATCTCAGTCCTACTCTTGGGCACTCCATTTAAGACACCTGGAGCTGGTGCTTCTCAGTCCAAGGTGAAAAAACAGCCAGCTTCTGCTTTTGATCCCAATAACACCTGATTCCAGCATCTGGGTTTCCAAACCTGGGTGGGCAGAAACCTTTTTCCTTCCCGAAACTGTGCAGTTTCTCAGTGGCAGAACCATGAATGAAATCTCTCTGATCCATTTAATGCTACTCCAGCTCTGCTCTGGAGTATAATTTACCCTTATTACCTTCTTGGCAGCTCTCTCCTCTTTCCATCAATAGTAACCTAACAGTGGTTTTGGGCAGAAAGTGTCTTTCTGGAAAAAGAAACATTTTTCAGCAAGGTGGTCACTCTCTTTATGTAAGGAGGTTAATAATACATAGTTAAAGAGAAAGGCAGACATAAATTGAAGTGGAAGGAAAAGGGCAGGGGACATACTTTAAAAGATTATGTAATTTGGCATGAATAAGAAATTTGGTAAATAATGGAACATGAGACTGTTCATACAAAACTCATGAGCAAATTTTTTGTCTCCTTCCTTTTGCAGGACTGTTAACATGAGCCAAGTTAGAGGTGGAGAGAGGACAATTTTGGATACAGCTAAAAAGGCCATAAGATTACTCTTCAAACCATTGAACTTAGTTGTTAAATAAAACAAATATCCCTGAGCTCCTCCTTTCACTTTGACTTCAGTTGAGCCAGTCCCAGACACTCCCCCATGACCAGACCTATAAACTACACATTTCCCAATGACTTATTAAACAAAGGTTTTAGATGCAGTGACACACTTTATCACTCTAACTTTCTAGTACCAACAATGCTCTTTCTTTTTCTCCCCCTGTCACTGGTCAGCACTGATGTGCCAGTGTTATTGAACTGGTATTACGTTAATTTTTGCAGCTTTCCTCTCAATTCCTTTTTGAGCACATAAGCAGTGCATAGGTTTGGGGTTGGTTTCCAAACTAAGAAAAAAACACTCTGTGTCTTTTCAGGTCCTGATTTCTTCTTAAAGGACAAATGCTTAAATGTGATTTTATTCTTTGCCTTCTCCTGACTCAGCTGAAACTTTTACTGAAATGAGAGTATGAAGGAGCCAGTGAATAAAAATCAATGAAGACACTTCTAATTAAGTGGTTAAACCAAACAGCAGCACACACCAAGGCACAACAGATGAACTGGGAGAACTGGTGCATCCCCTAATCCCAGCTCCCTGTAACTCACCCGCAGAGCACCATGGGGTAAACACATGAAGGCATATTTTGTTTGTGTGGAAAGGGAAATAGCAAACAAAAGAGTAATCTCAAAAAACCAGCTCCTGCTCAGTAGTGATGACCAAGGGAGGAGGTGATATCTCCGGATCTCCCTCTCCTAAAGATCCAGGTGCTGGCGTTGCTTCAAACCCATATGCATTAACTTATCAGCATGTCCTGCCTGTATTGGAGAGGCTCAGAGCTGAAATCCCTCTGCATCCCATCCTGCAGAATAGCCAGAGCTCCTCTTCAGGAGGAAGGAGCTGAGCAGCCTGCCACGGAGCTGGACCCTAGATGGCAGAATGAACAAGCTGCTGAGCACCACACTAGAAACCTGCCTGCTGCTGCACAGCATCTCCTAAATGGAGCAGACTCATTCTCTCCCTTTTCCAGCTGAACTTCGGGGTCCTCCAGAGTCCAGAAAATCACCTTCCTGCTCAGTAATTATAGCTAAACACCAATTAGACAAACACAGTGGAATGTCTAAGGGATGCATCCCTTACAACCAGCTACTCTGGAGCTGTTTTTCTGGGGAGAAGCAGGAGGCTGTTCTCAGAATTGAGCACACACACACACATGTTGTACACACAGTCCAGCTCAGTGGCACAAAGAATCTGGATTTCTTTTCTCCTAAATAAGGGAAAAGTGCAGGCAAATTTGGGGTCTTTGGTGATTTTAGGAAATCTCCCTTAGAATGTCTCACTCTTGCTATTTGTAGAGGGAAACAGCATTGCTGGCAAAAATAAAGGGATCATATGAAACTGAGTCCTTAAATGGGACAGAATATGTTTTTTTGGTAATGAATAGGGTATTCTGTGAGGTGGGAAAAACTGCTAGGTGGGCAATTACCAAAGACTTGAGGATTATTATTTCCTGGCCTCTTGCCCTTCAAGCTGTGAGTGGGAGGAGAAGAAACACATTTTGCTTTTATTCCATGATTTATTGATAGCATCGAGTATATTATTCAAAGTTTCCTTCTCATCTGAGGTCTGCAGGCTTTCTCGTTCAGCGTGGCAGGAAGGGCTGGCGTGGGGGAAGATCCCTGCTTGTATTCTGCATCTCAGCCACATCCCTCTGGCAATTTCCATGGCAAAATAAGGACTTTTAGATTAAAGTCCTGTGAAAAGGCAGCATCTGACCAGGACATCGTTGATGTGCCAGGCTGTGCAGCCACGACCCATTCCCCAGCAGAGGGTGCAGGAGCTTTATTTCCAGAGTCAATAGCTCATGGCTTTATTAATTTGGGATATATATTAATGCAGTGGTGGTAACTGGGTCCTGCGTTCTCTCACTGGCATTGTGTCCTGCAGATTTCAGAGACTGTGCTCACCTCATCCACAGGCTTGTTCTGTGGAAAAATGAAGGAGCTCCCACACAGATTCCCATGTATTTCAAATTAAGGGAAACGTGTACTGTTTCTGCCCATCCTGCACTATTGCAGGCTGTCCCGTGTTGAGCAGAGCTATTTAGCTAATGTACACACAGCTCTTTGAAGATGTATGGCACTTGGTAAAGTCCTGGTATGATTGCTCTGCATTAGTCATAAAAGGCAATGGTGCAATTCATCTTCCACCACAGCGTGGAAGCCTTTGGGACCAGCCAGAGAGCTGATTTACTCCATCCCTTCCTAATGGGGAGAGGGCTGGGAGGCTGAAGCTGGCCTTTGATGCTTTGTGATGGATATTGATAAGGGAGGGTGTTTGATACAGAAATGGGATGTCTGACAGAGGAATAAAGGCAGGCTGTTTGCAAATCAAATTTCCACAGGTACAAAGCGGGCAAAGTGGTGTTATACAAAACACAAGAAAAGATCTTTTAATGGGTTGGGGTTTAGCAAAGGTGGGATAAATACCACTGGTTCTGTAGAAATAGGAGCTTTTCAGTAATCCCATTTCCCCACAGCATCCCAGGCTGCCTCTTCTGATGGCAGAGCAACCTGTGCACTCACATGGAGCACCAGGACACACAGGGACACAGAGAAGGCTCCTACTGCTGTCCAGTGGCTGAGGCTTAGCTTGGAGGAGGGAGTAAAAAGGCCAAGAACACCAACACAAAGTACAGCAGCATTTGAGAATTTTATCTGCCACTTCATGGGGTTCTGTAAGAGTAAATCTTAAATAGGTTCTTCACTACATTACCTGCAAAATGGGAATTTTTGTCAATTCCTTTAGTTTCCAAGATTTCCAGTAGCCAGAAGCCACTTGTACCAACTGAGGGGATGAAATCTCAGTCCTAAGCTGTGCAAGGGAACAATTCCTTTAAAATGTCAGTGGATGGATGTGGCAGGTGCTGAGCTTCATTCACTGCTCACTCTCTCGCTGTACTAGGAAGAAATGAGAGTCACTGAAAGGAAGGATCCAGCTGAAGAATGAAAGAGAAGGCAACCTTGTCCTGCAATGATAAATCCTGCTCCTTAATACAACACTCCTGCAGAGGATCCTGTTCTTTCCCTCCTTCCAAGCAGAAAAGGTTTGATTCCCAAAGTCTGTTTTCTCCTTCAGTCTTCACCGATATTGATCTGCATTAAAATGGATTTTAGAAAAGGGAGGGGAGAAAACAGCCCCATGACCTTCACATTTATTCAACAGTCAGAGTCTCTTAAAAAATATCATGATTATAAATTGGCAATTTTCTCCAGCTGCTCTGAAGCAGAAAGGCAGGGCAGCAGATGTAGGCAGGACAGCGACACAAGCAGCAGAACTTGCCTCTGTAAAGAAATATTTATTCCAGTGGGGTTTTTTGTCCTATTCAGCCCTTTGGAGGGAGAGTTCAGATAACTGGTCTTGTCTGAACATGGTTGTCTGCTGGTCAATGGGTGCAGTGCCATTGGAGCTGTTCACATTTACGGGGGCTGATGAGGTCACCCATTACCCCTACCCAGATGTGTTCTCCTAACCCACATTGTGTGGGATGCCCAGCATCCTCCACAGGAGCCACAGAGGTGGGCTCCAGGATCACTTGTGGCTTGTGAGACAGCAACAAGGATGTTCACAAACACTGCTCACGTCCCACTAGGTAAACCAAGTACCTCCTTCTTAGACAGTGGGACATGGAGGGCACCACAAGATAAGTTTAGGGACTGGTACTCCACTGACCATGACTGAGCATAAACAGAGCTTTGGACTCCTACAGTGAAGGCATCTGATGCAAGCCAGAGTCTACCGAATGCAGAGTTTTGCTCACATGGCTTTGTAAAAATCTTAAAACCTTACTATTTATGGATGTTGTGTTACCATGTAGTCAGAGAAATTTCCAGGCATCTCATAGATCTGGTGGCAGATGAGATTGGTATCTGATTTCTGGAAATCCTTGTTCTTGTGAGTCCTTGCACTATAGTTTTCATTTTTTTGCAAGGTATGATTTTTCCTAAGCAAAAGAAAAAAAATATGAGCAATTTCTACAGAGGAAAAAAGAGCTTCTGTTCCCTTGCCTTTGGCTAAAGTATCTGCAGTAGTGTTTGCCAAACAAAAGGAAAAACCAAGCTTTGTTTTTCAAGGACAGGTGGGCAGACAGCCAAAGGGCTCGTGAAGAAACTTCAAACCAACCTTGACCTCTTCCTCCTGGGATGAGATTTTCCCCTTGGCTGGAAGTTGTTATGACAATCTGCCCTCTTCGTAAGAATTTTTAAGAGCATTTAATGAGTTCCCTGTGTGGAAATCAAAACCCAACAAAACATCACCACAGCCTGCGCTTCACATCTGAGGGATACCATCTCCAGTGTATCTCCCTTTCTGGAACAGTAAAGGAGGGCATTAAAAATAAATAAATAACCCAAATATCTGTTAGTCCTAGACCTCCCAGCCAACATTTGGAGCACAGTCAAGCCAGCTTTTCTTGGGGTCCACACAGGGACAACCACTGAAAGAAATGCTCTGCTGGAGATACTCATTAATTCCCCGTGTAGACAAGACAGAGACAAACTCTTCAGATGTTGAGAGCTCTTGGCTTTTGCCCTCTGTAGAGCTGCAGATGCAGAGTCCTGGCCAGTTCCTGTCATACTACCATTTGCTGAGTGCATTAAAAGTCTGTGCTTATCGTGGGCACACAAAACAAGTCTTATCTCTGTAATTAGACTGTTAAAACACAGCACAAGCTACAATTTCTCATGATAATAAAATAGTTCATTAGCATAAGTCCATCAAGAGCAGATTTTAAAAATAATTGGTTTAGATTTTGAACTAACATCTACTTTGATTATTAGCTCTTGGACACTTTGGTTTTAATTGGACAATTTAAAGAAAATGTTATCCAGTGCCTCCGGTCTTGCTTCAATAGAAAATTTCTTTTAAAGAGGAGTTCTGTGAAAGTTTGCCTTTCTGTAAAGAAATGTGGGTGGGTAAAAAAAGTCTGTAATAACAGCAGTTACATCCATTCTTAATTGCAATGGTGGCCAGGGTACAAAACTAAAAGAAAGTGAAATTGGGTAGTACTTTTGAAAGTTTAGTTTCCATTCTCTGGATTGGAACACCATGCCCTGGAGGAACCAAGTATCTTGCAAATCAGTTTCTTCATGTGCTGGAGATGCTGTTCCACTTGGGGTTGTACTTTTTAAAGTGGCACCCAAGGACCTGCTGTGGGGTCCCAGCCCAGGAGCACCGTACAGCTGCCTGCACTGACAGTCCATGGTCCATGCTGGCAGAAGAAAACTCATTACCTCCTGCACAGACAAGAAAGGGGGAGAGAGAGACAGAGGGAGCAGCTAGAAATGGCCCATGAAGTTTTCTGCAGCAGGGAAGGGATCACATGGACAGAACACCAGTTTAGGGAGCTGGAAATACACAGCAGATGGAAGAGACCCATTTGTGCCAGAGCAGAACTTGGCAAGTGATGGCTGAAGCTGTTGAGGTAACATCAGCTTCTGTTTCATTGGAAAGCTGTGTGTATTTTTCTTCTTAACCTGAAATCCTGTTGCGAGAAAAAAAAGTGAGCAAAAGACATTTTACAGCATGTGAGGGAGAGGTATCAGGTCACAAGCTGAGACAATACCCTTGAACCTTCCTCTTCCAAAGCTATGCCACTCCTGGTTCATCCCTGGTGCTTTTCCTCTTTTTCAAACTGCAGTCTTTGGCATTGCCAGACATTTCTGCTACTGCCTTCCTGCAAGTCTGCATCCTGTTCTCAAATCATCCTTTTACTGTCTCCATAAGCTTGGACCATCCTCTGCCCACTTCTGCTGCAATCCTACTTTGGGTCCCCCCATCCTCTCAGGCTTCCCACAAAGATCTGTCACAGGAGGTCAGAGGTCCCTCAGGTCACTGTTCCCATGGAAATTATTAGAGGGCCTTTCGAGGTAACTTTTCCCATTCCAGCCCAGATTTCTGGAAATAGCAGCCTGCCCACGTTTGAACACCTTGCCTGAAACGAGGCATCCTAAGCCTGTAAAACTCTTTCCCTGACATTCAGAGCTGCTAATTTTTAATGCAAACTGTTGCCTTGGTATTTGCATTTGAAATGAGTTTGCATTTCCTTAGCTCTGTTGCCACCTCCCTCTGCAGCAGTAGAGACTCTGCGATTTTACAGGAGCATTTGAGACACCAGGTTGTCCCTGAGAGCTTTGCCTGTGTCCCCAAGATGTGTAGTTCTTGAAAGACCTCAGTAAAAGGATGCTGCTGCCCTCCTTGGTGCTGCCAAGATTCATCCCAACAGGCAAATCCCACTCCTTACAAGCCCGTGGTTGGGGAAAAGGACCATTTCTGGCACATTCAGTATTCCTAATCTCTTTTTTTTTCCTTCATGATTTCGTGACTTAGAAGTTGTAATCAAACCATTTTGTTTTCTCAAAGGCATGTTAGAACAGCTGGTCATTCAGCATGGATCAGCTTCTACCAAGCATTATATCTTACGGGAAGAATAGGATGTAGTGTAGACACAGTTACAGTCTCCTTTGCTTGGAAACAGAACACCATGAGAATAAAGCAGAAATGAAGGATGATGCACTGGGTCTTCTTCATTTCAGATTCTTCCAGAATCTTTTTAAAGCTGAAATTCTAATCAATTTAGTGACATTCAAGGGAGGGTGGGTTCCACTGTCAGCTAATATAGATGTATTTATGCTGAAAACTCTCATAACTTTTGGAAGTTGAGGTTAATTTTAGTTAAAGTCTAGCTAAAAAAAATATGGAGTCATACACACTTCAGTGTGGGAATATCCTGGGATGTGAAATTTTCAAAATGAACTGCATATCTCCAGGTTTATGTACACCTGCTTTTGCTTGAAATTAGAATTCTGTTTGTATGTGGAAGCAAGGATTTGACTGCACATAGCCTACCATGTTTGCTCTAGGATGATGAGAGATTTTACAGGTGGAAAGTTAAAGGGTATTTCATCCCTCTCTTTTGTAGGGGTGTTTACTTCAGTCACTCATTGTAGGTACAAACGTGCACAGAAACTCACACACACAAAAAATAAATAAAAAACACGCTGGCATAAAACTCAACTTCTGCATGTGGGTGTTCAGTGCAGATTGAAAGAGGAGTGAATGGATTTAGTGCCAAGCATGAGCACATTTCTCATGAAAATGAATCAATTCCAATATACTCCGAGTGAAGGAGGAATTTCATGCTTTGGTACCTTTTCCTGACATGGTAATTTATATGAGCCCTGCCTGTGTAACCACTGAAGTGCTGATACAAGTGTTTTTCCTGAGGAAAACACAGCTCATTTCCCCTGTGTGACACCACTCAGGGTTGCTGAAGCTGGAGGAAACCTCTGGGTGCCTCCTGCTCCATTCCTTTCCCCGAGCAAGGAGGACTACAGTGTTAGACCCAGCCTTGAAGTCAGACCAGGCTGCTTAGGCCATTTTGCAACCAATTTTTGAATGTCTTCAGGGCCGGAGACTTCACAGCCTCTGTGGGAAACCTGCAGGGGAAGCCTGCAGCTGAACAGCAGAAGGGTTGACACAATTTTGACTCTCTGATGACCCAGTGATGGCTGTTCTTATCAAAATAGGGACAGCACTCGGTTATCTAAACTCCATACTTGTGCAGTTTCTCTGCCAAATCACATAAACACATAATCAAATGAAACCAGGTTATGTCACGACAAGTTTAAGCTCACCAGAGGAGAGAAGAAAACCTTGTACATGCTTTTATCCCTTTGGATGGTGAAATGTATTTGCTCAAGCTTCCTAATTAAGTCAATCTAACTTGACTGTATGAGCTGGCACCCCGGACCAGTCCATGCTGATTTGGACTATGGAAGCAAATCAGGGGTCTCCCCTCAGTCCTTGCCTTTTCCTCTCTACACAACAGAAGACAAGGCAAATGCTCAAAACCGAATGCAGTTCTGTGTCAGGATCATGGGAAAAGTCAGTGATAATCTACAGGGTGATAAGCACTGAACAGGGCAGTAGGAGAGAGTCTCTGTGCAGCAAGCAGTGGTTTGGGAGCTTTGATTTAGTGCTGTTTGAAACAGCACAGTCTGATTCAGTATATCTGGACACAAATAACACATTTCAGCCAGACAGGTAGGGAAGGAGATCCTCCCTGTCCTGAGAACCACAACATGGTGTGATTTCAGGCTATGATAATGAGCACACAGCCCTTTTGTCACACCGAGAGTGATTGCATTCAAGTCCTTTTGCAGCATTTCTGCTGACAGAGCTGGTCTCACTGGGAATCCCAGGGAACTAACTCAAAAGCTAAAATCTATCCCCCATGGATAGAAGAGAAAAACTTGACAGACAAAAAAAATTAGCTTGATAATATCTAGCCCTAAAATATCCAAAAGTCACCAATGAACTGACATTTCTGCTCCCCATGTACTGGCTGATGGGTTTGACACAACATCCACAGCATCACAGAACTGACTGAAAGAGTCTGAAAAGGTCCCAGGTATCTTCAGTCCTGGTTTCTCAGTCTAAAATGCAATGTTGTGATCCATGCTGTTAACTCAGAATCCTAGACTTCATTTTTAAATTAAAAGAGGAGACTGCTATGTCTGGCTCCATCTATGGGCTTGTCCCTTATGAGCTTTGTGGGGCATCAATCCATCCAACCATCCCTCCATCTAGTCATTTCAGACCATTTAAAAAAATTCCTTAAGGTATCAGGCTGCAGAGTTGCCTTACAGCAGATTCAACACCAAGAATGTTTCTTCCAACACAATTCAAACACGAATCTTAGATGACATAAGTTTATTTACCCAACTGCTCTGTTTTAAAACTAGAGAAATTCAGTGTGTGCTGACTTTCTGAGTAATCACCAAATCACAGCAGTATTGGCTCTAAAGTGCTTCTGGAAGCCCCTAATCCAAACTCCAGCTTGAAGCAGGACTATTGCCAACACTTGATCAGATCAGCCATGGCCAGAAATCCCTGACCTTGTGGATTTTATCCCTGCCCTTCACATTGTCCTATTTTCCCATGTTTTTCGCACTCAGTTAGCATTTGTATTACTCTGTGACCAAGAGCCCCTAACTGACATCATGCGCCACTCTGCAAAAAGATGCACAGATACATAATAGATGTGATTTGTCTGAAAACTGTCGAAGTAAGCGAGAAACAGCACTGTCTTTATTTTGCAGCTGGAGACACACGGAGGTACGGATCCAGACATTATACGCCTTAGGGCAGATGAAGGGCAGAAAGGACACAAGAAAAAGGAATATTGTGACAAGTGAGGGACTGAGTTCGTTTCTCAGGATACAGACACACTGGTGGATGTAATGAATGGGAAATGCAAACAGCAAAGTGTCAAGACTTCTGTATCCTGATGCCTGGAACAAATTAGCTCATCAGAGCTTAAAATCATAGAATCATAGAATGATCAGAGGGTTGGAAAGGACCTTTAAAGCTCATCTCGTTCCAACCCCCTGACATGGGCAGTGACACCTTCCACTATCCCAGGTTGCTCAAAGCCCCATCCAACCTGGCCTTGAACACTTCTAGCGATGAGACATCCCAAAATCCCAGATTCCAGCCCAAATTCAATCCAAACCAAGAAAATCCCATGTTTCCTAATCATTTCACACTACAAGAGCATCCTCAGGAGGGGCAGTTCTTGCTGATCTTCAGAGTTCTCTCATCTTGCAGCAGTTCATGATTTTCTGCAGCAATTTACTCACCAAGAACACCTCACCACCAGAGGTTGTAGGACCTGGGCTTGCAATCTATTCTGGGAAAGGAATCCATCTTCATTATCTCTCTAAGCAGTCATGTGCATCCAAAGTCCTACGTTAATAATAACCAGTCCCATACTTGATTAAAACAGAGGCACAAGTCCAACACTCATTAAATGCAAGGGCCCAAATCCCATAAACATTCCTGGTGCCTTAATTACAGTAGAACAGAGAATAAATAGCAGTTAGTCATGTACTTTTTGGCAAACAGTTCCTCTGTATTACAAGGGCATAGGGAATACAGACCTTATTGGAATGCATCAAGAAGCAGCAGCCCTCAAAAGAGCCTGAAGAAAACGTCTACCATATTTTAATGATTTTTTCCATCTAATTTTCCACTTAAACAAGACAGCAGTATCAGTTCACAATCAGCTGAGACTCTGACACTGGCTCCCAGTGCTTCCTTATCACATTTACAAGAGTGCTTTCCTACAGCGTGGCTGGAATTAGCATTCAGGACCAGCAGCAGTGCAGGCTCTCGAGCCAAGCACCTGTATACAATAGAAATTAAAATCAGGAGCCAGAACTGAAAGCCAGATCTTGCAAACAAGCAACCCAACTCTCCAGAGATGTGGTATAGACTGGAGCATTTCACGCTGCATTGAACATGAATGTAGCCTGATTTCCAGTTCCAAATCTGTTCTTATTAAAGGCATACAGAACAAGGATAACACACAAAGTAGGATTCAGGGCGGGGGGCTCTGCTTCGCCACAAATTAATCTTGATCAATCACCTTGCTTCCCTGTCCCTCAGTTCCCTGTGAAATGAAAATGCCAGTTTTTCTCCATCCACTCCCTTTAGGCTGTGAGATGCTGAGATCTAGGCAGGGGAGAGGGCAGATGAAGTAGTCAGCAGAGTTGCTTGGATAAGCTCTTCAAATGCTTATTTGAGTGGAGAAAAAAAAATTGCACCAAGAAAAAATTAGAAAGCACAGATACCATCCTTCACCCATTAAAATGCACATTTATGGAAGAGCAAATGTGCCTGCATTGAGAGCTTGGGGACAGTCCCTGGCTGAGATGGCTGTTTTCTCTGTTTCTGACTGTGCATTAAGTTACCTGAACACAAAGCCTCTGTGCTTATCCCTTCAGCCTCGTCTGCTCATGCAGAGCAATGTAGCAGAACACTTACAGGCAGGCAGCTCTCCACAGCTTTCAGGTCTTTGTGCCTTTCCTCCCTCTGTTTCGAGGGACGATGTTGATCTCCCTCATCAAGCTTCTGGTCACCGAGGCTCCCATCAACAGCAGTTCCCCAAAGGGACTCTACTATCACTGGTTCCAGCTGGAGTCGGTGCCTCTCCATCCCTCCCACCTGCAGTGCCCCACCTCAGACATCTGGGTGCTGCCACTGCCTTGTACATCTTTCCTTGAACACGCTGAAAAAAAACCCAAAAGTGAGATTTTCATTAGCTCATAGCTGTTTTACAGTGTCATAGACCATGAAAAGATAAAGACCATCATCACCTTTTAAACAGGTTCAAGGACAAGGTACCTGCCTTGCTGCTCTCTGTGTGACCCAGAGCAGCTCTCCTCTTAGATGTAGGGACTACCTGGTTTTAGTTGGGCACTAAAAGAGGTGTAGAATTTCTCCCAAATCACTGAGTTGTGATTTGTACTGTGCCCTCAGAAAGGAGCTCAGAGAATTTTGTCCAGACAATGTCTTATTTTTTGCCTGCTCTCTTTCTAACCTGAGATGGCACACTGTAATAGTAGAGGTGACCTGTTGAACACCAGGTTCCAGGCAGCAGAGCCTTGCTGCGGAGACATTACTTTGTGGATTTGGGCCATATATCTGAGGTGCCTGCTTCCACCTCAGTCACCTCCAGCAACAGGAAGGAGGATGGGATGTGCTCATTGCATTCACGTCATGGCACTCAAGTCCTGACCACTCAAGCTGTCCCGACGGAAGCCTGTGCTGAGCTGGTGGAGGTCAGACTTTCAGGTCCTCACAGGTTACAGACACTTGCTGATGTGAGAAATGTTTTGTAGCAAAAAGATCCAAACCCTGTCTGCAAAAAGTGAGGCAGGACACACATTGGTGTTGAAAGACAGGCATATTAATCTTTTTCTCACGTGGTCCCAAGCAGGGCTGAAATGTTTGCCAATCCTTAGTTTATATGAGGTAGATAAGAGCCTGGAAAAACAAGATTATATTCATTGAACACTTCAAAGAGAAGTGGCAACAGTTCCATGCAGCAAACGCAGCTCTGCCTTTCCTGTGTGTCCAGCCAGAGCCTGTTGAGAGGGGATGTGAGACTTGTCTGATCCAAAAGTAACAAAGGGACTGTCCTCATCCTTGTCCCCATCCCTATCCCCAGCCTGGCTGTACCTGCCGTCACACACGTAGCCCCTCCACAAGGCACACTGCAAGCACTGCACAGCTCTCTCCTTCAGAAATATTAAATCTGTGTTTTGCTTCTCCCTGGCGTTTTCTTTTCATTCCAGATGGCACGTGATTAGAGTCCTAATCGGCTATTAGCTTATCAACAGCATCCCCAAATACTGACCAACCCATAATAACAGAAAGCAAAAGGGAATTAAGGAACAGTGGATTGGCTCATTTAGCTTATAAAGGTTTGTATGAAGCAATTAACTGGAATCCTCTTGACTGGTATTTTGCAGGGAAGATGCCCCTACTGACACCTTGGATTAAAAAATCATTATGGGAAGGAGAGTTAGAATGGGAAGGAAAAGTATATTGAAACAAAATTAATTCTTTTATCTTTATGAGAAAAAAAAAAAAAAAGAAAAAATAACATGTTTTTTGTGCCCAACTGCTATTCCAGCCTCCACAGGCTGAGTCACTCTGACATGCACAGTCCAGGGTGTATCAAAACTCCATTTGGCTCCAGCAAGAGCTGTCAGTCACATCCAGAAGTTGATCAAAAAGCAACTGAATTCCATGACTTTCACTGAAATGACGCTGATTTGTATTCCCTTTGATGTCCTGGCCCTACCTATGCCAGATGGGACAAAGACAGGGGCCAGAACACTGAGGTGTTCAAAATAATACCACAAGGAAACTGGAAGCCTGCTAAGACAGCAAAATCAAAAGAGAAGCTAATGAGGCATTTAGAGAGTCAGAGAGAGGGAGAGCATCTCATTCTGAAAGGATATGAAGGAAGGAGCTGAATTACAGAGCCAGGTATAAACCTGGTTTGGATGTGACTCATTGAATAGAGAAAACCCAACCCAATAAAATAAAATACAGAAAGTTGCTCAATGCTTGGAGCAGGGAACACCACTGGACACATGGCATACGTCACCCTTATGATGAGCAGAGGTCCTTCCCCTAAATGTTGCATTGAAATTAAATTCAGGATTGAGATCGAGTCCAGGACTGAGAAAGGCGAGAAACCTGCCTCGACCTATATTCAGCTTGGGAAGTGGAGAAAATATTCCTCTTTTTTCATCATAAGTTTGTCTTTTCTTCTCCACCCCATGTTTAATTTGGGATAATTCATGTTTCAGAGGTCACAGGCACATGTTCTCAGATTCTGTGGACTTATTCCGGGCTCTACTGCTCCACTGACGTGCTCCAGCATGATAGTGCTGTGTGTGGGAATGTGCAAGTTCTCCTTCCTGAAGGCAACACTGCAAGGATAAACACTTCCCCTTACCAATTATTTCCTCCTCATTACAACTTAGAAATCTATTTATTGCCAAATTGTCCATCTTTAGCCAGGCTATATTTAGAATCACTCACTGGTGCCCTTTTCTAAATATAAAATCACTCCTGCTATAGTTAGAAATTTATTTAATTTTCATGTATTACAGGAACTAATTTAAAATTTGACACATTTTGAGGATTCTTCCTATCTCTCCTCTAAATGGGTCTTGTTAAAATTAAATTAAAAAAAAAAAAGAAAATAGAAAAATAGAATGTAAGTCAAATCTTGGGCTGCTTTTGAAAAATATCATTGGTCCGTGTAACCTAGGTCCTTTGAAGCACCAGTGGAAGCTCTTTATTTATACAGAGCTGACTGGTTTCTCAGTGTGCCAGAGAAGCTCTACAGGCAGGATGAATGTCTCCATGTGATATTTTATTCATACATGGCTGTATCGACGCAGCATTGATAACATGGCATTGCTCAGGGGGAACTCTCAGGGTGGGAGACCACACAACTCAGTTTAGGTCTCTCAGACTTTGGCAGGCTCTGCCCTCAGCCCTGGCCAGGCAGGTTCACGTTTCATTTATTACCAGAACAGGCTATAAATAGGATCCTTGGCTAACCCTTCAGATGGCAGATTCTGGACTCTTTCCCAGCCTCTGTAGCTGCCCAAGCATCTCGAGGTCAGAAGTTGGTACCAGCCTGTCCTCCCGAAGGATGTTATTGGGTCAGTTTTGTCAGGATAGGAAATTTAGGGTTGGAGCTAGGCGGTCTTCCACATTTTGGACAGCTGGTCTCCTCACTCTGACCTACTTGTTACATGTGGTTATATTTATAATGCTGTTTTACTTGTAATAAAGGAGGGCAGAGAGGTGGCAAAGCGACTTCCCTTCCTCTGCCTGGTTATCCATGGCCCAGATATCCAAGCCTGCAGATGGAGACCATTGCAGTGAGAAACCAGGCCACTCAACAAGGACACAAGAAGGGAGGGTGTGTTCCGTGTGGACTGATTGGTTGTTGGCTTTAATTATTAAACCGCAGATGAAGGTCCATGTTTCACATATTAGCAAAACCTGGATTTTCCATCTTGCAAAAGACAGATATTTAGTTTTGACTAAGTGAACCGAAACTTCATCAAACCTTCCCCTTCTTCAGCAAAAACTTCATGGTGAAATTCCACACTGAGCCAATCCACAACTCAGTGTGTTCTTTGTATTGATATCTCCTGTTAGCAAAGAAGGGAGGAAGAAAGGAGTAATCTGAACTGGAACACTTTGTATGAGTCTATTAATGTTTGATTTCTGGTGCCCAGAAAGAGGATGTTAATAATGCATTGTTGCTGAAGGCTCTACACAGCCTGGGGAGGAGGACAGCACCGTGACAACTAAAGCAGTGAGGCTCAAGTGTGAGCTCCAGAACCAGAGACATCCCCTAGGACATTTCCATCATATCATTTGTTCTTAAAATCAAAATTGTAACATTTTAAAGGGTTTCCTTTAAAGAAGGTGACATCTCCATGGGGTATCAGGCAATGCACTGCTATCCCCACAACTACATTTATGGGTCTAATGCAAACATCACCTTCCTGAAAAGATGACAGGAAAACCAATCCTCTCCAAAGAAACCCTCACAAGACGGTTGTGTTTGTGATACTTGTTAAACAAATATTAGTGAGCAGGATGTGACAATTTAGCTCAGACCACTTTGTAAATAAATCCACTCAGCCTGTCAGTGCTACACCAGGAAGGGAAGAAGGTTGGATATAGAGTCCCTACTGCTTTTTGAAGATAAACCCCATTAAGTTTCTTAAAAATATTCAGCGTATTTAAGTGTTTAATAACTGCCTGTGAAACCTAAAGCAAGAGACAATGAATCTTTTTCTCTCCCTGACTAAAAAGCTAACCAAAATATAAGATGCATCCACATTATAGGCTCTTAAGTGAGAATCACCCAAGGAAAAGCATATGACCTTAAATTTAAAACTTGGTCTAATGAAAGCTGTTTTCTAAGAAGGGCATTATTACACTCTATGAGAAACTGTGATATCAGTGCATTCTTCTCTTCTCCAGCAAGACTGACAGTGCCTCTGGTCAATGCCATTAGACTAAGGCTCCTGGAAGCCTTTGAAATGTTTTTCTTCCACAATGAAAGGGAATGAGTCAGATCAAAGTTGAATAATGCAGGCTAAAAAGCCCCTCTTTTCCTCTTCCTCTTCCTAATTAAGATTAGTGTGTAATCTCCATGAAGACAGAGGTTCAGCAAAACCAGGGAATGGAAGTGCTGCAAATACAGAGCCAGAACCTTTCTTCGCTAATTGAAGCTTTTCAACTAGCCTCCACAAGCCATGAAGAGACAAATCACCCTTCAGGACTGGATCAGTAGGAAGAGAGGATTGCTAAAGGAGAAAGCAGGAGGAGGAGAAAGGGAAAAATAAATATTCTGAATCGTGGTTTTTGATGGAATTTCCAATTCCCTTTATCAGCCTGCTGCCCAGCTCTGTGTGGCCTGAGATTGGTGACATTCTCCCTAATTATCATCTTTAAGGCCAAACCCAGCCATTTCCAGTGTGTGGCTTTAGAGCAGCATTTGAAGGAAATAACACTGATTGTCATTTAGTGAGTTTAGAGAGTTTAAGGGGTTTGAATATGAATAGAAGCATTTCTTGCAGAACAAACTCAGTGCTGCTAACACTGAGCAGCTGAAGAGGCAGAAGGTCTCAGCTGCTGCCTTTTTTTGCTGACAAAACAGAGGAGTGGAGGCAATTTTGAGTGCTGTGGACCTGCCTGACTGTCTGAAGGATTTATTTGCCTGTTTGCTCTCTCCTTGCTTGGCAGAAAAACTTGTCACAGCAAACCAGAGCATCCCAGGGACTGCTCAAACCTGTGCCATGTTCAGCCTGGCCTCTGCCTGGCTCAGGGCACAGACAAGCAATAAAACTCTGTTTTGTGATAGTTTACTTAAGTATGGATTTAGCCCTTTTGTCCTGCTGTCTCAAATCACTGATACCGTGGCACATCACGTCCCTTGCACAAAAACCAACCCCAACTCCTCTGCTCCCAGCATCTGGCCAGTATTAAACAGTGGCCAGTGGAAGCGAGGTGAGCCAAGAGGATAAATAATTATCCCTTGGTGTGGCGAGATGGGCTGGGGGAAGGGAGGAAGAGATTAAAATAATCTTTTTGGAAAATGGATCAAAAAGCTCTAAGCAGAGATTATCCACAGCCCAAGCCAGGCCCAACGCTATACCTTCCATAAATAAAAAACCACACCAATAAAATGAAAAGTCAGAAGATTGACATAAACCCCACGGAAATGTGTGGCTATCTCACTGCCTGGCTGTTTAGACCTAACAGCAGCAGCAGAATGACAACAGACAGATTAGACTTAGTAGGGCACCTTTTGAATCTGTTCCACTAATCGCCTGTTCCCACGGACTTATTATTACCTTGTGTGGGTAAAATCAGTTTGTTCCCAGTATATTCCCATACAGGGCTACCAAGAAGCTCTACTAGGGCCTTTCCCCTTGTCCCACTGGTGACAGATGAGGGCAACCCATCTTTAAAAGATGCCAAGAGCATGGAAATTGCACAATCAGTAGATCAGTTTGTGATTTTCATATTCACGATAACGGTGGCTTCTGCTACTTCCTTTAGCATAAAAGAAGAAATCCATAGACATTACCTGTCTCCAGTGCTATTACCTGTCTCCAGAACTGGTGCCGGGAGCTCCAGCAGAGCCAGCAAGGAATGTGGGGACACAGAACCAGGCAGGGTTAATTTGTGGGGATAGGCAGCAGGTGAGAGGGTTTTTGTGTTACTGGAAGTATCACCAGGGCAAACTCCCATGCCTTTGTCCCACAAAGAAATCCCAATATCTGTAAAGTGAGGCTGCACCTACCACTGGTGGTCACTCCTGAGCTCTCTCATCCCAAAGAGAGTGAATGGAGCAGTTCAGAGATGTGGAGGTGGAAGAGAAATGCAAAAATGTTACATTTTGCCTTCATTTTCTAGTTTCTCAAGAAAAAGAATAAATATTTCATGACTCTGTTTTGCTTAAAATAAAATGCTGTGAGTCAGAGAGAAACTGGCAGCCAGATCAAGTGGGCAATGTTGAAAGATGCATCTGGTTGTCTTCAAGCTGAAATGCCATGGCATAAAGTGACTGACAAAGCATGCTGGAGTCAAGGTGACAAGTGACCGTTCAAGAACACTTGGCTGAAAGTTCAAAACGCTCCAGTTTCTGTTTATAATAGGATTATGTTTCAATTTACACAAAGGGAATGGCCAAACCCCTAGGAATTCTTCGCATGCATATGGTGGGCAAGAGCAATAAACGGGCTGCTTGTTGTCCGGCCTCTGGTCCATCCAGGCAGAGGAAAACAAAGCTGAAAGTTCATTTTATGTTGCTGGAGCATTTCTTCTTGTTTTCATCTCGCTGCCTCACTGCTGTTTTCATTTGGAAGCATCATCTTCTAGGCACAGATTCAGCCCAAAGCCTGGGCGGCTCATCTGCATCCCTCTTTCTTGAGGAGCAAACACGGCCCTTCTCCCCCCTGGCAGTGCTGAGTCATTATTTTGGCATAAAACACAGTCTGCTCTGCAAAAGGAAAACGGGTCTCAGAGGGGCATTTTTCCATGCTTTGCCAGACACAGAATTTCTATAGACATGCGTGTAAACAGAAAGGCAGTGCAGGTCCCAGCAGGGGTGAGGAGGGAGCAGAACAGAATCTCAGACGTCAGAAAGGATTTAGAGTGATCAGGAATAATGATCAGGGACAATTTGAGGTGGGGAGAAGGGAAAGGATAGGAGAGAGGGGGGCAAATGTCGGGAAAGATTGAAAAAAAGGGAATGGGAGGGAAGGGGGAGGGAGAGCAGCCAGGCGAGAGAAAATGAGATTGCAGAATGATTAAGACCAACTCAGCAAAGGGCTGCACTGGTGTGGGGGAGGACCAAGAGTTTCAGCAGAGACGGCCCGTCAAGGACAGCTGGACACCTCCGACCTCCCTCGGAGGCTCATCCTACCTGGTCCAGAGGTAGTACCCAGGTACCAGCTGGTTTTAGTGACCTGCTGTTTCAGGGCTCTGTATTGGGATGCAGACGCCAGAGTTTAGTTTCCACCATCTTCCAAAGCAGGGATGTAGCAAGACACCCTCCCTCCCTGGGCTCACTGCAGGGCTGGAAGCAAACCCTTGGGGTGGTTGAACCTTCTCTGCCCTCAGAAGTGACAGGAGATTCATTTTACAGAGGAGACATTTCTCCACCATGTTTCCTAGGACAGCAAAGCCCTGTCTTTCATTTCTTGAGACATAAAAACATAGTAGAGGTGTTTCTTCCTCACCTGCATGTTCCCAAGTCCCTGCAAGAGGCTTACCACTTGCCTCTGCCCATGTTACATTATGCAGAAGCATAAAACTCTTATTTTGCACTGAATTAAAATGAGATTCCTGGATTACACATGATGAGATATCTTCAAGGTAAGAGCCTGGATGAAGAGCAGGGGACAGGTGTGCTGCTCACAGGGCGAGGTGCTGGACTCAAGGTCAGTAAATCAATCACCATCCAGGAGACAGAAAAGAAATTGGACAATGCAGAGTCTCTCTGACATGCAGATCCTAAACATAGTCTTTTGGCCTGGTTCCAGTGACAGAAATGAAAGGTTTCATTCCCTGCGGCACCCTGGATGCTTCATCTTTCAGCACCTGGGCAATTCTTCTTCCCAGAGCCCAGACAGCTTTCATAATCCATCCTTGCACTTACTTGAACTTCTTGCCCATCCATCACATATGTCAGCACTCACAGCAATGTGGACCTCACACTTCACATCCTTCAGATGCCTCCTTCCCCTCACTGACTTGCCCTTAGGTTTTTGTCCGCAAAATGTCACCACCATAAATTATTATTGCCAAGTGAAACCTTGGGGCTGCTGAGATAGCCCAGCAGCTCTCTTTTCCACCCTTTACCTTCAGCACTGTATAAATCTAACCTTCATCTGACAATTGAAAGAATAATAATCCACCCCTGCCTTTTGGTTTTTGCCAGGACTGGAGCTGAAATATTTTATAATATTTTATATGAATTCTGTCTAACATCTGTATTTATTTAAAACCCCAGCCTGCCTGCCCTCAGCTAAGAACAGCTCCTATTGACATCAGCCCTACTAATTGTATGTGCAAATGAATCCAAGTATCCTTCCCAAAATATACAGAAATCAGCAGGTAGAGTTTGCAGGTATGTGTAGAGCCAGCCAGGTAAAGTACATGGGGGATTTATGGTCCAAATACTTTGTTGTTATATAAAACTGCAACTCCTTCATATCCCGTGGGAACATGATTCATAAGATGGTATCACTGCATCGAGGCTCAAATGTGTCATACAATTAAATGTGATTAACCATCTTCCCCAAGTCAATTCAGATATTTCAACCCATTTCAGGCATTTTTTTAGTGTGGGTGTTGAAAAAGTCATTGTTTTAAAGAATGGCTAACCATGGGGGAAGAGGAGAAAACATCTTCATTTGCTGTCAGAACAGATTAGCTGCCCAATAGATGGCAGGGACTCAACTGGGCATCGCTGCCATTTGACACCTGTGGTAGGACACAGCCAGTTCTCCAGCTGCTGGGACCAAGTGGGGTTTTTGCTGATCATGGAGCAGTATTAGAGAAGGCAATGCCAAACTGTGGTGAGCAAGTGAAACAAAGCCAAAGGGGTCCTTAGCCTGCTTCTGGTTTTGGTTGGATTTTATCCTCTCCACCCCTCCTGTTACACAGATTTCTTTTTGTTCAAAGGAAGAGCAAGACTTGTCATCCTACTGACTAGATGGAAAGTGCAAAGCTCTTGCCAGTCCAGATGACATGAAAAGAGTGTTGTTCCAGCAAAGCCTCTGCTGGTGTGTGGCTTTAGGGTGAGAGCCAGAGACCAGACCCAAAAAACTGAAAACCACAACTGCATTTCCAGCTCAAACAGCTCTGCTTCCCATTTTTGTTTGCCCTTGACCAAAGTCAAGTGCTTGTTAAGAGCTAATACACGAGTATCTGAGAATTACCACAACCTTTATTTTCCAAGGTGAATAACTGTAAGTAATTAATATTTGTTCAGGGGTTTTTAAGCTGTCAGTCAAAAAACAAATTTGTAATGGGCTCAACAGTTCCTCTTCCAAAATTCCAAGAAGGAAACCATGAACAAATGTGTACTATTAGGTCTGAAAAAGTAACACAAGGGTAACATGAAAATTAGGATCCAGCAGTCCTCGGGGTGTGCGAGAAATCAGAAGTGTTGCTGTGCAGAAAAAGGGTCATTGACACTTGCAGATGCTCGGAGGAACATGAGGGGGATCAGGGACCACACATTGTAACAAAGAACAGATTTGGGGTTGCTTCCTCACTCCCCAAGCACTTGCTTCCCTTCTCCATGCCTCCCAAGTGAATCCTTAATCCTGCAGGGATCTTGCCATTGCCCAAACACTGTCAGAAAGGCTTTGAAATAGATAAACCTCCCTCCTCCCCTCATACCCTCCCGCACATCTTGAAAGACAATGTGGCACAAATTGCCAGCAAAAGTAGCTTGGAGAGCATTCAAGCCACATCTAATAACACCACTCAGCCCCTAAATGGTTGTCACTCCCATTACAGAATTAGTCCTGACAAGGAGTCATTCTCCCCGCTGTAAACACACAGCGTCTGCAGCAGGCTGCTCCCGACTTTATTTATTGCTGTCACGGTGCTGCTGAAGCAGGCTGATGTTTGCCACCTTGATGAGGTGCACCAAAAAGGGGTGGTAATTTTCCATATGTGTTAGCAACCCCTGCAACTTCCTGCTGAGCCACAAGCACAGGGGCTCAGTCTGTTCTTTCCTGCTCTACATTCACCATTTCTTTGAAGTATGCAAAAGGATAATTATTTATCACCTTGGGTCACCTATCTTTTCTCATGCAGCCCATTTCTGGAAACATAAGTGCTTTCTCCTTGGTGCCTGTCCCTCCTCTGGGGCCTCAGATTACTGAGCCCACCAGAAAAGAGGCACCTACCCCTCCGTGAATCAGCTTCCTCTTGTTTCTTTGTAACCAACAGAAAATATCTGGAAAGTCAGTTTATAGGGGAAAAAAAGGTTGCAGAAAAGGAAAGACAGAATCTTCTGATTAGGTACTATCAACGAGGGGCTTAGAATAGAGAAGATCCACAGTGTTAGGCTTCATCTTTTCAAGAAGTTCCCGCCTTCACTTCATGCCCTCAAAGTTGTTGTTCCCCATGAAATTTCCATTCTTCACTTTTATCCCTTCTTTTCTCTTTTTTTTTCTCTTTCTTTTGTTAACAAAGAAGTGAAGAGAAAGAGACACACAGCCAGGTCTAATAGGAAGCTTAGCTTAGCTTCCTGCCTCATTCCTAATATATTGAGAGGCAAGGAAAGGGTGGAAGCAACTCATTGCTATGCTGTTGTTGCATGCAAGGGAATGGCTGGTGAATGCACAAAAGGGCCCATTCCTGCAGGGCAGGGTTATCTCCCTGCTGCTCGACCCTCCAGCCTCTGCGAGTTCTGCTGCTGAAGACAACCAATGCACCACTGAGCAGGAGGAGGAATTAGGAATCCTCTTCTGCTCAGCCTGAGCAAACAGCTCAAATCTCAGTGTGGTCCTCTCTCTGAAACGCTCCGGGCTTTCCAAACAAACACAGCACACAGAAATCACAGTTCCCTGCTGTGTGATAATCCCGACCAACACGGTATGAGGGTTAATAAACCCTAAAAACTCATTCTACAAATGTATGAAGCTTTGTTAACCTTATCAAACACGGACCTTACCATTTGCACAGATTCAGTGAATTCCTTCTCGTTAAAGCCTTCTTTATCTCCTGTTTCCTCTCTTATGAGGTGGAGACTTACGCTCAGACTTTTCTGCAGCAGATCCCAAGCAGAGGTGATCCTTTTGTGAGGACGGTCCCGCATTTTTCAAGACTTTAAATCCACTCCAGACTAAGTGTGGATATGGGTTTATACCCAGAGGCTGTCAAGTAGTTCTACTAATTATTTTCAGTACCGTTCAAGAGTTTGGAATTTGCATCATGCTGCAGAAGTCAAGTAGGTTGGTCATACAGCTGCGAAGCGAGAAATCACCCGTGGCTGGTGCCCAGGTGCACATCCCGCCATCCCTGTCCTGCCTGAGGACTCTCCTGGCTCACAGCACCTTGTATTTAAAAGTACCTAGATAAAGGATCTTTCTCTGCTGTGTGGAGAGAGCAGATGAGCCCTGTTGAAGGCTGGAAAATGCTCTTGGAGTCTCTTCCTGGTCACTTGCAATTTTAAATTTCATGAGGATGGGAGCAGATGAACCAGTTTCCATCTGTCACTTGCCAGGAACATGTAACCAGCACTAAATAGGAATCATTCATCTGGTGTACAAGGAACAAGTTTGACAAAACTCTTGAAGACCTTTTGTCATTGACTTCTAATGGATGGAATTTCCCATCCCAGTCTGGGGTGGTCCAAATCTGTTCCTGTCAGATTGAGCTTTGCAAGTGTGTGCAAACCTGAGCCACACAAACAAAAGAAGG
Organism: Sclerurus mexicanus; assembly: GCA_013396755.1. Lineage (NCBI taxonomy): Eukaryota > Metazoa > Chordata > Aves > Passeriformes > Furnariidae > Sclerurus > Sclerurus mexicanus. The sequence continues at coordinate 264,022 of VWZF01002613.1, read as the reverse complement.
AATTGTGTTGTCTTCTTGAACTCATGAGAAACCTCTGTAAGAGTTGGATGTGACTTTGAAGCTTGGTTCCACTTCATTTGCCTCCTATCCCATTTGGTATCTTTTGAAGTTTCCTCTCATTGTTCCTCACTGATCAGACTCTGGTGTCCCTCTCAGTGAGTGACAATAAAAAACCAATATATAAAAATGTAAAAGTATATATGTGAGTATATTTATTTATCTATATATTTATATATAAATATAGTTTGTATATATATAAATATATGGGTGTTTTAAGTGAGGCTTTAAAGAGTTTCTACTGCCTGTGTAAAAATAAAAAAAATATTTATGGAAAATGCAAACCTATAATTTCTTATGACAGTAAAGTTATGTTTATTTAACCTATTTCCTGTGCTGGCTTTCAAGTCTTATCCTGGAGAAAATGTTTTGCCAATGCTTTATCATATTTTCACAACTTGGACTTTAAAGGAAATGATCATCCGTGAGCTATATTTTTTTTTCTTTTCAGATCTTCAGAACCTTTAAATAGCATTTTTCTGCATTCATCACAAAACCAGTTAAGCACTATCTGACTAAATTCATGAGCAGAAATATCTCATTTCGTTCAAGCTTTTAAACTCTCCTTGTCAACAAATGATTTGAGCATCTCTGTAAAGTGTACTGTCACTTCTCTGCCATCTGTCAGATGTCACTCTTTCTCTCTTATTCCCCAAGGAGAAATGTCAATTGCTGATTTATATTTCATGTTTTCCTTCACAAAGGAAACTCCTGTTAAGATACGAATGAATTTTGTGGCTCTTACTCATCTTCTCAGAGGCTATTAATTGTTCTCTTCCAGGCACTATGTAATTCCTTCCTACTGCCATATTCTGTTTGTCTCCGTTTTTCTGTATATATATATTTTTATTTTTTTTAAGAAGCAATACCTTCTGTTCATTTCAAAGTAAAGCAAGCAAACAAGTTTCAGCAAAAATACTAATTGTTTGTTGATACTGCTGGGAAGATGCTACTGTGGAATCAAAGGTCTGTGGATAAGATTAAATTAGAAGGGAGAAACATTATTATAACTTCTCATGTCTAGGACAGCCTCAGACTCACAATATTTGCTTTTGGAAAAAATATTTTTAAACTACCCATGACTATTTCCAATCAGCTCCCACTTAACGTGGGGCAAGAGTTTGCATATGGGCAGACCAGAACAGCTGACGTGTTCAGATGGAAATAGAGAGAACTAAAATTCCTTTTCGAATTTAAATCTAAGAAAGGAGGGAAGAGATCCTTTTACTGCTCTATATTTGAATTGATCCATTTACACCCATGGTCTGTCCAGTCTCTTTGTTCATAACTATTAAAATGCTGGTTTTCTACCCATGGAAATAAGTGCTAATTTTGAACCAGAGGACTTCCTGTTTAGCAGTTTTTGGCTCAAGAGGTGTGATGAGGTGTCTGACCTTCCCTTCTCCTTGGATGCTCCTGATGAGCTTCCCATCATCTGGCTCAGAGCCTTGTGGGATGAGCAGTGGCAGAGGGAAAGGCACCATGGTGCTAAAGGGAAACATCACAGTGGGTTGTATTGGAGAGGCAGAAAGAGGACAAATTTAGAGGTATTATTGGAAACCTGTTTGAAGCTCTCCATGTTCTCACTGCCTTGGAATTGTGTGGGCAGTGGAGGAGTCCCAGACGGAGGCAGTGTCTTTGCAGCAAGGGTCCCTGCCTGCAATGACCATGCAGAAGGAAAGCAAGGCTGATGGTGCCCAGTGGTGGACTTCTGCTCTTTAGGGGTGGGGGGGTGAGGTTTGGAAGTTTCCAGAAATTTTGGTCACAGTCTATACTTCACTCTCAAAAAAGATTCACTCTTCTGACAGAAGAAAGTTTAACACACATCAGGTAAAGAAACTAATTTGCAAATTTTAAGAGCTGCCATGTGTTTATTTCTTCTCCATCTGCATTTGATAATTTCTCTACAGCTTTTTAGTCTTCGTCTGCTGGGCTGAATTTCCACTTTAACTTAGAAGAGCTCATAGTCTCTAGATTTAATTAAAAGTAGCATTTAGGATGTTTGCCCATTAGGTATCTGCACCAAACTGGTGCTGTAGAGCAAAAGGTGCTGCTCCAGCTTTGGGAAAAGCCTTGGTTTGGATCAGCAGCTCTGACTGTGGTTGCAAGGTGAAGTGGACACTCAGGAATGATCACTTGCAGCCTGTCTCCCCTGCCTCACATTTCTACCTTTCCTGAAAATACTAATTATCTTCTGTTTAAAATGCCATTAAGAGAAGCTCAGCCTGTGGGGAAGCAAACCAGGAGCTCTGGTAACCTTCAGTTGTATCCACGGTGGGATTCACTAGGAGAGTCACCCAACACCCCATGCCCTTCCATGGACCCTCCATTTCCTCACTAAACCAGGACTATACTTGAGGTGAATTGCACCATTGGATTTTTGAGCTGGGCATCTTCAGTAAAAACGAGCGATGTGAAGCTAAATAACAGATGAATAATTTTAACCAAAAAATGTAACACATTGCCTGGAGGAGCCTGCTGATGTCATTTACCTTATTTTCCCTATGCCTGAGATGATGTGCTGTTCCCAACAAAAAGTGAAAGCCTACTCACCCCTCCGGATTCCTGTACATTACAAATTAGAGCCAGATGAAGCTGACTTTGATTTAAACACCCTTGCAAGTTGGAGCATCGGCAAGCTAATTAAACTTTCAGCAGTTCACCTTTGTGAGAGCTTAATTAGCTGAGCCTTCTCTATATTTATCTCATGTGGCTTCCAGAGATACGTGTTGAAAGCGGGTTTGATTTGTGGGTTGTGTAACCACGAATGTGCAGAAGCTCTTCGGTTCATCTCCCCGGAATCTTGGGTGATGTGTAGAGCCAATGGTAATTTTTTATTTTTTTTACATGGAGCCTGAATATTCAAGGTCCCTGTATGTTTTCGGAGACACGAGTCCCATAATTTTAACGAGTTGCACCATGAGATACGTCAAATGCTTCCATTGCTTGAATTGCAGAAGCAAAGCTGTTGCATGTCCAGAGCCTTGTATTTCACATCTGCTGGTGTTTGGATCAGGAGCACGAAAATCCACTTTGATAAATAGTTTTTTCTTCCAAATCACTTCCGCTGTGTTTAAAATAAAGTACAAAAGGCACTGAAATCCCACATCATCCCTCTGCATAGCACATGCCTTGCAGCAACTTTTCTTCTTGATTAGATTTCTTGGGATGTTAAACTTCTCCTTCTCTCCCTCCTCTGTTCTTTCTCAGGTGGGGATGTAGGTGTAGGTTTCCAGTGCAAGTGGGGCAAGTACTGCCTTTACTAGGGACAGTGAACAATAATGGGTGGGAGAGGGACACATTCCATGTGCATAACAACAAAAAATCCTCCAAAATCTTGAGAAAAGCTTGAAATCATGAGGCTTTAAAGATGATCTCAAGATTTGTTTTCACATTTGATGTGTTGGTGATTTCTTAATCTCCTCTTTTTTTAATTTCAGCTGCAAATATTAGGTTTACAAACTTGCATTTAAAATAATATAAAATATAGAATGTTTTATGGCTCCACGATCTGTAGTTCTAAAGAAAAAGCATTTCCCAAGCAAGCTTTGTGAGAGCTGGATTTACAAGATTTTATTCATGCGTAGCATTTTCTCAGGCAGGTATCACTAAAATCCTCCAAAATCCCACCTTGGCAGCCCAGACTAAACCCGGTGACCCAGCCTTACCTTCTGTCTTTCAATGGTTTGAGGAGTCATATCCCAAACACGTGAGATCATGGCTCTGTGTATCATTGTTGGATTTATACTCTCTGGATCCAGAAACCTTCCCCTCCTCCTGAAAGACTCGTATGACCAGTGGCTTCATTGAACTGGCACAGAATGGCACACACAGCCGAGGGTGCACATGACACCTTGATTCCTCAATGTATCTCCAAATACTTTAGAAATAGCAGGTGAACCACTATTTTTGTTAAGGTTAGGTCACTTCTCATATATACCCTGATAGAAGTCATTGTGCTTCCCTGTAAAATTAAAAAAGTTATATAAAAACCATATTAGCGCCACAGATCACTGCAATTCTGGAAAAGAATTGCTTTAAAAGTACATGTATCACTGTCTTCCCCCCAAAATACCAGTGCTCTTGGACAATACCTGTGAACAGTCCCTAATAGGGTAATAAATATTCATCAGGGCTTTGGTGGATAGCTTCGGAGCACTTCTAATTACCTCTAATTAGACTTACAAAGCCTCCCTTGTGCACACTTAACTAGTTCAGACTTTTCTGGTTGTCAGTTCTTTCCTCCCCTGAAGGCCAGCTCTGGGCTCTGCTCACACCTGGCACCTTCACACAGTGTCCTCTGCCAGGAGAAGGGATCCAGGGAAGTAAGATGGTAAATTAAAACGGGAGACGGAGGAAAAGGGACTGTCCTGCCGGAGGCGGGGGCCAGTGCCAAATCTAGGAAACGTAGGGAAATCAAGATTCTTCCCAGCAGTGAGGAGAGCACGGCTGGCACCATCTGTGTGCAGACCACAGCCTGAAAACATGGATCCTTGTGGAAATCAAAGCCCTTCTTGGCATGGGGTCATATTTTACCAGGAGCTAAGTGTCCCACGAGTGATGCTGGCCACTATTTAATGTGTGGATGGTGATCTGGCAGCAGCCCAGTTCCCCAGGAGATGCTGTCAACCCTGGCTTTCTCACGTGTTGGCTCTCACACATGTCTGGGGTCTGTCTTTGATCACCCCATGATTCTTTCCTCTGATTTATTCAGCACCTGGAGGTCTTTGAACTGCAAAGTGTTGCTCTGTATGGCAGCTTGGCCTCTTTGGATGTGAGCCCTGTACCTGGATCCTCCCTATCCAAGGAAGGACTAAAGTTGGAGTCAAACACTGGATTAAGCCTTGTTAAGAAAGTTCACAGGTGGCTGTGACACCCTGAGCACAGACCTCATGAGACAGGGGGTTATTTCCTTGCTGCCAACTCCAGGACATGTCCAGGAAGGACCTGATCTTTTGCAGGGTGTCTTCATAAATCCTCCCTATGGAGTACTATTCCACAAATACTATAGTCCAGGCAGCATCCCAGATTTTCTGGACACCAGTCCTTGGCGATGCTCTCTCACCACATCCATCACCACCACCAAACATGGTGCTTTTCCCCATTCATAGAACCACTGAACAGTTTGGGTTGGTAGCGACCTTGAAGATCATCTCGTTCCAACCCCCTGCCACAGTCCCTTTTCTGGCTTTTTTGTCAGAGGCCAAATCGAGCCTCAGCTGCATTAAACACCCAGCAGCTTTATGGGACATAGGGTATAAATTTAAACTTTTTAGTGCTTTGTTTCCCTAAATGTGGCATCTGAGGGGCAAGGAGAGCTTTGGCAAGACTGGGCAACTTGATGTGAATAAAGCTAAAGGATGTGAGCGGCTCTGAGCTCCAGTGTTGGGACTAACACTGGTGACCCCCTTGAATTCCACCTACACAGAGATCTTTGCAGGGACTATTTTGCAGGTGTCCTGTTTCTTATTTAATCAATTGTCATGACTGCCAGCTAGATTATTTGGGTCAAGGTATTTATATCTTGGATAATCACAAAGAAGCTGAGATGCTGGTTGAGTGATCCATCCCCTCTGACATTTCGGGAATTGCTTGTAATCAGTTGTTGCTATGACTCTGGACAGATTTTCCCTGTATCCTAGCTATGATTGTCTCTGACTGAAGCTTTGACTGCTACAGTTGGGATCCTGATGGAAATATTCAGACTGTCAGCCCCTTGCCTGTGCTTGTGCCATCTCTTCCACGACTGATCTCCCACCCCCTCCACAAAACTGATAGCTTGCCTCAGGCAACGTCATTCCTTGCAACCACGCAATTTACACCTTGCTGAAATGATTGTGATATTAGAATAACATCACTTCTGCAAGGGACCTGACTGGATTTTTAATAAACCGTGTGGCTGGTGCGATCAGTGCTTATGAATCACCGGCTGTAACAGAGAGGAGCCTCTCACTGCCTTGCAAACCACCGTCAGTGAATTCTCCCTCAGAAGCCTCATTGATTTTTTCCTGCATAATTTATACATTTGTGCTTTCCTCCTCTGACTAAAGGACCAAACAATGGCAGTGCTTTGAAGAAAATATCCCTCAACGAGAAACACTTCCGTGAATTCCAAAGCTCCTTCACTCTCAGAAGAAAATACTAAATAGCAAATGCCAGCAATAAAAATAAATTACTGTTTTGTGGGTTGTCAAAGGCAGAAAGTTTTCCACAGTTCCATCAAACAGCGTTTTACAGAGCAGAACAAGCCATGATGAAATGGGGCCAGAGGTTTGCCTTTCTCAACTTGCGTTGCCCCTGGAATTCTGTGGCAGCATCACTGGCAGAGGCTGAAGGTTGACACCAGGTGAAGGGCTGAGGTTCAGGGGTGTCAGGTCTTGGGGTTACACCACAGGGCTGGTGATGTCTCCTCAACAGCTTCAGACAATAAAGTTAAATAAACATCTGACAGCCTCTGTTCTTTTTCATTTCCTATAGCTGTAAAAAGTTGTACTCAAGAAGTGAAGTGCATGGTCTCTGTACGACAGGGGCAATAAAGATTGAAAAGAACCTCATATATATGTGTATCATATCCTATAATTTTTATAAAAACTCCTGCTCTTTGGACTATGACTCATGTTTGCGGGCACTTTTCTATGTTAAGTGGTCACCACTTTCTTCCTTGTACAAAGCAAAGCTCAGCTCAGTGATCTGAGTCTTCATTAAGGACTGAGATAAGAAATCTCTCTCCAATAGAAAGGAAATGCCCCAAAGGAGCCTCTTCTGCTGGAGGTGTTTGAACACACAGAACAAAATGGCTCTCCAGTCCTGCAGCACAGCCTTTAAATTTGCTTTTATAGTTGATTGATTTTTCACTCTGTGCTATGTGGAGCCCTTTGTCTGATTTCCATTTAAAATCTCTGCTGCTCAAGGAATATATGTGTTATATGATATATGTTATATGTTATATGATATGTATCCTAAGCCAAAGGATCAAAGTCAACTGCTGTCACGTAAGAACAGCTTTGTATCCACCAAAATTTTCAACCCATAAAATGGACATAATCTGTGATCTCAGTGTTCTCCTGTTCCAAGAACCTGGCTTGATTCCCCTGCCAGTAACAGGATCATGACTGAGAATATTTGAGGATTGCAAATATTCTATTATAAGCATTTTCTGTATAGGCAGAGGGAATAATTTCTCCCTGCCCGTCTTTTCTTCCTTTACACAAATTTAACTTCTTGCTGCAGCCCACAAATTAGTCAGCTCCTCTCTGTCTGCAAGAAAAAGCTTTCATCAGGTTTACAAGAAAAATAATGTGAGCACGAGCCTTGCTGTTAACAAGAAGGGATATTGTTATTTGCTGCACATTTTCATGTGTGAAATAGTCTGAGGAGTCCTTTTTAATTTCTCTCCTAGTCCATAATGGCAAAATTTGAAAGAACTGATGAACTTTCACTCCAGATGGTCTGGATAGTCCTGAGGACTTCAAGGAAAGTAAGTAGAGACATGTTGTGGTTTTGGAGATGGTTTACAAAAAGAAATATAGCAGTGCCCTTGTCTTCAAACTTCTATCCCCAGGTTATTCTGCAGAGTTTGAGGTGGCAGATCTGGTTCTTTGGGTGTTCCTTGGGTATTGGTATGCCATGTGAGGGTTTCAAATCCATAGACAAGAAGATTATTCAGACCAAGACTCTTGCATAAGGGAAGGAGCCATTTGATTTTTAAACCCAGAGGCCAGAGCTGGGTGTGGATTTCTGTTCCTCCAAGTTCCGTTCAGAGCTGAACGTCTGATCTGAAACCCGTTTCCAGTTGGAATCATGCTACAGGATGTCAAAAGAGGAATATTTTATCCCCTTAGAGAATAAACTTTTATGTGTGTTGCTCAGTGTAGAAAATATCTTCTTCCTGTTGAACAGTGAAATAAAAATGACATGACTGTTTCCATTTGCCAAGAGCATTTTCAGTCCGAGCCAGCCCAAAGGCACAACTTGGTATTTTCAAGTGTCAATCAAACATGCTTTCCCTTCAGCTGGTGCAGGGTCCAACAATGGGCCATATGGGACATCAGTCTGTGCCAAGAGAAGAAGAATAGAATCAGGAATAAAATATGTCAAAGTATCTTCATGCTAATTCCAAGCTCTACAGTCATTGTGATGGGAGTTGTTGTAGCCATGCCAGCCCAATCATCTTCATTGGCAAAATTAGAAGCAGCCCAGGTATAAATATCCCTGAACTTTTGGATGTTTAGAGTAGCGGGATGAGGCCTAAAGACATAATGATAAATAGTTTTTGTAGACAAGTGCAAAAAATAACCGAGTTCTTAAATAGCATTAGACTGCTGTGGTTTTCTGACAATTTGCTGGGCATGGTCCAGATCTCCAAAGATATTCAGGCATTTGAAATCAAATGTTTGTGTTCCTCTACTCAGACTGAGCAGTGCGTAGTGCTGTGAATAACTGTTGTTTAAATACAAGTGCTGCACATGAATATGGACCCAAGTAAAGGCCAGTGTGTCGTTAACAAGGACAAGAAGTCATAATTTTAGAGGAAGATAGTATAGTTTTTTGGAAATCAGTGGGAAATGGGTGCCTTTTGGAAAAACTTCCTCCTTAATCAACAAAACTCTTGTGATCCAGAAAACTGTGGGAGTAACAGATGGCTGATGTTGCTTTTCATGTGGGCCAGTCAGCAGGAAAATAATAAAAGCATGTGTCTTAATGAGTAGAAAGAAGATGTGAGTCTGAAGGTACCAGTAATGTGGGAGATGGATGCAGACAAGTCAGGTTCTGCCTTCCTGGATATTGAAAGACTTTCTTATCTGTTACACAAAACGAGATGTGAAGGGAGAAAGGATCTTTGGCCCTAATGCAGATTTATGGCATCTTTTTGTGGAGCTCTTGGATTGCCCCCTCTCCATTTTCCCAGATGCAAACTCAGAGATGCAGCGCCCACATCAGGTACCAGTGTACCGCAGCTTGTCTGCAGCCATAAAAAGATGATGGTCTTAACCCCCTTTTTTTTTTTTTTTTTCTTTTTTTTTTTTCATTTTGAACATAGATTTTATAGTATACACCAAAGGTATCTCAATTGGCTTGATCATAGCTAGACTACCAGAGAGGATAGTAGCATTTCAACAGCTTCCAATTCCATAGATTTCCTAAAAACCCCACCTTTCTTTCCCTGTTTGTGCAGCATTTCTGAAGATTCACATCCTAAGACTGTCTGTCAGCTACATATGAACAAATCCAGGCAGTAATGAGGAAACTGGTGGAAAAGTAAGAAGCTGGAACAGAATTGTCATTGCAACACCTATTTCAAGAAGCTTTTGGACAGAGCTTAAGAAGTATAAACATGTAATTTTTTTCATCCTAGTTCTTCCTAACTTAAGAAGGCAAAAAATGCTGTTGAACTGTGGAAATCAGAAATCAGAGTTTCAGGGTTGCTTCCAAAGCTATGGGAAAGCTGCCCTTATTTCCCACACAATCAAGGCAGGACCCTGGTGCCAATGAGTGTGAGCCAGTTACAACTCAACTATAATTGAGATTTAAGAGCTATCATTTCCTATTGGTTAACCAAGGAAATATTTATGGCCTAAGCTTTGTGCCAAGCACAATATTTATGACCAAGTTTTTAGCACTGGCTGCAGTTTTTAATGCTGATTTTTGCACAGAGGACACAGATCACATTCACACTGATGTAGGCATGAAAATGAAGCCTGAAATCAAGACAGAGCTTGGAGTGGCAGGAGAAGATCCCAGCTCTTGCTCTCCAGATGGATGGCAGGCCATGCACCACTGAGCCCCCAACCTTCATAGCCTGGGGTGTTCAGCAGATTTATGACACTTCTCATTACTGCACCAGTCCAGGACCTCAGAGTAGGACAGGTTTGTACTAGCTGGAAAGTTGTGATCTGTAGATGCTGCTGATTATGGAGAGGAAAGGGAACGGATTTATCAATCAGTCAATTCCAGACTTCTTTAGTGAGTAAGTTGGGCGGTGTTTGCCCTCTGGTGAGGAAGGACAAGAGCCTAATTTAGATCTAAAAGCTGAGCAGTGAAACCAAAGCTATCCTTGGAGAACAAACTCATCTGGAGAAAAAAGCTTCTGCTCTCTAATTTAAAAATCCATCTTCTTGAATCTCAAGAGAAGTGAAAGCTGCCTCCTTGCTCTTTATGGGCTCTTTATAATGAAGTCTGGCATTTACAAATAAGACATAGAGGTTCATCTGATCTGTTACATGAGGTCTTTAATAGTTGTAGAGCTGGAAGCATTAATGAGGTCATGACTTACTGCTTTGTTTGCTTTCCTCTTTCAATGGTTAGCTCACTATTGCTTTGTTTCTCCAGAACCACAAATCCTCTTGTTGCTTTATTAATAAGGAACCTTATTCAGAAATCCACAGTACATGTTTGAGTGAGCAACAGGAAGGGAAGAAATCCAGAGGGGAAGAAATGTCTGGATTAGTGCATTTTGTTGGCATGATGAGTCATTAGTCAAAGAAAAAAATTATCACCCTGTTACACAGCTGTGGAGGGGAGAGGTGGGAACAAGCTGGGAGACAGGAGAGGTGAGAGAATTCCCCTTACTCTCCATCAGCACAACCTGTTCAGAGATAAATAGAACTGGATTCTCACCAGAGCTTCATTATGGAGTTAATCCTGCAAGGTACTGAGCTCCCTTAACTCCCAGCTCAGCAATGCATGAGAATTCCAAGGCAACACAATAGGTTAATGCATTAGGGCTCTTGTGCTAGGATTCAAATCTTAATGAGCACACAGAGAGCAGAGAGGAGGGAGAGATGCTGCATTAGCCACACTACCCTGCTGTGAAGTGTACGTGTTATCTGCTCCATGCCCCACTGAGCACCTCCACAAGGCTGGAACCGAGGGGGCTGCTCTGGCTCAGGACTGGGGTGCCCTGACAAGACAACGTGTCTACAGTGTTATAAGAACACAGGGCTGGGCTCACGGGCTGCCGGTGTTTTCTGCTCATTGTGTGCACTTTGAGAGGGAAGTGAGTCTAGAAGGGAATCACGTGGGTGACGCAGCTTTGGAGCATCTCACATCAGTCATGTCGCTCATTGGCAATGAACGAGTGGGCTCTCCCTGTGGGTGCTGTAGGTTTTGTAAGGCCGTGACACTGCCTTTGTCTGCAGAGTCTGGCCATTGCCATGAGGATGCTCTAGGAAATAATAAGAGGCTACATTAGTATTCTCTGGCTGGAAATCCATCCTCTCCACAGCCAACTTCCAAGAAGGCAAGAAACCTGGGAGAAGCCTGGGCTCCATAGCTGTATCTACTGCTTTACAAATAACCATTACTACATTTGTTGTTTCACTCTGTTGTGTTACTGTTGTTCTTACACCCATGCAAGTGTCTCGGCTCCCTTGCACAGCCTAAAGTCTCTTACGCAGTAAAAATCTTTGATTTAGCTAAAAATGTCTTTCAAAGTCTTCTGTCACTTCAGAGAGAAACTGAAATAAACCTGAATAAATCAGAGTCGCTCTTGAGAGGCCAGCAGTACCTTGCAGATTTCCCCAGAGGCAGATCGAGCCTGCTCTGCAGAGAAACAGCCTTGCACATCCCTCTGCTCTGCTCATTTCAGTGCACATTTCACTGAAAGGAGATCTCTCCCCTTTCAGTGTTGGTTTTCTTCTTATTTCTTTTGTCCCACCTGAAGCCTTTGTTGATGACAAAGAAGTCAGGAATAGGAGAGGGAAATCTTTATCACAGAAACAGAGACAAGGGAAAAAATTCAGATCACCTTCGAATGCAAAGATGGTGTTTCTCAAGCATTCCATTAACCTGCTTTGTCCCCTGTGTCAGGCCCAGACAGGGAATGAGTAAGGAGATATTATCATTATTATGTCTCACGTCTGTAGTTTAGACATTCAGATGACATTTTACGAAATAAACAGAGGTCAAGGGCTTGCCCTGGAGAGCTGACTGTGACATCCAAGACAAGATCATGGAGAGAAAGGGCAAATTGGAAGGAAATGTGCAGTACTAGGATTCCCTGTCAGTGCAGCTGCTTTTGTCTCTGTCAACTGCTGATTTTTTTCAATATTGAACTAGTGATGGTAGGAGAGGGGGCTCAGACACAGTTTATGTGCAGGCACCCACTTCTCAGGGACGTTCAATCCCCTTCTGTCAGTGCTTTTTATAGCAGAAAAATTATTTGAGAAAGGGCTAAAGTAGATAAGAGATTTAGAGGAGTGCAGAATGCAAGAGAGTACAGTCAAGACTTACCAGATCCTTGCAAAATCATGGAATTCCGTCAAATTACTAAAGTCACTTGAAATTGATCCTGTAACTGGCTTTCCCTTATTCCAATGACAAGTCTGAGATTTCATTGAAAACCGTGGGGAAAACGCTGCCTTGGTTCTGTTTTGTTCTACAATCTTCAATAGCTGGGATTTTTGAATCAGTTTTTGTGAACATCTGGAATACCCAAATTATCCATGTCTTTATCAAACAAAGGAAGATAATAATAATGAGAAGCCTCAGAGCTGGGTGCCTGGAAATCAGGCTGGAGTCACATCTTTCTACCGATATTAAAAAAAAAAAAATAATTAAAACCTTTTAATGGCATCTTTTGTTCCAGTCACAATCCCTTGCACATGTACCAGTGGAAATCATCACCTTCCAAATACACGCAGGAACTGATGGAAATTTTGTTATGGCCCAATGATGCAGAAAGAAACTGGCAGTGAGATTTAACAAGGTCACTTCAAGGCACAGAAACCTCTGTAAAATATGCTCATTCCCCACATGGCCAGGGAGGTGAGGGATAGACCTTTCACTTATAGGAAATAGTGATTTACGGTTAATTTCCAGAAGAAGGAAATCCTTTTTTAATCAAAATAATTTATAGGGTTAATCTAAAGGCAGTGTTTGCTCGCCAGCACAGAAGCCAAGGCAAGGTGAAGATGGATGGGGTTTGTCCGTGGCATTTGAATCAGCTCTGCACAGGAGGGCATGTAGTCAAGGATACCTGTATTGTTTATGGCCAGGGTTTTCAAAAGAGAATAGATGGTCTTGGATCCCTTGGGTTTGGTCACCCAACGTGTGACCTGTGCAGAGTACCAGTCTCCTTGAAAAAGTGGTCTATAGAAATCCTATTTCCCTCTATTTCCTTTGGTAGCTTGTAAGATTTGTTGTATCTGGTGCTTTTTGATGGATGTAGATGGGCTGAAACCCAGGATTCCCCCATTTAACGCTGCGGGATGGGAACTGAGCAGGGCTGGACCCAGCAAGGAGCAGAGGAGCCTGCAAATTCCAGATTCCATAGAGAGAAGGGGTTTAAATAGTTTTTTTTTCTGGTTGCTTTTCGGGAATGTATGGGTGCAGTAGGTGACTGAGTGATGCTGTTTTAAACCTGAGGAGGAGGGTTTGTCCCTCTGCTACCCTGTTCCTGGCCGTGGGAGGGAGAGGTGCTCAGTGCTACACAGGACCTGGCTCTCAGGATGTAATCCCACGCTTCAGCTTCGAGTTAATTTGATCTCACATCTGCCGCTTATTAAATTAATGCCGGATGGTTCCCTAGAATGAGCACTATAGATTTTTATGGCATATCATAGGTGCTCAGGTGCTGCACTGAGGGTCAGGACACTGAAAGCAAAGCAAGGAACTTTGCTCCTATATTTGGACTTCCCACAGCCATGGGAAAATACGGTGTGGTTTGTCACTGGAAAGGCTGACAATTGTTGAGGAAGAGATGAGATAAGAAAAACAAGACAAGTCGAGTCTGGTACTACACCAATGTTATTTATAATCTCACTACAGACCTAATTTCTCTTGTGACTTTAATCCTCCCCATTTGCAGTAGGCAATCTATTATATGGGAAGATATTTGTGATGCTTTGGGAGTAGGGAAATTATTATACATAAAATATGTAGCTAATATTATTAGAACAGACTTTGATTAATTTTGCAGCTGGCAATATTACTCCTGCCTGAAAATTAAATCCATTTGCTATCCGTGTGGAAGTAATTGTGTTAATATCAAAGCTAGTTTTAAAATGAAATGAGAGAGCTCTACTCCATGTCTCCCATGTGAGGAATCAGGGATGCGAATTGAAGGGCTAGAGTAATAATTACTTGCTAAGACAAGGAATTATTCTTTCCTCCACAAAATTTTCAAGACTTCAGTAGAGTTTTTTGTGATATATTTAGGGTACATTCAAGCATATACATAAATGCAAGTGACCTTGTCTCAGTCTTACCTTTAATTTGCAATATTGCCTGTGGGCAGAGAGTAATATTTGTATTTGTACTATACATTTGTACAGCACCAAGCACAGCAGAGCTCTGTTTTCATGGGCAGGTTCATCACCCCAATAACTATCGACAGCAAAGGTACGTGCCCAAGCCAGAAATATCTCAGTCTAATTACACTGGAGTGATTTTGAAAAGCAGTTGGACAAGATTAAAGAGACAGCTTTCATTAATTAAAGACTGTTTGGCCTTCCGGTGCTGTAATGATCCCAGCTGGCCCCGTATCCACCACCTCTGGCTGCAGCTGGGCTCTGGATAGCTCCCCCTTTATCCCTTCTGCTAAAAGTTTTCCTCCCTGCAGCCTGTTTGCTGAAGCACAGGGCTTCTCTCCTCCTCCTCCTAAGCAGGAGGTGGGCAGGTCTAACTACATTAAATATACAAACATACTGTGCTCACTCTCTGCTTCAGAGGCATCCGTGGCCCATCAGCATCAAAATCCGAGCAAAGGCTGCCCGAAGGGCTGGGGGAAGGCTGAAAGCAGCAGCAGCAGCAGCAGCAAATAAACCGAGCAGCCAAGGCACCCCGTAGGAAAGGGGAGAGGAGCAGCAGGAGAGCCCAGGGAGGCTGGGCATTCTGGACTCTTTTCAGGAGCTGTCTGCAGCCCTTATGCATCACTTGTGAGTGTATGAGCATCAGTGTCCCGGGAAAGAGCATCCTTCTAGGACGAAGAGCTGGAAATCACCCAGAAGAGAAAAGGAAAAAAAAACAAAGCACCAGCTGTTATCCCTTCCCAGAGGGAGAGAGAGTGAAAGGAGTTTAAGGGAATGAACCTGGAGGATCCAGAGACTCGGAGAGGAAAAGTTGTCCTGATGGGAGACTCTGTGTACTAGAGCTCTGCTTCACGATGGGATTTCTTGTGCCTAAAGGAAACCTCCTCCTCCTGCTGTGTGCCAGCATTTTCCCTGGTAAGTTTGAGAAAGCTTTTCTCCCCTGCTCTGCTCTTTAGCTATTTTCTCTCTTATCCCCTTCAAAGACATGCTGTGGAGACCAGTCACCGTCAACAAGGAATTTCCCTGACTCGTCCATCCTCCTGCCCCATCATTTCTGGTCGCCTGAACACCTGCCTCTGCTGAGCAATGCTTTGCCTTTATTTTCTGCTCTTTGTCTGATTTGATGGCAAAAGGGTTAAAGTCACAGTGGGAAGGGGAGAGAAGGGAGAATCCTGGCAGGGGCTCAGCATCCTGCTTCTTGCTAGGGTTTTTCTTCCTTGGGTGAAGTGTGTTAATGTGTCTCGGGGCTACAGCTCCGGCTGCGGAGAGCACAGCCAGCGCTCGGCTAATGCTTCCCTTTGTATAATCCAGGGCAGCTAAAGACTAAGTAGGAGCCATATTCCACGAGGGAAGTGGGGAGAGCCCCCGGCTCCCTCTCCCCTCTGTGTGGTACAGCCAGCACAGGAGTGCAGCTCCTCTGACAGTCCCTGGATGAAACGTGACTTCAGTTTTTAATAACCAACAGGCACCTCTGACAATTCCTGTAGCCAACGTGCAGGGTCAGGGCTGCTCCTTGCAGCCTCCAACTTTTAAAGTTATGCCTGAGGAAAACTGCAGTCTTGTTATCCAACCTGTGCTCTCCTCCACCCTCCTTTTACCCCCTTAGTTTCTGTGAAACACCACCTATGAAGGTTAAAGGGCTGAATTTCATTCTGCCTTTTTTTTTTTTCTGATGCATTTAGTGCCAGTTTTAATGTATGAATCTGATCCAAAATCTCCCAGCAGGAGACTGCTTTTTCCATTTTGGCTTGCCCTTCTAGCATCCCTCTTTTCTGCTTGCAGACATCAGTGCTAGAAACTTGCCACAAAGTGACCATAAAAATTAGACCATATTCAGGGACGAACAGCCCATGTAATGTTTTCCAAATGATATTACTAATGTCCTCACTAATGTCCTGCTCTGCAATAGAAACCCAACATTAGGAATTGGGCACTGTGGGTGAATAGGGTGAGAAATACATGGCAACGTCTGGAATAGCAGGATGGCAAGTCACCCGGGTGACATCATGTGTCCCCATATGCCCATTGCTGGGGTTTGCCAGAGTTTCCCCCTGGAGAAGGCTCCAGCTATGCCAGCCCTTGGAGTAGGAAGTGTTTGATGCCGCTGTGCCCCATTCCTTCCCCACAGCCTTCGGTCATGTGGAGACCCGAGCCCATGCGGAGGAGCGCCTCCTGAAGAAACTCTTCTCTGGTTATAACAAGTGGTCCCGTCCCGTTGCCAACATTTCAGATGTGGTCATCGTCCGCTTCGGCTTGTCCATTGCCCAGCTCATCGATGTTGTAAGTACAACATTTCTCTTTGTTTTGTGCAACAAGAGGCCAAGGTTAGCCAGGCTGGGGCTTGGAGAGAGACTCCTGGTGCATGTAGATTTTACTGGCTGATCCAGAGTTGGGTTGGGAAGACTTTGCTCTCAGCAAAGCATAGTAATCATGCAGACAGCTCTGCTGGAACAAGGGATGACTCATGTGAGTAGCTGGTCATCCAAGTGGATCCTTTTTTCTTCATTTACTACAGGCGAAATCCCAAATTCCTTATCAAAACCTGTGGGACTGATTACAGAAAAGCAGTGGAGCAATGAGCATAAGTACCAGAGAATTCTGACTAAGGAAAAATTCAAATCCTTGATTTAGAATTTGAGCCATAATTACTAACGCTAATTTACAGAAGCTAATAGGAACAGCACTTTGTGCACCTTGGGAAGGCAATTTGCCTAAAGAACTTTCTGCAAATTAATTTTTTGAGGGTTTTTAGCTAATCTGGCAGATATTAAGAAGAAAATTTTCTGAAGGTTTGCTCAAATAGGAGTTCCACATGTGCAAACCGCATATGGTCTGTACAGAATGACATGGTCTGCATGCAAACTGATATGCACTGAAATAGTATTTAAGGGATTATTCTGTCACAGTATGTTGGGGTCAAGAGTTGGATCCAAAAGAGATCCCTGAGGACTGCAGATGTCAGGCACACTCACAGGCTTTATTGCCTGTTCAGTTCTTGCTCCTGCAGACTTCTTCCTGTCTCTATTTGCATGTGGCACTTCCCAGGACAGTGTGTCTACATTTGCAAGTTTCTTGAGCAAATATCAGCCTGGCTTTCAGACAATCATAGAAGAGTTTGGCTTGGAAGGGACCTTTAAAGGTCATCTAGTCCAATCTGGTTATTTGTTAGAAGGGGAGGCTCCCTATCACTTTTTACTGTATTCATGTGGGAGTGATAATGCCCCATCCCTGGAAGTGTTCAAGGCCAGGGTGGACAGGGCTTGGAGCAATTTGGTCTAGTGGAAGGTGCCCCTGCCCATGGCAAGGGGATGGAATGAGATGAGGCTTAAAGTCTTTTTCAACACAAACCATTCTGTGATTTCTATGATAAAGGAAAATATAATGCAACTTAAAGACATTACTGGTGTGGGACAATCATAACAGATGACTCTTCACATCATTTTGTGTTTTAAGATCATAGTTTTGAGATGCAGAGGAAACAGTGCTGAGGTGGTGCAGGAGAGAGAGAATCAAAGATACCAGTTGCTGGAGAGTTGCATCTTCCTTGGGCAGAAGCCAACAGCTTTCAGTTTTGCAGCACAGAAATGGTCTTCCAACCCCCTCCTTGCCCTTACATCAGCCTGAGGGATCCAGGGCTGTTTGCATTTTCTAATGTTGAAGTTGTATAGTTCTCATCTGAATAATTGATAAGACTAAAGATGAGACATTAGTGACTGTGGAAGCATGAAAGAGACTTTCCATTATGCAGCTGCTGAATTGTGGAAGAGGGGGGATCGATACACCTGCTCCGTAGTGCTCTCCCAGTTTACTTAAGAAGAATTAATCTTCTTAAAACCATGTCAGTGGTTAGAAGTGCAACTCACAAGCAGATCTGTGCTGAGTCCTGTGGGCATGGCTGGAGGAGAACTCTCAGCCCCTCTTGCCCCACTCTGTGTGGCTGGCACTGGTGACACCCCTGCCACCACTGCGGCACTTCAGCTGTCTCTCTCCCTTCCCAACAGTATCTCTGCTCGGGTTTTACACTTGGTGCCACAACAGCAGTGAGGAGGCTCAGGAGGAGGAGGCACAGCTCCCCCCAAACCTTCTGGTATTTAATGTTCACAATCAATCCTGTACTGCCACAAGAGCAAGGTTAATGATGAGCAGTTTGCTTCCAAATGAGCCCTGCCAATTCCGCTGGGTTTGATGCCAACCAAAGAAAGAGAGAAAAGAAATAAACACACAAATAAGCTCTGAGCGCTGGTGTGACACTTAAATCAGACCAGCACTAGGCCCTGCCCTGGGTAATTCATCTCAGTTACTTACAGAAGGGTTATAACAAGTACAAAAGGCAGGCAGCAAGCAGTAATTAACTCTACTACAGTACTGCCAGCATTATATCTGCCTTACATTATTAATATACATATATGTGTATATATATATACAGTCCTACCTTTCCATGCTATTTGTACTTAGAGTCAGGAAAAAGTCTACCAGTTGGCAACATGCAAATACACCAGACTGTCCAAGTGCTCCGTGTCAGCAGAGCAGCTTGGATGTATTCAGAAAACACCAATCCATATGCTCGAAGTTCATGTATTTGGGAGAAGGAAAAATGCTGCTGAATTTCTTGTTTCCAGAGCTGTGTTCATGGACAATGTTTCACAGGAGAAGTACTAAACACCACTTGCAGATGAAGCTGAGCACTGTAATCCACCACACATGTGTGAGTGAGGGTATATGTACCCAGCACTCCCTTCCTTCAGTGCACAGGTCAAAGCCAGGCTGTGGAGCTTTTTCCTCTACCTGGCGTCATTGTCCTAGGCTGAATCCATCAGCACTGAGGAAAATCCCAATAAATTCCAGTCCATCTGCTCACAGGATTGCTTAGGTGCAGGCTCAGCTGTTCAGTGGTATCAGGCAGCTGTGCCCTGTCCCATGTCAAATGACAGAAACATCTGCTTTTTATTTCCAGGACGGAACTTACATTTATTTCAGAGGTGATTTGTAATTACAGAAATTATGTACGATTAAGAGAAATTTAATGAGTCCTTTGGGCTGCTTCATCTGCTTCTGTAACCAATATTTGATCTTGCATTTCAGGATGAAAAAAATCAAATGATGACCACAAATGTGTGGGTGAAGCAGGTGGGTGCACTCAAATATGTCTTTTTCCATGGTTCTTTTCAGTTTTGCAACTGAACTCTCACAGCTTTGTAACCGCCTCATTTTTGGCAGGAGTGGCATGACTACAAGCTCCGCTGGGACCCCCAAGAATATGAAAATGTCACATCCATCCGAATCCCGTCGGAGCTCATCTGGAGGCCAGATATTGTCCTTTATAACAAGTGAGTGTGAGCACTGTGGCCACAGATCAAACCCATCCCTGCAAATTTTCTCTGTTCATGGTGTTAAAATGTTTCTTGCAATTATTCCTCTTTGTTTTGTTCTTTGTGGCAGGATTTCATGCAGATTCTATAATATCTGTCCCAGATGTGCCTTAAATGACATGACTGACATTCATTGCAAGGGCTTTGCTCTCCTAATGATCCTTTCTCTGGGCAGTGAGTTTTGTTGGGGGATGCCAGGTATTGTTTTCTCTTCACATGTCAGATGCACAATTAAGCCGGATTTGAGCTTTCAGTCCTCTTCAATTTCATTTCACCCAGGAGCTCTCCCCTAATTCATCACCATCAGCCGAAAAAGCCAATTACTGAGGATGGGGTTAAATAAGGAAAATACGCTGAAACACCACAGGCTTGTGTGTCTACAAATGGCAGTTTCAGGTTAGCCAAATACCATTCTAGAATTATTCCTAAACAGGTATTTGTTCCTCATCCCAAAGGCTTGGAATCTGTCTCTTGTATGGACTCTTCCCAGGAAGCAGGTGGTGGTTTTCTTTCTCTCCTTTGGAGCCTGTTGATATTCTTAGAAAGACTGCCCAAGTGCCAAGACTGTTTTCTCCTTGGCTTATCATACCACAGCTCTCCAGTCTCCTAGGATGTTGGATATCCCAAGCTCCCGCCCCAGCACAGGCTCCAGAGAAAACACTTGCTGCAGGCATCAGACAAAAACATCTTAGTATGTGGCTAACGCTCAGGGAAAACACAACAGCAGCCAGGCTCATTTTTAATAAACAGTTGCCTGGTTCTGGCTTGATACGATTTTGCTTCTGTTTAAAAACAAAATAAATGGCTGAAGCAGGAATCTGCCCAGGGGACTGTGAGCTCTGGAGACTGTAGGAACTGTTATCTTTCCCATTAGCTCGTTTCTGATCCTCAGTGGTGTGGAGTGATTGCGAACCTCTTGGAAATCACTGCATCCTCACTCAGCACCTTTCAGAGATTAGCCCAGTGGAAATGACTAATTCATAGACACTTGGACCTTCCTGCCTTACAGGGACACACTCTGAGCATGAATATTGTATTACAAGTGCCTCACATTGCAGCCAAGAAAGGTGTTCACAGCTTCCACTGGGAAAAAAAAAAAAAAAGAAAAAAGAATGTCCTTGTCATTCTCACTGCTTAATTAATGATAACGGCAAGGATTATTATTTTTGGAGCTTCTGGTGGTTGTTGTGGTGGACCACAGTGCCAGAGGAAATAGCATGACACAAATCTCCGTGGGCCCCTTTGTGCTTCAAACCATCCATTTGCTCGATGGTACACAAGAGCCTGATGTGTCATCTCTGCTTCTGCTCCCTTGGCCCACCACACTCACCATGGTTGGTGAGCATGGTCCATGCAAGGAGGGGCCTAGAAATGCTCTGCCACTCTGCCCTGTTGTTCTAGTTCACTGTCACTTGAGTATCATCAGGGACTCCAGGGAGCAGATCTGGTGGTCACAGCTACTCCAGAAAGTCCTTCTTACCCTCTTTTGGGGCACAAGTCTTTCAGCCTTGCCCTCCTTATTGCTCTGACTTGCAGGGAGTCTGGGCAGATAACAACTCTAACTCTACTGGGCACCTGCTATCACACAGGCAGTTCTAGTGCCCCAGCTACCTAAATCCAAGCTGCTTCTCTCCCATTATCCATACCTACCATCAATAATCATGCCTTTCTTTGTTGGTTGTCATGAGCCTATCATGCATTTTTAATTGGTTACTTTATCCATGAATTAAATATGGATGTAAACACCAACCATTAGCCAGTCAGTAATGGTTTTCCATTAATTCTATAGATCTTTACAGCTGTATTTCCCCATGCTCTTACATACAGCCTTATGTAAACTGCTTTCTGCCCTGGGTTGTACTTCTGTCTTCTACCTAACTTCCTACCAAACACATCTGGAGCTGCAGTTGGCATCTTAGTTGCACTGCTCCATCAGGTTTCACAGTTTTTAGGGATTTCAGGACAAAACATGCAAGTCAAAACCTGTAGCATGATGGGACACCAAGATGAGGCTCTTCTGCAAGGCAGCTCACCAGCTGCATCACCAGCCAGGGCTTCTCCTTGTGGGCATCTCAGCTAGGAATGAGAGTGACTAGTTGTGGGTGATGCTAATAAGGATTCCATCTCGTATTTTACATATATATAGTTTAGAGGGAATTTGATGCAGATGCACATAATTCTAAGAGCAAGAGAATGTGCAAAGGAACCTTGGTGAAAGAGAGCAAGAGGCCACATTGGCCTTTTGCACTCTTCAGGCTTTATAATTTGAGCAAATTAATGCTTATCACATGTTCTGCCGAAACTATGGTATTTCTGTTTGGGATGGAATCCTTTGGAAAAGAGACTTTCTAGGCAGGAGATTATACAAATGCCCCTTCTGTTTTTCATCTTGGGTTATATATAGAAATGGTAACATTTAAATTGATTTCAGTTTTGCATCTTTAAGGAAACCTAACCCCTTGTTGTGAGGTTATTCTCACATCTTGGCTCATTATTGTTGAAAACCTTTCATTTACCCACTCTAGAGGCCCAAATTAAATCACTAAACTCACTTGGTTTGGCCTAGAGAGTATATGTAGTTGTCAACATTCATATGGAATCTAAAACCAAATTAATATCCTACAGGGAAATTAATATGCTGTTGAATTTTCAGGCTTGATAAGTTCCAAGACTCTGTAACTGGTTTCTGCTAGATGTGACATAACATATGTATAACAGAGGAATATGAGTTCATAGTGAAGTGACAAAGCCTCCTCTTTGCCAAGAAAACTGGCTGTTCCTTATCTGAGGTTGCAAAGGCTTTTCAGGCACCGCCAAATTATTTACAAATGAATTATTTAATCCTCTGCATTGATTTATTGTCCTATTCATGAATAGATTTGAAGCATATTTTAGTTTGGGGTTTTTTGCATATTTGAAGTAAAAAAAACCCACAAAGCTGTTACCCCTGGAAGTACAGGTTTGCATCCAGGTGATCCAGCTGTTAAGGGCTGCCCAGGAAAATCCAAGACATGTCCTTGAGACTAATGGATGGGCAGGGACTTGAAACGGGAGCTTCACTGGCTGCTTTTCCACTGAATCATGGTAGCATCATCGCATTTGTCTTCTCTAGCCTGATTATTTTAAAACCTGGGAAGAAGCTACTGAAAAACATTGAGAATTCTAAAGTTCTCGGTATTTTCTGGTGTTAACTGTTCCAGAAACTAATCCCTGCCTTAGACTCCACAGTCACAGGGAAAAAAAACAAAACAGAAACAAAGGCAAGATCAGATGTGAAGGGAAATCAAATACAAATTTCTGTAATTAGGAGTAGGAAATATCTTGAGGAATTCACCCAGCGGTAAAGTGGACACAAAGGATTACTGGACTGGGTTAGATGATCATCTGTCAGGCGGCTTTTGAAAGCCATGAGAAACCAAAGAGTCCTTTTGAACTGTACTGTAGCAGCTTGTTCTTTTGAACTATACTGTGATGTTTGCAACCAGTTTTATTTCTGGAGTAACACTGGTTTCATGACTCATCCCAAAGCTCTTTGGAGGAGAAATACCAAAAGAAGCCCTAGTGTAACCTTTAAAATATTGGAAACATTCTTGACATTTTTCTTTGTGTGTACTGCCACAGATCTCATCATTGTGCACCAGGCTGTACTTACAATAAGCCAAAAATCGCTACCTCACACTTCAGCTTCCTTGATTCTCCTGGGAGTTTCGATGACTGTGTTTCTGGAGAGGGATTATGTCTTTAGATGCTTTAAAGTTTTCTGCCAATCTCTATCCAGTAATACAGGAACCGATACAAAGAAA
This sequence comes from Sclerurus mexicanus, assembly GCA_013396755.1. Taxonomy (NCBI): domain Eukaryota; kingdom Metazoa; phylum Chordata; class Aves; order Passeriformes; family Furnariidae; genus Sclerurus; species Sclerurus mexicanus. Next base: position 240,544 of record VWZF01002613.1, on the reverse strand, counting down.
TCTGTAGCAGGGATCTTTCTCCTGGGCCATTGCTGTGTTTGCATCCCAGGGCTTCTCCTTCCACTATGCTGAGGACAGAGCTGGAGTTTTGCCTCCAAAGTGCTGACGAGGATCCTTGGCAAAGGGAAGAATTGGAGCAAAATGCACCGATTCAGCACTGTCAGAGCCTTCTGAGAAACTTGTGCTCATTCCATCGGCGTAGCACAGCCGTTTTGGAGACAGATGCCTGTTTCGCTGAGGAACAATCAAAGTATTGGTTACCACCGATTTCTAAACATCTAAAGCAAGCAAAAGCTGGGATGTGACCTAAAGAAGTAACATCGCTGCACAGACACCTCAATCTGTGTACCCCAAATGGATTTTATCTGATTTACCAAGGCCTTGGAGATATTTTAAATCCAACTAGATGATATCCTGATTGTCTTGTAGCTGCCCCTGCTTTGGGCAGGGAGCTTGCACCAGCCAATTCCAAAGGTCCCTTCCAACCTGTGCATTTGTAGTTATAATTTTGGTAGCACAAAACAGTTGTTTAAAACAACATTTTCCAGTTTGTCTTGGGAGAGGACTTTAATCAGAACAATACAGAAGCACCTCTTTAGTGTGTACTGAAAGGGTGAGGGTTCATTCTTTAAAGAGGTCTTAAAACTACAATTTTTCTTAGTTACTGCTGGTTGATGAAAAATGCTTTAAATGAGGATATTCTACTATATCCATATATGTATATAGCTAATTTTCAGGCTTTTAAAGCTCTGTTTGGATTTAAATTGTATCATCAGAAATTAAAGTAAATGTGTGCCTCATTTACATACTTCCTGAAAACATTTAATTTTGTGAAATGATGTATCTCCCGACTGCAGGAAAATAGAAACTGGTAAAAAAAAAAAATTCTCCATCAGCAGAGCTTTTTAATGAAACGTGGGTGATGTCAGTAAAACAATGCCATCCTTGAACTTTTTTAAACGTAGGAGATTTAGAAGAGCAGCTTTTATTCTCCAAGTGAGAAATCAAAGGCTACAGCACACACAGAGCTTTTTCCTTGGGAAAAAAATAAGCAACTGTCTTCTCTCTTTCTTGGTGTGCACTGTGGTGTTTGACATGAAAATATAAGAGCTCCACTACTTTATTGCTGATATATTTTTTAAAGCTGTCAGGTCAGAGTAAGCAGGAGAGCCTGAGTATCTTAATACTCCAGATCTTGTGATGTTTACCTTGCACTCGTGTCTTCTTCCAAATGGTTTTCCATGACAACTGTCACAACAGAGTGGTCTCGACTGAATGAGGTGAAAATGTGCTACTGCTATAAAGGAATGTCTGCAGATTTTCTCTGTCCCACTGTATCAGGTGTCCCACCTTCCTGTCTCAGGGAATATTCACGTTTGCAGTCAGGGCTGTCGGCACAGGAATGGGTGTTCCCACATCAGAGCTTTCCACCAGGAAACAGGGTTTCCCCAGTCTCCCAACTGCAGGCTGTGTTTGCAGTTGGTTGTCTCACCTTCATACCCTGGAAGAGATTGGGAAAAGACTTTGGAAGACTGTCAACCGCCAGGTGACCTTGTTTGCTCCCTCTCTCATGTGGAGAGCAGAATGAAAGTCTCACCCAGGATGAAAGCATCTCTCTAGGCTCACACCCAGGATGAGAGCATCTCTCCAGGTTCCCCCTCACCGGCAGGGTGCCAGCAGGCATAGCTTCCAATCCAGTGAACATATGCTAGAAGGTCCAGTGTGGGTGGTAAGCTTGGGGAGGAAGGCAAAAATATATACGTGCATGAAGGGTAAGATAACTAAGAACACTGGCTTTGCATGATATAGCTGGCTGGGATACAGTCTTTGTACACAACACGGCTAATTTACCCTGCTTACAAATTCCTCTACATTGAACTGCAATGAGAAGTTCAAACACACCCAGTAGAGTCAGGAATTACTTCACAGCCCTGTTAGGTTGGTGAAGCAGGAGAATCCCAGAGTGTTTTATGGCTCCTCAGAGTCAATAGCTAACTAAATCTAAGAAGCCCTTCTGCTGCTGCTTTCTCTCCTGCCATCACACTGCAGGCAAAACCCAGCCTGGAAGGCAGTATCAGTGTTATTCATAACAACACGTGAGCCAAAGAGGACCCAGGATGAGGCTGGATTTGTTAGGGAAGCAATTAAAAAATACATTCCTCATCAAACACACAGATCATTTACAGAAAAAACTGACATGCAAGACCTGCAGCACCACACTGGTTCCATCTACACTTGCAGAAGAGGCGTTTGGCTGGTCATACAGAGACTGAAAAACTGTCAGGCAAGGGGAATAAAACACAATGACGTGAGTTTACATCATCCCTGGATGACTTTTTAAGAATAGTTTCCTGCCCTTTTCCAACAGTTTTCAAAGGAAAAATGCATACCTGTGTTGTTTGCCCAGCCACTTCCCCATTGTTCTACCGAAGAAGTGAAACACTAGTGGATGCTCATAATCCCTTTTCTGTAATAAGATCCAATTATAAACATTGTTCCATTAATGAGCGATTTAATCATGCCTCAGAGATATCATTAAATGCAGAATTGGATTCCATGTTCCATTGAGATTTGGAAAGAAAACACTGAGAACAGCAAATGCTGGACTGTCACTTGCTGTCCGTGTTTCATGTCTCAATCTGGCTTTAGAGTGCAGGCAAAAAAAAAAGATGATTTTCATTCCCAGAGTGTAAATTAGATTTAAGAAGAGGTAAGAAAGGAGCTGAGTGGATTGCACAATGGCATTGCTTGGGTTTGTTTGCTTCAGGGAGTTGAAACCGGATGGTTTTTAAGGTCCTTTCCAACCTAAATAATTCCATGATTCTATGAAATATCAAAAAGTCTTTCCCCCTCTTTTGCATATGAATGAATGGATGGTCTCCTAAAGAAATGAATTTAGGAAAGTTCCTCTGCCTTCTGCAGCTTAGCGAACTGACCCTGCCAGATCATCCCTGTGTTGTTCATCTTGCTGCTGGTGAGGAAGAGGAGAGGTGCGACTCCAGCACACCCTGTCACTGTCTGGCTGCTGTCAGGGCACATCTGGGCACTGAAGCAGTAGAGCAGGGCCAAGGGAGTTTGCTGACTGCTGGGAAAGTGGCTGCAGGCTGGGCCGGCTCCAGCCGGAAGCGCTGGGCAGGAGCAGAGAGCTTTCTATCCACATCAGCCTGAATAATTCATCTCAAGTTTTTAGCAGAAGCTCTCTTCCCCTGCTCAGCTTCCCCCTTTGTCTGGCAGGGCTGCTGTTTGTGACTTGGCTTCTTCCTCCAAAAGCCTGGAAAATGGTTTTCTGATGCAAAATCCTTCACTGTTATCTATTTTTCCTATACCACCACACAGACCTTAATTGAGAGTCCCTGTAAGAAGACACCATAAAAGACAGTTCTCTTCCTGACTGGAAAATCACGAGATTAACTTTCATTATTTCTATTAATAGGATGTTCTTGCTGTTTTTCATGTAAGAGACTGAATGACTACCCAACACTGTTTCATTTTTAGCAGCTGTCACAATTAATTCTGCAGAGCCCACAGCTACACTACCTGACAATGGTTCCTTCCAGCCCTCTAAAGCAAACTCAGCCCATTCCACGGCACTTAAAACTTGTGTACAATCACCTCAAGGAAGTGACTTATGCCAGGTAAAGGCTGACATCTACATGCAAATCCAGGGCTTGCATAAGCCAACTGAGTTCAAAATCCACCGGACAGAGTAGATGGGCCCAGTGTTTACATACAGTGTGCCTCTTGCACCTCTCAGTGTACTTTTGGAAGCCAGGCACTAGATACCCTATTTCTTTAGCAGAGTTGACATGTCACAGAGAAGTCTCAGTCTTTCTTTTATCTTCCATTTCTCCCCAGTGCTGACGGTGACTTCGCAGTCACCCACCTGACCAAGGCTCACCTCTTCTATGACGGGAGAATTAAATGGATGCCACCTGCTATATATAAGAGCTCCTGCAGCATCGATGTTACCTTCTTCCCCTTTGACCAGCAAAACTGCACAATGAAGTTCGGCTCCTGGACCTATGACAAAGCCAAGATAGACTTGGTGAGCATGCACAGTCATGTGGACCAGCTGGACTACTGGGAGAGCGGGGAATGGGTCATCATCAATGCCGTGGGCAATTACAACAGCAAGAAATACGAATGCTGCACAGAGATCTACCCCGATATAACTTACTCCTTCATTATCCGGAGGCTGCCGCTGTTCTACACCATCAATCTAATCATCCCCTGCCTGCTGATCTCCTGCCTGACTGTCCTGGTCTTCTACCTGCCCTCTGAGTGTGGAGAGAAGATCACCCTGTGCATCTCCGTGCTGCTGTCCCTCACTGTGTTCCTGCTGCTCATCACAGAGATCATCCCATCTACCTCCTTGGTCATCCCTCTGATTGGGGAGTATCTTCTCTTCACCATGATATTTGTTACCTTGTCTATCATCATCACTGTCTTTGTGCTCAACGTGCACCATCGTTCCCCACGTACCCACACGATGCCTGACTGGGTGAGGAGGGTCTTCCTTGACATAGTCCCACGTATCCTGTTCATGAAACGCCCCTCCACAGTGAAAGACAATTGCAAGAAGCTCATTGAATCCATGCACAAAATAACCAATGCACCGAGGCTTTGGTCCGAGATGGACGTGGAACCCAACTTCACTACCTCATCTTCCCCCAGCCCCCAGAGTAATGAGCCATCTCCCACATCTTCCTTCTGTGCCCACCTCGAGGAGTCAGCCAAGCCTCAACCTATCTGCAAGTCACCTTCTGGGCAGTACTCTGTGCTGCACCCAGAGCCTGTACAGGTAACCTGCTCCTCTCCACAACCCTCACGCCACCCCCTGAGTGACACCCAGACCACCTCTGTCTTGAAAGGCAGATCACTCAGTGTTCAGCAGATGTATAGTCCCAATAAGCCAGAGGAGGGGAGTATCCGCTGCAGGTCTCGGAGCATCCAGTATTGCTACCTGCAAGAGGACTCTTCCCAGACCAATGGCCAATCCACCGGCTCTCCAGCATCCCAGCGGTTCCACCTAAATGAAGAGCAGCCCCAGCACAAGCCCCCTCAGTGCAAGTGTAAATGCAAAAAGGGTGAGGCAGCTGGCGCACCAGCCCAAGGGAGCAAGACTCACGGCGCCAAAGAGCAGCACCTTGTGCTGATGTCCCCAGCCCTGAAGCTGGCAGTGGAAGGGGTTCACTACATCGCAGATCACCTGCGGGCAGAGGACGCGGATTTCTCTGTGAGTATGCCAACTTACCCTGCTCTTCTTTAGTAACCCAAAAATCACCTGCTAAGGAAGCCCCACCAACCCTTGAGGGATACAGAGTGTATATGTGCTGATGTAGGCTCAGCCATCCCTGATATTGTGGCTTTTGGACTCACTGGCCACTGTAGACACAGCTGGAGATGTCCTTGGGGTCTTGGCAGCATGACGTCCAAAGGGGCAGCAAAATCAGACAGTGCTCAGGGCTGCTCGAGAACAATGGATTCTCCAGCAGAAAATAGGAGTAAAGTTGTTGTTAGGCAGGAAGGAAGCAGGTAAGATTGTGAAAGAGACCCAAAATGCAATCGTCTGGTGGGAACAGAGACTTTTTATTTCTAGAGAAGCCTCTGACAGACAGGGAATTCACACTCTGTTTTTAATTAAGCAGTGACTCTGATTACGGATCCAAGGAAAGCAAATTCCCCAAATAGGTTGTGGGTGTGGGAAGCGCGGGGTCTGTCTGGCTCTGCTAACATATCATGATGTGACCCCTCATTAGCAGCCTTCCAGCGGAGCAATTGGCTCTGTGCAGGGAGGTGGGTGGACAGACAAATTCCATGCTTACTCTGCGAGGGTAAATATGGCTACAAAGAGAGGAAGGAAGCAGAGGCTGGAAGAATCTTTTAAGGGAGACAGTGATGAGCGTAACAAATGCCACATCCTTTCACACCTCCTGGAACTCTTTCCTGCAATACTGTGGATACGGTATGCTAGTAATGATGGCCATAATGAAGGGAGGCACAAGATAACCTGAAGTTAATCATCTTATTAGTGAGAAGTCTTATCTAGCTTTTCCTAGACAGATCCATCAACAAAAGGTACTTTTTAGCTGTGCCTACAGTTTAAATTTCTCAAGATTTAGAATCAGTGCAAGCCACAGTGCTTTTGTGCAAGACTTCCTGGGCATGGAGTGTCTTTTATTTGCGTTTTTCACAGCACTGAGCACTTAGCAGAGCAACAAAATATTAAATACTACTGTCCATTTCTATACTCTTTGATACCAGAGTTCTTTAATGTATTTCACTTCACAACATCCCTTTGAGGAAATAACTGTTTATTCCTCATGCTGAGGAGTGACAGCCAAAATGCAGAGATGAAGTGACCTGTTCAAGGTCACAGAACAAATCTGTGGCAGAGATGGGCTTTGAATCCTCATCTTTATTAGTTGACAGCCCAAAACTCTTTGCCTTGCTAAAGCACTTCACAAGCACATTAGGAGTGCGGGAATTAAACTCTGCTCTCTCCCTCTGGCAATAATCACAAGTAAACCCAAGAATGTCATTTGAGTTTAACTCAACTTTTTTTCCCCATGGTGCAAACGAAAGAATATTACACCAATAATACCTCCCATTTCAGTTGATTCTCTCTGCTGAGCTGGTTGGTATCATCAAGAACTGAGCCAATTAATATTTGGGTTCCCTCCTTTTAATTCTTTAAAATGAGAACAGTCTTCAGAAGCCAAAATTTTCTTCTTATACCTTATGCTACTCTCTCCTCTTGAAGTGATTATCCTGAGGAGAAAGCTATTTACATGGAAAGCAGAAGAAAAGGAGAACTTTTGAGCTTTTGATCTCTGACTCAACCTCCCACCAGCCCAGCCTGTGAGCAAGGGCACCAGGAAAACATCCAGCAATGAGCAGTGGACAGGTCTGTGGGCTCCTCCTGAGGAACCTGGAGCACTGGTCTTCCTGGGACCTTTCACTGCTCTTCCACAACAGTTCTGGTTGGCACAGTAGGCAGAGTTTGGGTTTTCAGACCTGGGTGAATAATGCTGACCCCAGTCTGAGGTTATACTGTTTTCTCCTGCTGGATCCAAGTGATATCAAGTGGGAAAGTACATTTTTTCTTCCATGTATAAATGAGAAAAAAAAAAAAAGGAAAGGAAAAATGGTCTTCTGGAATTGAAATGTGCTGTGAGGAGCAGAACTGATCGAATAAAATGAGAATTTATTGGAGAAAAAATCAGTACTCAGAAATTTGCTTTCATCTTAAAATCAAATTGTGGCATTTCTTCATGGAAGTCTTCAATAAATCTATCAGCAGGTACCTCTGATGCAGCTGCTGAGAAACAGCTCGCTGTCTCATGGGCAATATTTCCAAAGACATGCACCTTCCCAGAACAAGAACAGAGCTTCTTTTGAAGTCCCTGTCTTTTTTTCCCCTAAAGCTCCATTGCCACAGGGGCAGTGCTTCTAAATTAAAAGTAAATAGCTCATTTAATTAAGTGCTTCAGCGAAGAGAAAATGGGAAATGCAAGAGGCAGTTGTTTGTTACAAAAAGATATCTGCAAACAATAGAGGCACAATGGGACACTGGGGAAAACGCAAGGCAGAATTGTCTCGGCAAATGATGGAAATGCCATTAGAAATTAATTACAGACTGAAAAGCAAAACGAGTTGGATGTCACACAGGAGCCAAAATAACCAGACACCAGCAGCACCATCTGGGAAGCTTTGCTGTCCATGGCTGTGTGCATCTCTGGAATGCTGTAATATGAAGACTTTGAAGACAGCTTAAAAATAAAATGGGAAAGTATAAAGCTGAAGGGGAGGACACGGAGGATAATCTCACTGGTTTATTTTTAACAAAGTACAATAAAACCACCTGGGACTGCTCTAATCTGTGTTGCAGACTCCAGGTCCTGGGGATCAGATGTCACCAGGTCACCTCAATCCTCCACTCAAATCCTGGGGCTCGGACCCACAAGGGGTTGGACCAGGGAAGAGCTGCAGATTCTCTGACTTTTTGGAAATTTGAGGGTGGGGGAATCAGCTGGTTCCCGCTCCTGATCCTTTTCTGAAAATAGTTTTGAGTGAGCTTCTTAAAAACTAATCAAAATGCAGCTCAGGAGTTGTGGTGGCAGATGTTGACATCTGCAGAGATGTCAGAGGGACATCTGCGGATCACGCTCCACATGAGGTGCTGGACCATGGGAAAATGCTGCAGTGCTGGCAGAGCACAAAACAAAAAATCCAGATTTTTATTTATTTATTTATTTCCTCCTCTTTTTTTTTTCATTATCTCTCCGTAATTTCCAATTTCTTCCTCTGTGCTCCCGGTCTGAGGCTGGATATTGATTTTACAAACTCATCTGATGTGCTCCCAGCCATCATTGTCAAGAAGGGCTGAGTATTTCTGAATACACCACTACATTTGAAAGCAAATTTCTGTTAAATTTTCAAGTTGTTTCTCTTCACCCACTTCCCCTTTCTTTTCTCAAAAAGAAAATCATCTTGTTTCTTTTTCTTTTGCATGATCTAGCACTTCTACTAGCATGAATACCCAGAAAAGCTTATTTTGCCAGAATGGGGCACTATTAACTCAATCCAGCTTTCCAGTTGGACATCAGATGGTAAATTTCAGATTTTCTTTTCATCTTGGTTACGTCATGAGACACTAATCCCACAAATACAATCATCAGAGCTTGCTTAGCTGCCCTTGTCATGAGGAATTTTAAGCATCAGAGACTCTCAGCAAGTGATGAACAGACCAGAAAATAGGTGCAGCAAAGGGTGGTTATCCACTGAGACCTTATCCTTGGGATGAGATAGTTCCTTTTGGCTTCAAGGGTCATTGTTTCTTTTACCCTAATTACAGATCATTTTGCTGAGGCTGTACAATCATAAAGTGACATGTTTTTCCCCAGGAAGGTGACAAGATGCAGGATGAACCTCTGTGTATTTCCTCTCCCTATTCAACAGTAAAGGCCAGCTTAACTTGGTGCTGTTTTTATAGGGAATAAATCTATCCATTGCATACAAATATTTCACCAATTCTTATACTTTTGATAATGTTCAGGTGTTCCTGAAATTGAAAATGCTTTGTTCAGAGGAAATAGGATTTGGTCTCCCGTGTCTGCCTCACTTCCCAGTTCACAAAACTGCTTACTGAGCCAAGGAGCTCAGCAATGCCCCTGTACCTGTGGAGACATCATCTGCTGCAAATGGCATTTCACTGATATTTGGATTATTTCCTTTACCAAAATGAATTTTCGGCAGCCTTGGCTTTGCTGCCTCCTTCTCCTTTCACCGCACTCCTAACTTGCTGCATTCACAGCCACTGAAGAGGTTTGAGTGAGCTCCTGCTGAGATGTTTTCCCTGAAGAGCAAGGCAGCGTGCCAAATTTCAGCCCTCGGGTCTATTAATCACCAAGTGGGAAATTGTAGGAAATTACAATGGGTACAGTCATATCAAATAAAACTTTGCCATCTGATCAGTCCTCTTCCTTGGAAAGAAATTATTAACAGCAATGTAATAAAAGAGGTTTTCATACGTATGTGGTTTCTTAATGAAACAGCCATTTACAATTTCTGCCTGATGGTATTAGTAAGTACTAGACCTCCCCAGGGAAGAATTGCTGGAAAATCCTCCCACAGCAAGGCAAAAAGGGAGAAAAAGGAGGGTGAGGAACACCACTGCTTTTATTTTCTTGTTCATTTTCACTGCTTACTCACCCAAAGCTGTAAATCCCTTCACAGAAAGAGTTTGGCTTCGTTAATCTGTAAGCAAATCTGTTTACGAGCATGGGGAAAGGAGTCATTTCTTCACCCCACCCTTCCCAGCTTGAATCTCAGCCTCGTTTACACACCCAATTACAGCTGTTGCTCATGAAAATGGGATAGTGAGTGTGCAGAGGAGCTTAATTATCCATGGGTGTATGTCATCCCTGGGGACTGTGAACAGGGTTTGCGATTGCTCATGCACAGCCACAAAGCCTGGGAATCTGTCTCTCACATAGACAACTGATAGATTAATCTTTGCCATCTTACAGGACCACTAAATAGGGGTGAGACCCTCCTCTCCTGTCTCTGGAATTAAATGAAAATACCCCTTTTTGGAATTAAACACTAATAGTTTTCATAAATTTTAATCTCAAATAAATGTTAATATTTGGCCTTTGTGTGTTCCCAGGTGAAGGAAGACTGGAAGTACGTTGCAATGGTCATTGACAGGATCTTCCTTTGGATGTTCATCATTGTGTGTTTGCTGGGAACTGTTGGTCTCTTCCTCCCACCGTGGCTGGCAGGAATGATCTAAATACGGCCCCAGAAGGAAGAAAGTACTATTCCACTCTGTGGATTTTAGTCCACCTGGAAGGAGAGGAAAAAAGAAACAGAGGAAGCCCTTTGAATAATTCACTGCGTGTCTGCACTTGAGCTGCTCCAGAGCTCTCCGGGAATACTTTCCGAGGTCGCATCATTTTGCCAAGACATTTTCATCTCCTCCATCTAATTTAGGGGAAAAGTTCTTATTAAACTCTGTACATAGCATGGTGGCATTCATTGGCATATACTCAGCAATGTAAGAACACGAGTTTGTCCCTAAAGCAGCACATAAAGGGGCTTTGCATCCACAATTAGCTCCAGTCGTCCTCAGAGGTCTCGCTGTGCCCTGCTAGTGACCTTGCCCTGTCTGTCTGAAATGGTTCAGGGCTATGTCCCCTTGTATGAGTCATTTTATAAATAAAGTTCCAGATTTGGGATACCTGTGCAGGATGTGGTCTGTGGTCAGCTGGTAAAGAAGGACAGACTGGAAAGGCTGAAATAATAGCTGGGGACCAACAGTGATCATTAGCACAGCAGATGCAGTTTTCATAGTGACAGATTTTACTTTGGCCAGTGGCCTTCAGAAGCTGTGGGGACGAGAGCTGAGCGAGGATCATGTAAATGGAGGGAGGACTTGGGGTTAAGACCGAGACCATGTTGGTAGCACTTACGTGTACTTTCAGAGGAAATACCCTGGATCAAACTTACGGGGCAAAGGGTCACTCTAAGCTGTAAAACCCTTGGCAGGTGGGGAAGGTACTTAGACATGGGGACACATCCAGGTGACTGCAGCCAAATGTGTTTGAAATGTCTCCAGGGTGGGAAACTCCACAACCTCCCTGTGCAGCCCGCTCCAGTGCTGCTCTGCCACCCTCAACTTAAAGAAGTTCTTCCTCATGTTGAGGTGACACTTCTGTGTTTCAGTCTGTCCAGCTCAGTTTGGTACTTACACACTCACCATTCCCACCGTCAGGCTGTGTGCCAGCTGGGAACAGCACAGGAGCACACGGCCCAGCATCTCCCTGCTGACTTCAGAGGTCTCACAGGCAGAAGGGCTTAGGAACATTTTACCACCATGTGCAAGCAAAGGCAGACATAGTATAGAAATAGAGCTTCCCACAGGACCTGCCGTGACTCAAGGCCAGGCTGGCAGCTCCAGAGTCTGGGCTTCACCCAGCACCTCCCCAGCACCCCACAGCTGGGATCAGCACACACAGACTGTGGGGCCATGGTGAAGTTCGCTGCTGGGCAGCTCTGGCTAACCCTGAACACAGAGGAATGCACACCAGGAGAGACAGGCAGCTGCTGCAGGCCAGCACAGAAGGTCTTGGTGGAAGCCAGAGTCAGGTGAAGCCAGAGCCAGGTGAAACCCCAGATAGGACATGTATGACCCCTATGTGGCAGCCTGGCATGTGAGGCTTGCCCATGCCACACGGCTCAGTGAGCAGCAGAGAGCTGCTCAGGCTTGTGACAGCAATGCTGGAACCAAAACACTGCGGTTTAGAGACTTTGAAATACAGGTTACTGCACTCGGTCCGAACAGCACAGGCATAAAATCAATGCAGTGATCAGCCTATGTGGCCTCATCTAAGAAGCTACAACTGACCTCCATGTTCACAGACTCAGCCAAGTGCTTAAAATCTGTTCAGCTCACAAAAAGCCAAAGCCAGAGTAGCCGTGGTTTTGGGCCAGTTCCACAAAGAGCTGTGCTGGCACAGCACAGGGAGGGAGGATGAGGGAGCCTGAGCTGCTGCTCCTTGTTGCTTGTTGTCAGAATAAAGAGAGTCTCAGTCTTTGGAGATGCTAATTTATCCCTTTTCACAGTCAGTGAGTTTGCTTATGGCAATGAAAGGAAAACAAACAGTCAAACATCTTCAAGGTCTAGTGCATAAATGTACCAGCACAGCTGCAGTCTGTGTGCAGGGCTGTGAGTGGAGGGGACAGCGGGGCTGCCTCACAGTCTGTGTGACAGGCATGCTGGGCTCACGGGGGCAGGCTGAACCCTCTCCAGCACCTTTTCACATTTTGAGTGCACCAATAATCATGAAAGTAGAAGATTTGTGACCCTGGGCATTGCTGGGTCAGGGGCATCGTATCTCAGCAATGGCCATGACATGTTCAGAGCTCCCGCTGCCTCCTACTCCTGAACCCATGAGGATTGCCAGCAACAGAGCAGGTGGGAGGCTTGGCTGTGCATGCACATTTTTAGCAATAAAACCACATGCAGTTTCCAAGCTAGGATGGAGCCAGCAGCAGCTCGAGTCTCTGCTCACATCTCCCAGCTAACACAGGCTTGGGCAGCAGTGGAGCGATACCCAAAGCCAACCCACAGTGGGGACCCACAGAAGAGAGGGGGACTGTACAGCAAGAGCTGCTGTTGGGTAGAAAGGCAGCAAGAGAATGTCTAAAGATTTAAGGACAGATTAAGAGCCAAATGTTTAAGGTGGCATATTGGGAAATTCAGTAGGGGCAGGCATAGGTCCACAGCAAAAGGCCCATCTCAAATCTCCATCTTTCCTGCTAAAAGTTATTGCCAGTGCACACAGTGTGAAGTGCAGTGTCTCAGTGGGAGCGTGGCACTGTGACAGCAACGGAGCATGACATGAATTTGCTGGCAGAATGGCCCTGCCATGCAGGAGGATGAGGAAAGAACTCCATTAGCACTTCAAAAGTATGAGGTGTTATTAGAAGTGCTAAAGATGTGGCTGTGTCCCTCAGGAGTCCGTGCCACTTTGGGATCACAGGGTTAGGCAGGACAAGATGAAAAGATTGTTCAGGTTGGAAGGGACCTCTGGAGATCATCCAGTCCAACCCCAACTGCTAAGGCAGGATCGTCCTGAAGCCAATTCCAAAGGTGTTACTGGTGTTTGGGGAGGAGCTGGGGTAAGGCAGGTCTCTGGCATCCCCTGCCTTGCTAACGTCAGAACATTTTTCATCCAATGGTAGCTACATTTCTTCTCATGTTGCTTTAGTAGTTCCCCAGTTTAAAGTTCAAATAAATTCTTCTTTCTGCTTCTGACGTGCCTCCCTGTAAATTCTAAGGGGAGAAATTAGGAATCAATGCTTTCCACTCTTTCTTAGACAAGTTATTTCTTCTTGCAGGTTGTTTAGGAGGATGCTATTCCTTCATAGGATTCAATGATCTGAAACCGGAATAAAACTGGGACACGAACCAGACTATAACTGTAGAATAATGAATAATTCTGCTATTCCGAACCCATGAAACACAAAGAGAGGCTTTTAGCATATGAAAGACTTCAGGAAAATGCATGCAGCCAGACTGTTAGCATTTGTAATGTTCCCAGCTCAGAATTGATTCCCAGGACTTGACTGAACAAGCTGACATCAGAAGAAGAGTGAGGAAGCAAGACTAGGATACAGCAGGAGATCTAAAGCTCTCTTGGAAGAGACCCAGAGGAAAGTAAATGGTTTTCAGGTTCCAGGGGTGCAAAGCTCAGCTCAGAGACCCTAAAAGCAACACAAACAGCAGATAGAGGTGCTGATGTTTTCTACCTGTGTAGAGAGATTGTATCCTCAGCATGGTGTTCCATACTTTCCCTCCAGTACAGCTCCTTTGGGCATGAATGGAATATAACTGACTGTAATAACCTCACTTACCATCATGGTTCTGTTTTTCCCTACATCTTCTTTCTTCTGGTTCCCTAATGCTCACTTTGTCCAGATCATCTTCCCAGCCACAGAGGATGCAGGGTATTTTATCTACAGCTGGATGGTAGGATGATCCCCTTTTGTAATCCCCTTTTCCCCAGTATTTTCAGGACTGTTCTCCGTCTCATTCTCCAATGAGCTAATCCACATAGCTTATAACACCTCCCTTTCTCTAGACGTTTTTCAAGAAACTGGGCTCAAGGAAATCACTGGTGTAGAGACAGACAGGCAGAAAGATGCAGGTGTGAGATGCAAGATTCACGTACAGTGCTAAGAAAAACAGCCCTGTAACAGCCCCACCTGGCTCAATGGCCCCGTCTGGCTCTCCCCCACTGCAGTGATGTCCACTTATGAGACCTTTTATCCCTACTCAGGATGTCTTTTTGTTTTCAGCCCTTTCAATCTGGTCCAGCCAAGCCGCTGAGCCCTGGAGAAAGCCTTTGCAGAGCTGCTTGTTAGCAGTGTTTCTGGTTACTCCTCTGTGCTCGTTGTATCTTACTCCCAACACTGATTTAATACCTTAAAATGATGCTTGTAGCAAAAATATCTGTCAATGGAAGGTCCTCAGCCTCTGCCAGAATCCAGCTGCACCAGGTGAGTCAAACTCTGCAGCAGGAATAAAAATCTAAATCTATGGCAATTTAAGGACTGGAGGATAGAAGGTTTAAAGAAATCAAGAAATGATGTCACACTACATATGGTATGAAAAAAAAAGTCTCTATGGCACAGATTACTTCAGGGCAGTAATAAAAATGAGCAAATGAGTAAAAAGGATTTTAATAAGGACTGAAGAGAAGGCAGGGAAACAGGCATTGATCTGCAAAGGAGAAAAAAATAGTCTGAATGTGTGGGTTTTCACAAGAATATGTTAAATTTTTATAATTGAGAGCAAAGTCCCCACTAAGGAAAGACCTGCAAGAGAATTCTTTAAACTGCATTGCTAATGAATTACACTGCTCTGAACTACAGTTTGCATTAAAAATTATGAACTGGGAGGGAAAAGTACAAAGCACGTGAAAGAACAGCACGAGAGGGAAAACAACAGGTTGTGTTCAGCAAAGAATGTGAGATATTGGTGTTTGCAAAGGGCTGGTTTCTGTACTCACTGACAGGAGGAAACTGCACTTTGGGCTGGGAGGGTCTCTCAAGCCTCCCTGCACTGTCACCTTTAGGGCTGCTGTGTTTCTCCAGCTGCTGAAATAACTTCTTTTTGGATTAGGACACAGTTCCTAAAATCTCCCAAGAGAAATGCTCTTTGGCTGAAGGAATTGGGTTACAAAGCACTGTGATATTACAGGGACTAAATATCCATGATTCCAAGTAAATAAAACCACTCATGGGACAAAGTTTAGGGAGATAAATGGACAAGTTGTTTGTGCAGGTTGTCTGTCTCCAAATCAATAGCACTTCTGGGACCCAATTTTGATAAAGTCTGACCCCTCCTGTTGTATCTGAAATAATGAGACAAAAGCAAATGTCACTTGAAACTCTAACAAATGGATTAAATCCCAAGGCAGGCAGTGAGGGAGTGTAAGTAACTTTCAAAAACAGTTGATAAAGAAACATAAAGGAGCTTTATCTCAACTCACCTGCAGTTACCAGCTTTGAGCAGGCAGAGCAGCAAATCCAGAACTGGGACTTTGGCTGCGCTGGTTTAAGAGAGAAAGGAAGCAGAACTACCTCCAAATGCAGATGTTCCTCGTGGAGCTGCCCACCTTCCCCCACTTGTGAGCATTTCATGGGAACAATTTTCAGTTCTGCTGTGCAGGTACCACTTTGACCTCCTTGCCTTTCCTCCCCACTGCTTTCATCTGCCATTTATCACAGCTCTTGGGGTTTACATCCACTGCTAAATAGAGAACCAGTCTGAATCAACTTCACGCAGATTTGGGTTGCTTTTATTTGTCTTGTTTGGGGCTTTTTCATTTGTTTGTTTAGTTGGTTGGTTTCTTGTTTGTTTTGGGGTTTTTCTTCCAAATAATAGTAAAAACAGAGTTCAAAAGCTCTTTGACCTGTATAAACAGTAACACCTGCAATTCCACAATACCTATTCACGCTGTCCCAGTGAATGTGTCTCTTCAAAGACTGTGTTCCTGATGTGCTGGAACCTTCAGCCTCTCCGACCTCTCCTTTTTCTTCTTTCTGGTGCTTTGCCTGCAACACCACTTCATCTGAGCTACAAAGATTTCTATTTTATATGTCAAGGCAACTCTGGAAAGCTCCAAAGTGAACAGAAATGTTACTTTTATGAGAGTGAATCCTTCTATGAAATTTCCTACATTGTCCAAAGGGAATGTATGTCACACTCAACACATTAATTCCTAGAAGTTTCTAGAGAATGAACATACATAAAGCCAAGGACTACTTTAAATGCTTGCAGGATGCAGTAATTATATTTTATGTGGATTTTGTTGTAGGGTGGATCTTGTACAAGTCTGATACATTCCAATGTTCCTTTAGCAGAACTTAGTTCTACAAGACTTTTCCATAGTGACAAATAAGAAAAAATATTTGGAATACTTGTCTGAAAAACACAATTTTCTTAAAGTAAGCCTCTTTCTCTTTGGTATTGATGTGAGAACCTACTTTCTAAATGTGATGTGTTTGCTGTTAAGTTTTCCAAGGTTGGCTATAGCTGTATAAACACCCAGCTGCCAGGCTGCATGTAGAAATTACACATCCAGACTGAGTGCACAGAAATATGCATGATGCTCCATTTTTTACCTCTTTACAGCTTTGAAAAATACCTACTGATAATTTTTGTGTCGGTCTGCTTTAGCAAAAAGAATTGAAATATTTTGTTGCTGCAGGTTTAAATCAGAGTTCAGGAATGATTGTTCCTGAAGCAGGGCCAGGGTACAAGTGGTGATCAAGCACAGCCTGAAGTAGTGATTGCAAAGGAGATACATATTTATCAGTATCGGCAAGGTTTGTTGTAGACATAGCTCAGATAATGGCAGGGAAAGAGGATGTAACATGACAATTACCTCCATGCCATAAGGGTAAAAGCCAGGCTCAGAGCTATTCAATATTCTGCCTCATAAAATGTAAAGTAGCTACCCAGAATGCAGGAGGGAGAGATGGAAAAGGCTTCCCTCAGCTCTCAGCTGTGCTCTGAGCTCATATAAGGCTTTGCTTGAATTACCAAACCCCAGTGAAGGAGGGTGGACAGTGGTGGGGTTTGTCATATTATGGGAAGGTTGTCACCTTGGAGGTGATGCTTGTATACATGACACCCCTGCAAGGGAGCCACCAGCATTCTGCCAAAAGCAGAAACAGCCAAAATGGTGCTAGACTTTGTTACCTCATCAAGCAACAGAAGATTCAGCTTTTCTCCAGTGGATTTGCATCTTTGGGTTGGAGGTGCTGTTTTAATCTGTGCTGGGGATGCAGAATAACAACTGACAAAAATAAACCACAAGCAGACAAATGGGCAGAAATTATCTGTTATTTCTGAGCATTTAAATAGAGTATTTGTTTTTCCTAGAAGTCTATCAGCCTGCATCTCCAACTGTGCCTTTGTCTTGCTGTGGGACGTGCAATGGGGGTGTCCAGTGCTGAGAATCAGCTCACTCAAACACAGGCTGGTTGGATGGCTGTACTGTCTGATTGACCTGTCCATATAGAAATGATGGGGCATTAAAAAAACACAAACAACACATTTGGTATTCAGGTTGCTGCTTGTTTTGGAGTGCGTGGAGTTTTCATCCAGAGATTTCCAAGGAAAAGCAATGTCTTCATCTGCCTCCACATCAGCCGTCAGGGGATGAAATCTGTGTGTGGAAAGGATGAGGCCACTGAGCAAATGAATAAATAAGTGTCAAGGCCTGAGAAGGAATGGCACAGAATTAATTCTTTTCTCTTGTAAATCTCTTGTTCCGAGCCAGTGAATTTCTCCATTGCCCAGGTCTTTGTAGCATTGAGCCTCCATGAAATATGTGTGTAGGAAATGGGGTATTGTTCCTCTCTAACACCCATGGAAACATTGCTGGGGACATTAAGAGCTGAAGATACCCTCACGATCACTCCACCTGCTCGACTACCGCTGCAGTTATGTGTTAATCCATGAAGGATGGCTGAGGAGCAGTCACTGGAACTGCCTTTTATCATATGGATTGCACTGAATCACCCTGATCGTTTTGCAGAGGAGGCTCTTGCAGGACTGATGGTGCCTGAAGGATGAACAAAGGTCTCTGCCTGACTCAAGAGAAGTAACCAGAGACCAGCCATAAAATCATAACTCTTGTACTGAGATAGTCAGCACTTACCTCTTCTACCTGTCCCATAACATCCAGAGATATCACAGCCCCCTGGATATCCAGACTGCCCAGGCTGCCCTCTGACACCAGGGAAACCCGGAGGACCAGCATTCCCAGGGTAACCCTTTGGACCTGGTTTTCCCAGCACAACTTCTCCCGGTGGGCCTGAAGAAGGAGAAGCACTGTAAGCTGTAGCACATCTACTTTAGCTGCTTCAGTGTAATACCTGTTCTGTATTTTCCTCCATCTTACATGGCAGTTAATTTTCTGAGTGTTACTTTCTCACTTTGGTGGACAAACAGGACCTGCCAGTTGGAAAACCTGTTCTGACTCCAAATAACCAGAGGGCTTATTCTTGTCCTCAAGGGTGCCCAACTTGGCTGAAAATGAGAATCCAAAGTCCACTACATTGCAATGCAGAAAATCACCTTAACCCAGCATCCATCCCAAAGCAACTGTTTTTTGTGTCTTTACACCTCATTTATAAAAAATTAAATGAAGCAGAATGTTTTTGACCACACTCCCTTGATAGTGCCTGGTTTGTTATGTCAGTGGCAAAGCTCCTGCTGATTTCAAATAGCAGGGATCAGGATGGAGGAATACACCAAATCCTAACAGATTACTCACAAACCCTCTTTTTTCATGAGCTGAATTTTCAGAGTTTCTATCCCCCGAGCAACTGGACCTGCATGCAAAAAGGCAGCAAAGCCAAAACTCTCTGGATGTGTCTCAGGTCGTTTAAATACACCATCACCTGGGAATGGGTACCAGGGGGAAGAAACTGCCTGGAGTAATATTTTGCATCTTAGCAGAGAGGAACCATCCAAGATGCTGCCAACAGTGCTCTGGTGGGAAGGACGGTCCACCCCACCACAGTGGTCCTGCAGGTGGATAATGCTTTGTATGTGAGAACTAGTGGGCGTCAGATGGCCCTGCTGGGTCAATGCAAAGGGGTTGTATTCACTCTACCTGTTCTGCCTCTGGGTCCTTGGCTCCCTTCTTCACTGGCTCCAGACGTCCCTTTTTCTCCTTTGGGCCCTGGGGCACCTAATCACAGATAAGAGGTAAGTGTTGCTTCACTGCATTTCAAATTTCACCCTGATTTGATGCCCCTGCAGTCTCTCCACATGATAAAGTGGAGTCACAGCCCTTGGCAGCACTGAGAAACATCCATTTCCTTTAATTCAGTCTGGGCACCTACTCTTTTGCTGTGACCAACAGGGCATTGATTTCTTTGATCCAATTAGCATTGATTTGCAGCCTGATATGGGTGGAAATGAACTTTTTTCACAAAGAAATTCACAATGATAGTGTTAGTGCACCAGCCCGAGGGTGAGGTCCACCTCTGTGCTCTTCACATGGATCAGACAGATGACAAAGCTGAACTGCCTCTTTGTCCAAGTGGTGGTTAGTCAGGATTGCTATTTTTGTGTGAAATTAGTCTCAAACCCAGTATATTTCATAGAAACAGGTACATTTTGAAAAAAATACAATTTTTCATTGTTTTAAGATGAAAATATTTTGATCAGCCCTGTCCTTAAGATGGTTTTACAGTGAGATCTGTCTTCTCCCATCTCCTGCTTGACAGGCTGGAAACATCTGCAGGTTGAAACTCCCTTTTCTCTGAAGTGACACTTTGATAAGCTCTGCAGATACCAGGTAAAGCTGACTAGTGTAGAAACAAGGAGCTAAGCAGAACATTTCTAATTACTCAGAGGTGTTAGGACACTGCTGAAACCAATGTTTTTCTTTTTATTTTGACAGATAATTACTTGAGCCATTGCCAAACATTGCCTGCGAATCCAAGCAAAACATCTTCCCATCGTTCACTCATTCATGTGCAATAACTGATGCCACTTCTGAGATTACATTAATCTATTTCTTTAGGCATGTGTGAGTCTTTCTTTGTTGAAACTACTGCTTCAGAAACCCACTTCCACTTTCAGTATTGTTAGTTGCCTCATGCCTTCCATCAGTGGTTTCCAGCACTCCTCATTTCTGTCCAAAGGAGACCTGTTCCATCACCACATGCTCACCCAAAAGGCTGTTTCTTTTGCCTTTCTGCAAGGAAAGCCTCCTGCCCTCTAACCTTAAACTCTCCAGCTCCCAAAACCGACACTGGCCTTCCTCTCAATGCAGAGATTGAAAAAAGAGTGGGCTGCATCTGGCTTCTCCCTACCCTTTGAAATAATCACTTAGAATAATCTCTTCTTAGAATTGAGAAGTGCAAAAAGAAAACAGAGATAAGATGAGATAATATCATGGATTATCTTTAGAGTACTGCTTGAGGCACTGAAATGTTTAGTTAAAGTAGCAAAGATATAGCAAAAAATGTTTACAAATGCTTCTGTCCATACCTCTCTCTCCTGGATACCCATCTTTGCCTGGTTGTCCAGGGATGCCGTTTTCTCCTCTTTCTCCATTGCTCCCAGGGGGCCCTGGAGGTCCTGGTGGTCCTGGTTCTCCTGGTTTTAACCTTTCTTCCCAAATGGGAACTGGCTTCCTTGCATGTTCATGAATGAATGAGTCAAATTTCAACACATGAGCTGAGAAGGCAAGACAGAAAATAAAACATTTCCTTGGCTGGGAAATTCAGAAGAGAGATAAAAATCAAAGGATGTTGTCTAAGAAGGTATTTAAAATGATCAGCTAGTGCTAAATAGCTGTCAGTCCAAACTGAGAAAGCCAGAAGATGAAGATGGGCAGCTGAGTTGTGACATTGCTGCCTGACCTTGGACAAATCACGATTTCTCTTTGCACATCACAGCACAGGAGCTTTATAAAAAAAGCCTCATCTCAAGAGAAACTAGTACATATCACCAAAAGAATAATTTCTTTCAAATTAGTTTCAAGCTTTTCCTTTTAAGAAATAAAGGAGCATCTGCAAAATACCAAAGGATTTTGCAAATAAACATTTCACAGGTCTCTGTGCTAATGCCACCCAATAAAGCAACATAGCACCTAGAGCCTGCAATGGGGCATTTGTTATGTGCTCAGCACAGCACAGGATGGAGGGGCTCCTGGCACCACTTACAGCTTCACACTCTCTCTCCTTTGGTTTCTTCCACTACTGGAGAGTCAAAAAACCATAGAATGACAGAATGGTTTGGGTTAGAAGGAACTTTAAAGCCCATCTCATCTCACCACCTGCCATGGGTAGGGACACTTTCCACTAGACCAGGTTGCTCCAAACCCCATCCAACCTGTCCTGGGACACTTCCAGGGACGGACCATCCACAGCTTCTCTGAGCAACCTCTGCCGGGGCCTTACCACCCTCACAGGGAAGAATTTCTCCTTAATATCTAAAATAAACCTGCTTCCTAGCAGCTTAAAGCCATTTCTCCATGTCCTCTCACTACATAAACACACTCAGGAGCTGGGCTGGTTATACTCACTCTGAATCATCCGCTCACAAGCCTGGCTAACAAGCTGGTAAATTGTGGCCAAGGACTGTGGTTCCCCCTAAAATGAAGCATTTTTTTAAATTAAGAAAAAAGAGGAAGTACTAATATCTTTTTAAAAGGATCGATATCATAATGCATGATAGCTTTCTGGCCATTCATTTTCTCAGCTTGAGTTTCAGAGATATTAATTACTGTGAAATGCAGCTCTATTTATTTATCGCGAAGCTCTGAAACCAGAAAATTGAAATTGGAAACATCAATAATTGCTTTTCTCCTGCACATCAAAAAGCCCAGACCGAATCTAAATAATTACCAAGGCTACCAAAAGAGGGAGAGCAAATTTCACCCTCAAATTTTATCAAAAAAGATGCTAAGTCTATAACTCAGTGTTCTGTGATATGTAAAACATTTAGTATGATCAGATATTACAACGCCCTATCTTTGACTTTATCTTTTATGAATATTGATTCTTACTGTATTCTGAATAAATCATGTGATGAGTCCTTCAGAAAGTTTTAGTGAAGTCAAGAAAAGCGATAAAAATGCAAAAATCTGCTTAAAAACAAACACTGACCCTGT
Source organism: Sclerurus mexicanus (assembly GCA_013396755.1). Lineage (NCBI taxonomy): Eukaryota > Metazoa > Chordata > Aves > Passeriformes > Furnariidae > Sclerurus > Sclerurus mexicanus. The sequence goes on along the minus strand of VWZF01002613.1, from coordinate 218,327 downwards.
GAAAATTCAAACCTAATGCACCCTGTACTTCCAGAAACATTTATAAAACATACATGTCTGGCTGGATCACAGTGAAGATTACCCAGACTTTAAAATCTGCTCTGCACAACATCCAAAGGAGGGGAAAATGGAAAGTTCCACTGGACCAAAAACAAAAAAAAGTATAGAAAAGGAAAAGCTGGTGGGATTTGAAGGAAAAGGGAAAATCCTGTTAAAATTATAATACTGAGGCATTAACTTGGGACAAAAGCACCTCAGCCCTGTCTGAAGCCTCATGTGCCTAAGTCAGGCTTGGCAATGAGTCTCACAGTCTTAGAAAGTCATGGTGTTCCTATTTAACCAAAAGTCAGCGTAAGAAAAACAATTTTTCCCAACAAAATAACCTTCCAAGGCAGTGTGGATGACCCGACCTCCAAGGTTCTGTGCTGGGGCACAGCTGACAATTACTACAAACGAGTCCTCATGCCATACATTGAAACAGAACAATTCGGTGAAGCCAAGCGGGTTTGTTTTTCCCTTCTCAGCAAAGAATGGATTTTCAGTTGACATTTCTGCTTCATTACTACAAATGATACTTCAGGAGCTCCTGACTGCTGTGGGATTATTTATATCTCACCAGCGCAGCCCGTGCAGGTGAATGGGAAGGCAACAAGGAATAGGTACATGAAGTTATTCAGCACTAGAGAGATTTGGCTCGTATTTGTAAGCAAAGGTTGCAAATCAGGTTACCACATCCACTCTTCTGAGTGTAGGATACAGTGACAGTGTTACCTGGCACCAGAAAAAAACTCACTTTCTCTCCTCTTTCTCCTTTTGGACCTGGAAGCCCCTAGATGGAAAAAAAAAATAAAAAATAAAGAAGTCTAGGAAAAGGAAGAGAAGAAAAAAACCCTAAAAATAAATGGGAATGTGGGTTACATTAGTGAGACATGAAGCACAAAGTTTGTTTCTCACAGTCTTGGTGTTTCCTTGATTTCATGGCAGTGACTGGAAGAGCTTTAAGTTCTTAGCAATATTTTGTTTTCTTTTTAAAGAAAACTAAGCAGTAACTGGAGCAGTGGCACAAGCACCATCAACAGGAATGCAGCAATTTCTCAGATACAGTCTTAGAATAGATTTCCCAGCAGGGAAGGTGGGTTTTATCATCTGAGAAGAAGAAATACCTGTGACATCTTGATCTGTGGTTGCACCTACAAACCCAACACTGCCTATGCCAGCTCAGGACTGAGTCTCTTGCTTTATTCTAGAATCTTACACCAGAAATAAATTGGATGTAGCTTGTGAATCTACAGAGGGCAAAGGGAGGCGGGATTTGCTGAATGCTTTATCAACAGTTTCGTAGCCTGGGTTTTGCATATACAGACACCTCCTTAAGAAGGAGGAGTGTGAATTTAAACTATTCTTTAGGTTCTGAGGGAGAGCTGCTGTGGGAACAGCCTGCTGCCACTCAAGTATTCCACGTCTTGGCCTTCTTTGAGACGCAAAAGCAGAAACTTACTGTCGGCCCAACATCACCTGGAGGTCCCTTCTCGCCACTGCTGCCTCGGGTGCCTGTTGCTCCTTGGAAACCCTGCATGCATTAGAGATTAAAAATCCAGTTATTTCCTTTCCTTTCTCTCTGTTCAAGGAGCTCCAGGGACACCAGCAGTAGGAGTTTAGAGGACTCCAGCAAGGGCACTGCAGCCATAAGTTTCCTGTCAGTGCCTCATCCAGCCATGAGCCCAATGTTAAGAGGATACTGTGTGTGAGTCATGTTCACATCATTTCCTATTACTGTCTCAATTACGGCCAAGAAAGCAAAGCTGAGTTTTACCAACAAACTGCAATGCAGTTTATACCCTACAGGCTTTAGATCCTTCATTATATATTCAGATTTAGACATAGCCTAGAGCACAATCCTTTTCTCCAGCCTTCCAATACCATGTGGTTGTTTTCTTTTTCCTTTAAGACCTGTGTTGGCCTCTAGTACTTTACAACAGTAACAGCAGCTTGGAGAGTGGGAAGTGCCATCTGGGGTCATCTCTGTCAAGTTTCTGTGTCATTTAGAGCTGTAAATGGAAGAAAAATAAGCCAAAAACAACTAGTAAAATTACTTTCTTTTATGATTTTCCAGCTATTATGTTTAAGCTCAGTAGAGATTAGCAACTCTTCTGAACAGTGAAAATAAAAGAAGTCTTCAAGGCAGCACCAGAACAGCTTTCAGATCCTGCTCTGAAGGCTACAGTGATTTCCTGGTGTTTAGAAAGCTGAGGTTCAACCCTGCCAGTTTCACACATTCCCAGGATGAGCAAGTCAAAGTTATGAGCTGAATTCAACCTTAGCTCCCATAAATAACTTAGAACAACGACTGTCAAATTCCTTGAAATTCAGTGGTGAGACTCAGCTGGGAGATTCAGCTGTGAGTATCAGTGACTTATCAGGCCCACCATCCATCAACTAAAACCAAATATTGTTCAGTTTCCTGTGTAAAATGTACCTGTGGTGCCTTCAAATTAGCAGATGTAAATCAACAGCTTTTAAGGTTCCACTACCCTGGGCACAGCAGAGTGCAATATGCTGATCTACATCCAGCCCTGGCAGCAGCTATTGGCAATGGTGTGAGGAGTGAACCTTTCACACCTGCCTGCATCCTCCAGTTCCTGCTGATTTCAGTCTAACAAGCCAAATTGCTTCAAACCCAACCAACAGCTGGAAAATAGTAGCATCAGGAAAGCAAAAATAGCAGAACAAGCATCTCCTTGTTGGGATAAAACTTCCTCAGGACTTGCTAAGAGAAGCCAAGGTTTTTCTTCTTACACACACAGAGGCAGGGGAAGTTGTCACCTGCACAATATACCAGATATTCCCCATGGTGCCCCAAGAAGGGTTTTTGCCTTGACACTTCCAGGTGAAACCACAAGATTCTGTTGAGGAAGAGATTCTGGCATGCATCACTCATAATGAATACTTACCCTTGGTCCAGGAGGTCCTGGAAGCCCAGCTGTGCCTTCTAGTCCCCTCACCCCCTGCAAAGCCAAATCCAGTCATTTACTAATGAAAGAATTCTAAAAGACCTCATAAGCAGTGAGATGGTTTTTCCATGTGCTGCTTTAAACAGGAACTTGCTAAGAATGGGTAAAAGATGCATTTGCCAAAGAGCAAGAAGGGTGGCACCTTCTCAAATTTGGCCAGATTTTCCAAATTCCTGTCTTTGTGAAAAGACCATTTACTTTTGCACTCAGTGCACTAGGAGAGCTGGATGTTTGGGGTCTCTGCTGGTACATTCACAGCAGATTTTTAGGCACCCATACATAAATACTCAGAGGTGAGGTATTTTACCTTTGCACCTTGAAGTCCATCCCTGCCTGGAGCTCCCTGCACACCAGGAATGCCCTGTAAATCAGAATGGCTGGGTAAAGTCGGCATCTGATTATCATTGCCCTAATTCATCTTGTAACAGGGGACAGAAGGAAAAGATGGTAAAACAAACAGTTGTTCTTTAAACAGAGCAAGAACTGTTATCCCAGCCTTAATTCCATTATATCTAGCTTCCAGATGGGTCTATCTTCCTTACACCAACTGACTCAGTTTCCCTTGGGAAAGTGATGACATTCCAAAATGAAAGACGCTTCCCAAGCAAACAACAGCAACAACTCTATGGCTTTTCAGTCTTGTTTAAAGTAGTTGCTTGGACAAAAGGGCAAATCTTCAGGACAAACAGAAAAAATGGTGTCTTCCATTACCTGCATGCCAGGACTTCCAGTGTCTCCTTTCTCTCCCTTAATTCCTGGTGGTCCCTTGAATTAAAACAGAAGCATACAGTTGGGCACGTGGCAGCAGCCTTTAAGGCCAACATCATCTTGCCTCTCCACATCCATGTTCCAGGTTGCTCCTGCTCCCTGCAGTGTTTCAGGGTAATTTGCAGCCACAGCATGTTCACAGGGATTCTGCCATCCCAGACACGCATGTAGAAGCTACTCCCTGCCAAGCAACGATGATCATTGGAAAAAAAAGTGCCTGAATAGAATATCCAGAATTGGCAGGGGCCCCAGTGGACTGTTTTCAATAAAAGTCCATTAGGGAGAGCCTGGACAAAAGCAGGCTTTGGCCAGCATGAGTAAGTGCAGGGCCTTGTCAGCATAAAAAGCATTGATTGTCATCTCTCCCTAGTGCAGCTGTTCAGCTGTTGGTAAGGATGATGTAAACACACAGATCACAGTGTTGAAACACCCATTTCTGAGACATGTTCTAACTGCAAAGAGCAAGTGACAAAAACAAAAAAAATGGCAGTGGAAGAGATCACATACCACAGGACCCTGAACTGTGATTCCTTGGGAACCTGGAGAGCCTTGCTGGCCACTGGGACCTGCTGGTCCTACTTGTCCAGGGGGGCCTGGCTCACCCTAAAACCAAAGGCAAGAAAACAATCATAAGGAAAGGAAGCGGTTAGTGCCTGTTCTCCTCACGGGCTGCACTGCTGACCTGGCTCAGTATGAACCATCTACAGGATTCAAGGTGAAGTTAGGACAGTGAGGGGATCTCTAGTAACCTCAGCTGCTTTTGCTTTTTAGGTCCAAGGTTTTAGCTCATCTTTCATGGGAGCAGGCAGCAAAGCTGCAGAGGCTGCTTTGCAGAACATGATTCACCTTCCCAAGCAGTAGGTCATTCCTGTTATTCAAAGTGGTCTGAGAACAATGGGAAATATTCCTTAACCTGTGGCTGAGATCTGCATCCGTTCTCATTCCTTCCCCAGAATCTTTCCCCTCTAACCATGCTGCTTTTCCAGATGTCATCCCAAGGGAGGTGATCAGTGGGCGACTCTGGCTCTGCCCCATGTTGATCCATGGAGCCACGAACACTTGCACCAGGGTTTGCTCCCGTTCCCAGGACTCAGCTGTTCCTCAGGGCTCCTTCTGAGGGCTCTCTGTGGTTCTTGCTCTGCCTCCCTGCCCACATTGCTCTGCCCCAGAGCAGTACCAGTCTGTCTGGTCCAGAGGCTTGGCAGCCAGAACAAGCACAGCACAAACACTGACCATTTTCCAGCACGGCTGCTCTCAGAGGACATTGCTGACCACGTACATTGCATTAATTCAGCACAATTGGGCTCATCAGCTCTATTTCCAAAGCCCAACTGAGCATTTAATTAATAGTAAGTGATCCCATCCTTCTCAACGTGTCAGTAAGGCTCTGTGTGGGCTCAGCTTGGTGCAGTGAGACAGTCCCCAGCCTAAGGACTCCAGTTCAGACCAGGAATGAACACGCAGCTGCACTAACATGGGGTCTGCACTCCTGCCTCCCACACAGCCTGAAGCAAACACAGCCAGCAGTGGCGCTGAGTATTAGGACTCACCTTGGGTCCTGGCTCCCCCTGCTCCCCCTGAGGTCCTCTCCTCCCAGGGCTGCCCTGCCAGTGGGACACAAAGAGCATCATCATAATTATTGTACTGTAGCCAGGAGCCTGGGGGCAGAACTTCGTGCAACTTGCTGTGCACAGTGAAAGGTGTTTGCTGCCCCACAGAAGTCACAGCAAATAGAGACAAGAAGAAAATTAATCAAGGAATCCAGGAAACATGGAAAAGGGAAGGAGAAAGGAACAGCACAACCCCTCAGTGACCAGCAGTGGGAACTCTGCATTCACCTCCAGCAGGGAGAGATGAAGTTTCAACCTTTTCAACCTCCCTCCAACTCCCCCAACCGATCCATGCTGAGACAACATCATATATGGACATAGGAACACACTTGAGAAGAAAAAGAAGGGGTGCTCACACCTACACCCCTTTGGGACTCTGTTGGGTTTTATACTGTCATCCCAAGAGCAGAGACGGGTGATGAGATCAGGGACAGCAACAAGCTCTGGGAGACCTGGTTTAGCTCTGCCTAACTGCTGGGTGGGGAGAACAAACCAACCTTCTGGCATGAACTAATATTGTGTGAATTTTTGACATCTGAGTCTGAAAGTTGCTACTCTTGAATCTAAAAAATACACTGGATTTGAATTGAGAAGCACAGGCAGGGACCTTTGGGAAAGGTGCTTTCAGAAGTGCCCAGAAACTCATTTCACAAGTCAGCTGGATCTGGTCAAAAACACTCATTAAGGACTGCTATGAATACAAGGCGGGACAGAGTCTTGCTAACTGGAGTTTTAAAAATAGCAATGAGTGCTGTTGTAACTGCAGCAAATTACAAGGGGGTTAGTGGTGTGAGGATAAGGTTATGTGTCAAAACCCGATCTCCTCTAATGCTTTAAAGAGTCCTGCTCTTTAAGGAGTTGTCTCTGGAGGTGCTTAAACCACAGGGCAATACAAGTGGTAATTATGCACTTAGGATATTGGAGCAAAGCATGACAGCGGAGTGTGCTGTTAATTAAACTTCCACCGGAATGAGCAAGTAATTACTCTGCAATGAGGAGCTGTTCCTTGCATGAAACTGAACTCACAGCTAAACCACAGGGCAATGCAGGAGGTGATCCGAGACCTTTTCACTTGAGAAAGGAGGCAAATGTTTTTTTAATGATTATTTTCCATGAGAAAAGCACCCGGAGTGGTTGAACTGAGGTGCTCTGGACTAACTGTCTGTTAGGTCTCAGCTGTTTTGTGCAAATAAAATGTTTTTCTGAAAACTTTCAAAATGCAAATTTTTTGATAACTGCTTCCTAGTGTTTAACTGGAATATTTTCTCCTGCGATTTAAGCCCATGGTGACTCTCCTGCATCCATAATGGATACGGCAGAATATTGTGTTTGCCCTTTATCCCTGAGCATATTGCATATGTAATGACTGCTTTCTTTCCCCCCTCATTTCCTCAGGGTTTTCTTGCAAGTGACATTCACTGAAAGGAAAGAGCTTTGGGGACAGACAGGATCTAAAAGTCTCCCTTTTGTCTTTACACTGCCCACCCACACAGACACTTGTGAGACTCCACCTTAACACAGTACCCAGATAGGAAGGTTTTTGCAGTGGGTTGGGTTTTTTGTTTGTTTGCTTTTTTTTAAAAAACTTTGTTTTTGGTGTTTTGGTTTCTATTTGTTTTCAAAATTTACAGAGAGTTTCAGAGCCTCCAATCCATGAAATCTCTGCAGACACAGAGGGTGACCTGCCCTCCTCTCCTAAGGGGATTAATGTGGTACCAGGAACTGCTCAGCCCGTTCCCAGCTGCAGCTCTTGCGTTGCCAACTCACTGTCTCCCCATTTCATCAGCATCTGAAATCTGAAGGGCAGCTCTCAGACTTGCCCTGGCACGAGTAGGACCTCAAAGCTCTCCAAGGATGAGAGGAAATGGCCTCGAGTTGTACCAGGAGAGGTTCAGGTTAGATAGGAGGGTAAATTTCTTCACCAAAAGGGTTGTCGAGCACCAGCACAGGCTGCTCAGGGCAGGGGTGGAGTCCCCATCCCTGCCGGGATTTAAAAGATCTGTAGATGTGGCACTGGGGGACGAGTTAATGGTGGGCTTGACAGTGCTGGGTTAATGGATGGATTCAATGATCTTAAGGATCTTTTCCAACCTGACTGATTCTGTGATTCTAAAGCTTCAGAGAGCCCCAGGAGCATTTTCCTCATGCCCATAATGCCCAAAACCCACAAAGCAACAGCAGTCCATGCAATAAATTGCATGAAAGGCTGAACTCACAGGGGGCCCTGGAGGTCCTGGCAAGCCTGGGCGGCCAGAAGTACAAGAGCAGGCAGGAGCCAAGGTAGGGCAGGTCTCCTCATCCCTCTGAAATGAAATCAGCCAAAGGGTCATGAGCAGCTGCATAGCAAGAGCAGGACAGATCACAAGTAACATACTCAGTCTTTCAAAATTCAGTCTTTCAGTTGAAGAAAGGCAGATTTTTTTTCTACTCCACTAAGATTTTTGTGACCATTCAAATGCTTTATTTTTCTGTTGAACAACAAGTTAAGACAAAAAAACCCATATGAACCAGCCGTGCCTGTAATGTGGAAAACACATACTGGAAGATCATTTTGTCCTTGCTAACTATTGCTAGCTAGTTGCTAACTACTTACACACTCCATAAAGCAGCTTTCTGTGTTGAGAAGAAGAGTGAAAGGAAAGGGGGGATGTTGAGCCTCAGGGCTGAGGTGGAAGTAAAGCTGTAGGACTGTCAGGGCTGCTGTCACGGATGAGGTCGTGCCAGGAGGGACAGACGCTGCACCAGCATTTGAAGTTTTCTTTCTTTTCAAAGCAAACCTAGTTTTGTTTACTTCACCAAGAATCGCACTGATTTAATTCCCAAGAGAAGAGGGGAAAAAAATTGTTTTCCCCGTTCAGTCTGTCAAAGTTATTCACTGTGTCACTTCAGTGCCATGGACTTGTTCCATCACCCCCAGTTTCATGTCAATAAGCTGAGTGGTCCCTCTTGTCTTACCAGTGCAGGGAGATCACAACATCTGTCTTCCTCTGCCCCTGTGCTGCTGCACAAGATCTTCAAAGACTGCAGCTGGAACTGGGTAAAAAGAGAGTTTGATAAGAAAGTACCACTGGCATCCACCATCCATCACCAAATCTCATGATGTTCAAGTGATAAAAATAATCCTCAGTGATGATTTGCCAGGACTCTTCCAACTATAATTTTGCCCCCCAAAAAACCACAATGTGAAAAGTACTCCTAGATATTGACCGTTCCCCAAGCCCTCAGATCCCTCTCTTGTTAATCAAGTCCAGAAGCAGCTTCACACCAGCAAAGCCAAGTCTCCAGTTTACTCACAGCCCTGCAGTAGCAGCAGGTTCTCAAGTAATTGGACTTCAGCATCACCAAAATGTGAAAGCAGACTTTGATTTACTCTCCTTGGGGGCATGGAGATAAGAGTAAACGTGGCAGCAGCATTTCCCAGGACAGATGTGATCCCCTCCCAAGAAACCCCAGCTGGTCTCTCTCACTGCATCCCTAACAACCAACACGGCTTCCTGTTCTTACTAAGAAAGGAGCACACACTGCACAAAGCCAAACAAAATAACGAGGCAGAGATTATTTTTTCTTTTCTAGACACCGATTCTCATCCTTTTTTTTTTCTTTCACTCCATGCATTTAACAATGAGCGAGCTGTACAGCCCACGGTGGGTGACAGGCAGCGTACAGATATAGATGAGCCCTATATATCAAATGGCATTTAAAGACATCTTAAATTAAATGAGGTTCAATGATAACGAGTAATGAGACACTCTGTCTTCTCAAGGGCAGCAGAGCTGTGGGAGATGTGAAACATTGCTGGGCTCGAAAGGCAATGGGAGTAGGGACAGCACAAAGCTGTTCATTACTTGGCCAGACCTGTCTAGCTAAGCTGCTGGCAGGGAGAATTTGGGAGGGATGAGGAAAGCACAGATTCCTGCCTTCTTTGCCACAGGCTTGTGATCAAATCGCTGCAGAATTTATTTACGAAATAGATAAATACTTATTGAATACCACTGTTCCCTAATTTGCTACAGAGCAGACTCCATAGTTCACAGGCATTTCCAGTGTCCTCTTTTTTCTCGTATATCCCAGACCTCTGCTTCTGTCTTTGCAGCTGGGAAGGCACATGGGACAAACTGTTTTTACTGAGCTGCTTTGAGGCAAGGGGAGTTATAAATCACCTGATGAGCTGTTTTCCCATGGACTTTCAGATCTAAAAGCAGAGCCAGGGAGTAAAAGCTTCACATCAGTGGTGAATGATTTTCTATAGCCCCAGTGGCACACTGTGAGTGATGAACTTGCCACTGATTGTGCACATAATTAACACTGCTGGTTTGGGGAATAAGTGTGGAACAGACTGCCAGGAGAAGGCATACACGGGTGGTTTTGCCCTGAGGGCTGTGCCCTCGGCTGTCACAGGGCAGGGCACTGAGTCCACATGTTCCCTGGTCCTTTCCCCTGGCAGGGAGCAGCTCCCTGCAGTGCTGTGTGGTGCAGTAAGGACATACCCGCAGGCTGGCATGCACTGTTTGGGTTGGAGTTTTTTCCAAATAGCAGCTCATAAAGAGCTTCTATACTGAAGATTATTTTCCTCTCATTTGCATGCAGATAGGCAAGTCCAAACACACTGGAGACTGAGGCACATCCAGCCCTGCTGCCTTCAGCCACCAGCACTTCCCAACATCACTCCATGGGGGGCTGATGTGCACAACCTTCCCTTGCACAAGCAATTCCCAAACCCTTCTCTTTGCTTCAGCATCTCAGTGCAGGAGCTGTGCCTCCCTGGTCCCCAGAGGATGCTGCCAGCAGAAGGCACCTCTGGGACACGCTCATGCTGCAGCCCCAAACCCACGCAGGAGGCGGGAGGGACAAACACGCTCTCTCAGTGCTGGGAAAGCTCGTGAAAATTACATGGATCAGTGGGATCAGGGCACGGCTGTGTGTCACAGCAGTGCTGGGAGGCATTCAGAGTGGGACTGCTGTAAGGTGGCACCCCTGTGAATCTCCCCAGCCCAGGCAGATCCCGCAGCACACACCCTTGGGACTCACCGGCGCAGACCCACTCCTGGGTCCTCTGGTCCTTGTCACTTTGCCCAGCATGGTGAAGCCAGCGGTGGAGATGCTGCCGACTGTGTTGATGGGTTTCTCCACTATTTTCTTACAGTCCAGATAGAGTTTGATCTTGAAGTGGCTCACGGCCACATGCACCTGGGCAGCAGGTGGAAAAAGGCGTGTTGGAGCTCTGCGATGAGATGAGGGAGTCTCTTACAGACAGTAATGCTTTTTGCCCAGTTCCCAGACTGCTGATGGTACTGCTGGTGTGTTTTTAATGAGTGAATATTAAATATCTCAGTCTTCAGAACCAGCTGAATAATGACCCTGCACACAGATACTGATGGAAAGTGCTTGTTGCTCATTTGGGTGCAATATCTTTGCTCTGAGGACCTAGATAACCAAAAAGCCCACCTGTTATGAGTGATAAAGTGACTTTCTCACAAGGCTAGATTCTTTTCTTTCCATTCTTCAAGCACTAAATGGTCACCAAAACCCAAAATTCTAAAACTTTTTTTGTTTTTGTTTTTCATTTTTTCCTGGTTATTAAGACCTAAAAAACACCTCAATTTTGGAGTTTCTGGGGAAAAAGGGAAGTAAACAATAGGTGGAAATTACATTTTGATCACAAGATAAACCTACATTCTTTACAATTATAAATTTCAGCATATCAAAGAGGTTTGTCAGTTCCCCTGCAACTGGAATGCAAAGCATTTGGATAATCACTCCTCATTTCGAACAATATTCATTGCTGGCATAACCTCCCCAGACCCGAGTGAGATCATGAGCCGCATTTCTCCCTCTCTTGGTAAGGACCTTATGAAAGCTCCCATAGAATATCTTCTTCACTTCCTGCTGGTCAAAGGAGACTTCCTGTAAATCAGCCTTGTAGTCATGATTGAAATACGTCAAGGATTTCTTACTGGCTACGGGGAACAAATAACAGCTTGGAATTAAAAGAGAAATTGATTTCATCCACATATACAATAGTAAAATAATTGGGCTTAAACATGGTGGAAGATTTCATATGTTATCATGAAATACTTCTAAATGAAAGAAAACAATATGCAAAAATAAAGAATAGGTTACAAGTAGAATGAAAATCAAAATATGCCTTCTAATTGCACTAGGCAATATTTTAAATGCAAGGTTGGCAGCAACAGCAAAACTTCCCCAAAAAGCTGCTGCTGAGTAACAAAACCATTACCATTTTCCAAGTGAATGCCGCAGTGAGTTCTGCTGCTCATGAAATGTATGTAAATACCTGAATTTAATGTATTCAACAAGAAACCTTACGGTCAAGGTTAACTCCCAGGAGAGGCTGGAAGTCCTCGTCTGTTATTTGCCACACGGCAAAGGGCTCCTTGGGGGTGTCGGGCAGGAGGCGCAGGAGGAAGCTGATGGTGTGCTCGGGTGGGATTGCAAAGAGGTGGATGTCACTGGAACGAGACAAGCAGAGGAAACATCAGTGACTTAAGTCAACAGGCAACACCCTCCGAGCAGGGCTCATCGAGCATGTTTTCTGGGCAGGGTGGCCTGGAAAAGCTTCACTCTGGAGAGCTGATCATGATACGCCCGGAAAGAGCCTGGACCCTATTTGTGCATCCCTCTCACGCTGTTGAAGTCTGCGTGAGGGATGAGCACTCATGGACCTTCCCCTCATGCCTGGGGGATGCTCAGGCCAGTGTCAGTGTCAGTCCATCACTGCCAGAGCACAGCAAGTGAAGCCTTAATGCTTTCCAAAATAGAGCCCAACGGAGGCTTACAAAACATCTCTGCCAGGTTCAAAAACATTCCCCCAGGTCTCCTTTTCAAGAGGAAGGAATGGTTGTCATAGATCATGGGGTAAATTTTTAAAGCTTGGAAGAAAACTCTTGGTTTAGTGGTGGACCTGGCAGCGGTAGGTTAAGGGTTAGACTCAATGACCTTAGAGGTTTTTTCCAACCTTAATGATTCTATTAGTCTAAATCAGTGTAAATAACCTTCAGGGATAAGCACTGAGCCCACAGAAAACCCCCTTCTGGGTGCCCACATCTCAGCTGCAGGATTTAGGCTCAGCAGCAGTGAGAGGATACATGGCAATTGAGGAAGGTCAAATTGGTTATGCCTGAAACATGTCTGTAATCTGAAACAAGACACATTTGCATAGGCATATACACAACTCATTAACTAACTTTTCAGGCCTGAATCATAAATAATACAAGGGTTTTCTTTCTTTCTCAATATCTGAAGGAGTAATGTCCTTGGAAAGGCATCTATAACAGCTGAACAAAAGGATTTGCCCATCATTTTCCGAGTATTTAGACCAAAGAGTTCTCTGAATCTCCCTCATGCTGTTTACTCTAAGAAGCTTTGCTTCTTTAACTAAGATTAAGCAGAGCCAGTGCCTCAGTAATTAGACTTTAAACAAAGTAGCAATGAATGTCAGGAGTCAGATCACTCCTGATTTATAATCATAAAAACTGAATGAGGTCATGGGGCTGCCTGGCCTGCTTGGGACCCTGTGGAGACACTTCATACGCAGCAAAATGGGGTCAAGTCACAACCCAGAGTCAGTGGTTATTCTCCCTCATCAATACAGCCCAAGCTGCAGAAAGCAGCTATGAGAGTAATATTTTCTAAAGCAAAGATCTGTCTCCAAACCAGAGATGTTGGGAGAAGGGATTGAAAATGAAAATGTGACCTCAAACTGCCATCACTGACACGTAGGTGGCTGTGCACGGAATGCCTAAAGAATGGTGCAGTGTCCATACGTGACATGATCCTGATGTCCATCACAGCAACAAACACTGCTGGAAAAAGTGATTTTGTAGAAAGGAAAAATATCACTGTGGAAATTTTTGGCTACACAGAAGATATAATATTTACTATTACATCCCCTTAATTTCTGTGTGATGTGTTCCAACTCATCTTGAGGAAAGTCAGAGGTTTATAAATGCATTAAGGAAACACCCTCTGACATTCTTTTCAGTCTACCAGTGGCTTGACTTAGCTCATAATCTTTGTCTTTTCATTTTGAAGTTGCCAGTGGGGCTGCATCATTCCTCCCCAAATCAGTGACCTTCCTTTCCTGTGCACATAGCAAATGTGCATGCAAGAGACCGAGCATGAAGATGACACCAGTCACAGCTCTGCTCCCACCTGGTCCTCTGGGTGAGCTGAATGTCCCTGAACAGGGTGAAGGTACGGGAACCACTGAACACGAAGGGCTCCATGGCTACACCTTTAATGGAGGAATATTCCTTCTCTACCAAGCCAAAGACTTCCATCATGTCAAATCCTGGAGGAGACAAGAAAAACAGAAAAATCAGTGATTAGACAAGAGTACAGAAGAAGTGTGTCTGAAGAGCAGGGAGAATTAGCATGGAGAAGGCAATAGGTGTAAATGCATGGCAACACAACACCAGCAAGACTGTCCAAACTCAAGTGTACCCCCCAGGTGGCAGCCAGGGAAAATGAGTTTGTGTCTGGACCCTATGTGCACATTTGCTGCAATCTCTTCATCTTGGAGGAGAGTGGACTAAAGATGGAGATTTTCACAGTTGTGTTTTCAAATCTTCAGAATGAAAAACAAATGATAAAGACATTACTCCAACAATTTCTCCTTTTCAACTAGACGCAAAATATTATCTTCAAAAGACATGGGATCAGCCCAGTAATTGCTAGCAGGGAGGGAGAGTTTCTGCTCTGAAATGCTTTACATGAGAGCCAGAAACTGAGGAAAGAACTTGAAAATATGAGCAGTTCTGTCTATTTTCACCAGCCACCCAGGGGTGACCTGCTTTGTGTGGTTTACAGAGATTCTCCCCTGACACCTCTGACTTCTCCTCTCTGGCTCGTGCAGCTTCATCTCTCTCTCCCAGCTCATCATTGAAGTTTCAAGCCATTTTTCCATTTCAGTTTTCTGTTCAGTGAGACAAGATCTCACAATTTGGATTCTTTCTTAGTTTATCTGAGTTTGCAGCAGTCTGGGGGAAGGAGATGGTTCCTTCTTTAGCATATGAAAGGGCTAATACTTCATTTCAATATGATGCTTTCAGTCCAGATTCCCTTACCCCTTCACTGTTTACAATCTTCTGCAGTTTCTTGGCTTGAGTTTTTATTTTGCCTGGGGGTTGGTCCAGGCTGCTTTTATTTTATTATTTCTTTCATTTTCCAACAGTACTAGGGAGTTTGCCAAAATAAATTACCTACTTGAGGGCCATTAATCTCTGATATGGAACTTTTGGCACTGGAACTTCCTTTAAAAGGTGCAAGTGTAAAGACTGTGAAGAAGGCTTGAGTCACAATTACAAACATATTGCTACATAATCACATTACTATCACAGAATCGTGGAATCATAGGATGGCTTGAGTTGAAAGGAACCTGAAGGATCATCTCATTCCAACACCCCTGTGATGGGCGGGGATGACACCCACTAGATCCCCTTGCTCCAAGCCCCATCCAACCTGACCTTGAATGCTTCCAGGTGTTTCATCAATCTGCCATGAAATGGTTTCAGTGAGCTGCTAAGGAAATGGGCTACTCCTGCCACCCTTGTCAAGGAGCAGAAGGAGAGGTCAACACTGGTGGATTTATGATTTGACCGCTTTGGCTTCTGCATCCATAGGACAGGGCAGCAGTGCTGATAGTTCCCGGGCAGGGATGCACATCCCTGGGAGCTGGGAGGGTCAGGACTGGGAGCTGAGCAAAGACAAAGTGATTCAGCCACCAGAGCTGACAGCTGGTGCCAGTTTTTCGGTTTCACCCATATCACAAAACTCTCTGGGAAGGAGGTGATACCAATTTATAAGCAGAACTAATCACTTTCTAGGTAAGAAATTCTTACAGGAATGGCAACAGCATGAACAGCTGTTATGGCACAGACGGGAGAAATGGGAACTTGCTGCCCTAGCAAAATCCATACAGCCTGGATGCAGAGAGCTCCTCGGGCATCTATCCCTCCTCCAAAGGATGCAAAGGTGATCCTGAGGACAAACTGAGAGGTTTTGTGTTTGACAGACTGAGGAGCCTGTATGAGTCAGGAATTGAAATGCTCTTGACATTCAATTGCTGTTTGAAGCTTCGCTACCTTAAGGCCGGTGAAAATCCTGGCATTAAGCACTAACAGCCAAGAGCATGAGCTGGTGGAGCAGCAGGGAATACCAATTGAGGTACTGCAGAACATTCTTCTGCTTGAAAAAGGATATTTTCCACTTTTAGTTCTCACATTTCTCCCCTTTTCCTTGGGACTTTGTGCCTGCCCTCCCCACTCAGCTCTTGTGTATGTCCCTAAAATCAAGACCAGGCAGTGTTTTCAGTCAGCCCTCGCAGCACCAGGGCTTGATCTGCTACTGTACCTCGTATGGAGCCCTCGGCAGAGGTGATGGTGGGACAGGCTGTGAGAACAAAAGAAAAGGGAAAAGCTGTTAGAGGCAAAAAAGACAGTAGGGGATTATGGAAGCAAAATGAACACAGTTCCTCTAGGCAAAACAAAGGAAAAACACAGAAAAACTTAGAATGTTCTGCAGCTTAAATCAGAGCATGGATCTTAACCTTGTTTATATATATATATGGAGAAAGAGAGAATTTATGTTTAGGCAAACATAAAAGTTGTTTCTTGGCTTTCCCAACACAAAAATAAAAATACTGTCTTTCATCATCAAACATCTTCATGATCACTTTCTTTTGACTAACTCACCTGGCACCTCATGATATGAAATACAAGGGAGTATCATGTTTGGCAAGTTTCTCTTTAAAAATAGACATCAAAGCACTTTATTTTTTTTTTTTAACAGCACCTCAGTGGTGCTGTAAAAGAAAGATATCTGCAGTTCTAAATTTTGTACCTGAAACTCAAAATACACACAGCAAAACTATATATCTCCACTCCAGAGCTCGGCTTTTGAATTCTTTAGGAAAACACAAAGAGTTTTGGCAAAGTTTTGCAGTTTGCCTTTCAGAAACTCCCTTGACGAATCCCCTGAGATGCCACAGGACAGCAAGCAAAACCAGAGGAGCAGAGACTGGGAGGTGAAGCTGGAACAGGAGGCATCAGGGCACTCTCTGTTTCAAAGGCTCAGGTAAGTGGATGCTTTAGAAAACAGCTCACGAATGCTACTTTCAATTATCTGCTGCCATGTAAATCCCAGGCCATGGATGCCAGATGGAGCTGGGACAAAGGGAATGCTTGACGCAAAATGAGAAATGTCCCTGAAAATCAAGGACACTTGACAAGATTGGCTGTTTCACAAACGGTTTTCTAGGTCACCAGTATAATAGAATCTAGGAGATCATTATATTGAGGCTTTGTTATAGCCTTGCCCTTCTTGCATCAATGCCATTTTGTACCTCAGCAGAAAATCAGGCCTTTCAATTTTTCATACTTTTGTAAAATGTGTAAGAAATTTAAAGGGGGTGGCTTATCCTCCCCAAGAGACCTGAGATTCTTAAGCCTATAGGAGTTTCAATGCCATTCTTCATGATAAAGAAAGGCCACCCAAAACTACGACTGTTGAAGCCAAGATTTAAACCACAAAGACTTAAAAGCTGGCATGACCTTCATTGTTCAACCTAATGCTTAGTCTTATACATACATACCATAATTCTTGTAGAACTGAGTATAAAACTATTAAATGGACCTACAGAAATCAGTTTCTGAAATGTGAGCCTCAAAACCATCTCTCTGAGCTTCACCAGCCCCTGGTTGTGGCGCAATGCCCTGCATTAAGGATAATCTGACATATCTCCTGCTTATATACTGCTCTCTTCCTGGCCAGATGGGCCACCCACAGCTTCTCTAAGCAGCCCATGCCAGGGCCTCACTACCCTCACAGCAAAGAATTTGTTTCTAATATCCAATCTAAACCTTCCCTCAGTCACTGTGAAGCCATTATCCCTTGTTCTGTCACTGCATGCCCTTGTAAAAAGTCCCTCTACAGCCTCCTTAGAACTGAGGAATGGTGAAGAAAAAACCAAAAAAAGAAATGCCCCCAAAGTCATATAAGCAGGCTATAAACTTGTCCATTTTCCTTTCTTGCTTGGGAGTCAGTGAGCTCATTCTGACCCTTGCCCAGGCTCCAGGGTCTCTCTTTCTGACAACCCTGGCAATTCTCACCTCCTTCCCGGGGCTGGAGGCACTGGGATTGCTCACAGCTCTTTGATCTGGCAATGCTCAGCTTAGATGAAGCATATCAGAGTCAGGGCAAAGATCCCTGACACTGGCAGTTTCACTTCTACTTTGAAGATTTTCCCCTAGACTTTCCAGCCTAGGGTTCCTGCTGTCTTGTTATTCTCTTTGGGTTTTTCATTTGTTTCTCCAAATCCCAGCCCAATGCAGTTATTCACTGTACAATAAACATTCACTCCTGCAACATCAGACCGTTTCTCTTGGTGATTTAGTTATATATCAATATTGGAGTCTTTTACTGCAAATCCAACTGTTTTCCCAGCATTATTACATATTGTCTCGCCTTCTTCAAAACAAAAGAGACTTTATAAAACGTACAAAGTTTAATATTTCTTCTCTTGTCTTTTCAGCTTTCATAGCCAAACAGTTATATTAAATTCTACAAGGTGACTCACCAGCCTTATTGGAGGATTGTTTTCTGCTTGAAAGTTCAGAGGACCTTTCCACTGTGATCTGAACACCTCAATAAACCATCTGAAAACTTAATCTGATATGTTCTTTGTTGGTTAAAAACTAATATTTCTTTCATCTAAGCTGCTTCATTCTTCTATCTTGACTTCCCTCAATAAATTTGAAAACTGAAATTTTGTTTGGAATAGTTTCAAATAGTCAAGAAAAGCCAGCAATGGCATAATATCTGTATTCTAATATTTACTTCTTAATAACTTTTTATAGCCCTGCTAATTCAACATTGCTTTCTAATCCATTTCATAGTTTGCTTCATATCAGCCATGAGAACATACGCTCATTAAATTTAATAAGGGACTTTACAGGGAACTTTAATTTGAAATATGTCATCCTTTCCCTCGCTCCATTTTGATCAAGTTGTACAGAGATCCTAAAAATGCTACCAGTCTCTTTATTAAATGAGTCTGATTTTAAGAAGTTCTATGGTTTCTAATTGTCCTTGGATAGTCCCCATGGGTCTCCATCAATAACTTGCAGACAGACCTGTTGCTGCTGCTGTGCAGAGCCCACTGTGCCATTTGCTACTGAATTAAAAGCAACAACAAAAAAGCAGAACTTTATAAATCATTTACCCTCTGGTTTAGTTGGAACAAATCCTCGTATTGAAGGGAATTTAGACAACACTGGAGCTGAAAGAGAAAACAATCATAAAATCATAAAGTTTGGAAAATACCTCCAAGATCCTTAAATCCAACCTTTGACCAAATACCACTGTGTCCACTCAACTGTATCACAAAGTCTACTTGCTTTTTGAGCACTTCCAGGGATGGTGACCCCACCACTTCCCTGGGAAACACGTTCTGATGCTTAACCACTCTTTCAGTGAGGAAATTTTTCCTGATATCCAACCTGAACCTCCCCTGGCACAACCCGATACTATGCGTGAACTCTGTTATTCAGGACTGCAACGCCTGGCTCAAGATCTGGAGGGCCTTCATCCCTTCCCACTCAGCCTGGAATTGTCAATACTGCACAGGAGTACAGAAATTTGGGCAGGATTTTTACTTTCCAAGGCGAGTAGTCCACCCTGCTGAGCAAAAGCCTGGCCTCAGCCAGAGCCCAGTGCAAGCAAGATGTTGCTGCCCTGACAGAGACTGACTCAAGATTTGCAGCTGGAGGGCTGTGGAGAACACGCACGTTCTGACTGATACATTTACCTGTCCGTCCTGTCATGGACGTGCTCTCACTCTCTCCCGTGTAGTGGACGGCGGAGATGGTCACTTTGTAGGCTCGGTCAGGCAGCAGCGACTGCAGCGTCACACTGCTGCTTTTGCCAGAAGCCATGATCTAAAATGGGATGAAAAAAAGAGCCAAATGCTTGGGCAGGCTTCCCGTTCCAGCTTTTATTCACGTCCCAGAGTTAGGTGCAGGAGTGCTAGTGTCAAGTCCTGGGATATGGGGCAGTATTCCTGCTCGGTTCAGCCAAGGAAGCCTGTGGCTACTGGACTAGCCATGTCCAGGGAAAAGCATTTGCCTATGTGAAGACCCTGATATTCCCCATGCAAATGAAGAGGAAGTGCCTTATAACAGGGTAACCAGTCTGTATTTAAGTAGAAAATCTGTGTTTTAAAAGGATGATGTTTAATCTCCCTAAGTCAGAGGGGCACCTCCTCTGCCTCCAAGAATTCCCCACCCCAGCTCTGGGAGCATAGAAAGCTGCATTATGATGCTTTGATGGCATAAGTATCTTAATTACAAAAAGCCTTGTAGCAGTGCTCACAAAGCAACACATCAGGAAGAAGAGATTTGGGTTTGTAGTCCTGCAAACCAGATATCCTTATGGTAAACCTGATTGGAGTGAGCAGGGCTCCCCTGGGCATGACATTGTCCCCATGTCCCTCTGGTCTGGTGACTATCACCGACAAAGGAACTGGAGATTTACCGTTTGTTGGGCACCAGCATCAGAAACAGGGCCGTAAGTGATTTTGTAGTGCTGTACACGGCCATCAGGTGGGGTCCAGTGGACCTGAAGGCTGGTGGGGGTCTCAGAGTCGACAAAGAGGTTGGTGGGTGGGCTCCGGGAATCTGCAACAGGGATTAAAGGTGAACAGCATAAAAGGCAGGTAGCGATGCCTTATAAATGGGGCCAGCAGCACTTGCTTCCAGGCCTGTCTCAGAACACTGCAGTGCTCTGCTGAGCAGGTAACCAGTGCTCAGAGCAGAAACTGCAACCTTGGAGAACAAGCAAGAGAGAAAACAGATTCTGGAGGGATGACGATTGCTTAAGTACAACACACCACAAAGTCAAGCATTCAGCAATTCAAAGCCCAGGACATGGGGAAATTTCTCAGAAGGAGGAAACAGTCCTGCAGCACAAGGCAAAGAGATCTTTTGTATACAACACAGACAAACACTAAAGCATATCCTTCATAAACACCCAAGCTGGAACTGAATTTCATCAAAGATCTGAAGACATACTGGACAAACAGCTTTATTGCCAATTAAGCCTCAATCGCATATCAAAGTTAATATATCATCATTTCTAATACCGTTCATTTTTTCCTTTCTGTTTTAAAATTACTCTAAAAAGACCCCAGAGCATCCAGCACACCATAGTTTTGTCTAGTACTTCTGACACCAACACCCACAGCCTTGAGGAGGGGGTCACATGCAGTGCCTGAGCTGCTCCCCCTTCTCTGGCCCTCTACTGTGATGTATGGATGGATCCAAATAGGTGATGAACTGAGCCTCAGTCAGCCAGAAAAGGCTTTGCCAGAAACTAAAGCTGAGCAATTTTTAATTATGTAAATGCGTTTATTTCCCCGGGGTCCTGCTGTGCAGCAAACTGGACCTGAGGACAGAGGCTGTTGGGCTGGAGTGGTTTCTCCGAGCAGAGATTGAGAGTCAGTAAAGGAAAGACAGAGCGGGTTAGATCAGTTCAAACAGGGGGCTCAAGAGCATGGGCTTGTTTCCAAGCAGTGTCTCGCTCTGCAGAAAAGCACGCGTCTGGCCTTGAACCCATGCTGGTGTGAAGACATAGAAGACTTGAACACAGAAAAGGAAGAATTTGTTCAGAAGAGGCTAAAAATGATGGATGAGCTCTAAAGACAGTCAAGGACACACACCCAGGCAATGAGATTTCTATTCTGCAGTTTTACCTGTAAGGATCTTCTGCCCACCCAGCAAAGTCTGGGGTGACCTTAAAGCACAGGTTAAGTGAGGATTATTTGCATCTTCATTGATTCTCCTTCCCTTTTCTGTATAAAATGAGCTTACTTTTACTGAGGCTGAACCAAGATTGCAGCAGCTGAATCATGCTGGAGGCTGTTGCTGTGCATCACCGCAAGGTAAAGCGGAGAAGAAAACAAGTGTGGGAGGGACAGTCACTTCAGCAGCACTATTATTAGTTGGTGCTGTGTGTCTGCATCTTTGCTGGCTGCACTGGCTATTTGCTTCAGCTGAGGTAAGCAAAGACTCTGCTTAAGTGAACTTTGAAGGAAAAGTTAGGGAAAGTCTTTTGAGTCCACTTTACTCTGAAAAGCCCTCAGGCCTGGCAGCATTTGATGGCATGGATCTGACAGCCAAGGGAAAGGTCACCTCCTGAAGCTAACCAGGAGGATAAAAACGTCTTTGACATAGAGGACACCATCTGTGTCTTTGATAACCTCTTGAACCTTTGCTCCTCCACAGGAGGAATCCCAGCCTGCCTCAGGTCTAACCAGCACCACAGGCACATATTCAAATGAGAGTAAAACGCTGGACTCCACTCCATCAAAATGCTCATCTGCAATGATTATTATCTATACTCAATGTAAGCCATGTTTTTTCCCTCACTATCATAGGTTGGTCCCTACATTTCAATCCCTTTTATTTGCCATACGTGCTCTATGACAAAGAACTCATTGAGGAGTGCGATAAAGAACCTGAAGACATTTCCCAGCTCCAAGGTGGAGATGCTGCCAGCACAGCTTAGCTGGAGGAACTGGGCACATAACTTTGTAATTACACTTCCGTGCAAAGTCAGCCAGAGTGGCTCAGCCCAGCTTAAGCAGCAGTTCCCAACCAAACTGCTCTCTCCTCGTCTTTCAGGACTGTTTTATTTTGCTCAAGCTCCTTTTCCTCAGCCTGGATGAAAGAACTCTCCCTCAGCACAAAAGAGGGTCCCTGTCTGCCTCTCAGCAGGACCAAAACCACCCCTTCCAGCATTTTCCAAGAAACACCACTCAGCACCACCTCCATGTCCCAGCAGATTCCTCTCCCAGAAAGCATCATCTGCACACCCACGTGCTTGCACGGAAGGCTTGTGTTTGTTTTAATTACCACTAATGTTGTTTATGAGTATGACAAGTGATTGCTCTGTAAAGCCTTTGGTCAAGGATAAGGACTTTATTCTACTTGACAAGTTATACAACATACTGAAAGGAGAGCTCTTAACCCAAAAGAGAATTCAGTCTAAATATAACAGAGAGACAAGAAGAAACAACAGAACCATGGATAATCACATGGTAACAATTTTGTTGTCTCTGGGAAATACATCAGTGTGCTTTTGTTCCTGCTCTGCCTCTTGAAAAGTCTACAGTGAAAGGTTTGCTAACTGGGTTACTGAAAAATAATCCTAAACTTTTTCTTCCCCCCCCTAGTCAAAACTAAGAATTTTAAAAAATTTAAAACATCCTCCAAGCACTCCCTTTGGCACCAGGTTTCTGCTTGGGTTTCAGACTCATGGAAGAGTGAGACAATGGCAGAGAGGAACCAGATTCATGGAAGGAGGGAGGGAGAATCCAGCCCTTCCTCACTGGCACAGCAGCAGGGAGGGGTGCCCTCCTCCTAGAAGGATACCCAGACCACCTGGCACTTATGGTGGGATTCAAATTAAGGTATCTCAGTTATTTATGTTGCAATGATCTCACTCCATGCAAATAGTTAAATATTCAAAAAAACCAAAAAGAACTATCTAGAAAGACATGACCCGAGTCTTCCCATTTACACCCTAACTCCGATTTTTACTCTCTCTTCTTCTCTCTAAATATTAAATTACACAATTACAACTTAAATACTAAGTGCTGAGCAAGATGAGAAGACAAGAAGGGAAGTGCACCACATCACCGTCTCCAAGTTTTGTTTCTTTTCCTGCTCAACACATTCTGAGTTCATAAAGTGACACATCTCAAACCGTAACTTTGAAACAACCTTTCTGCCTACCAGAAAGATGAGAAACCTGATCCTAATCCTTCCAAATGACACGTCACACTGATGAATGTTGTTGGTTTTCATAAGAGGATGACGTTTCTAGTGACCTGTTTTCTGTGAGGGATTGGTGTCTGCATGAGCGTAAGCCATTCGGTCTCAAAGTGGGTGTCTCAGGTGGGACAATAGGGATTAGTGGTCCTGAATAAAATGAACTTGGTGTTCTCACCTCACCCCCAGGGGAGGAACACGGTTCCATTTCACAAAACCAGCTCGCAAAGAGCATCGCTCTGACCTGGCTTTTTTTTTTCCTTCACCCTCAAAGAAGAAAGTATTCCTGGGAGGATGAAGGACAGACAAAAAATCTTGTGTTACCAGTGCTTCCTGCTGAGTTTCACTTCAGTCACTGCCCTTAAACTTCAGCATTTCTTGGAAATTCTACCGAGACATTTTGAAGAAAAACTTTGTGACTTGACCTATTCTTACATAAAGGAAAGTTACCGAGAGAGAACAAGAGAAAAGCAATGATGAAAGCAAGAGTGGTTCTCAGCCTCCTCTAACATGTAATTTTGATTTTGTTCAGCACAGCCTGATCAGTGCTATTCACCAGGCTATAGCCCAAAACCTGCCATCCTGAGGAGAACCAGACAGTTTTCATTGATGTTTCGGACCCCAGAATTTAATTTTATAATGAAAATTAATGGAAGAGGTCTAAAAAAATCAAACCAAGGGGTTTGGGTTTTCAGCTAACATAAGAGATTGCCATGCTGTAGCTGGATGAGTTACAATTTACCAGCTCTGACATGTAGAGTGACACTGCTGGATATCCTGACCACTCACCACAGTACAAAGTGGTATCTACTGCTTAAAAGAGTGAAGATTTTGAAGTATAACCATATCCCAGAATTTCCCAGAGTCCTGCATAGTGCCACATCTTCCCACACATTCATTGCACAAACTTTCAGTAATTTTCTGGCATCCCCAAGTTTCCTCTGAACTGCCCAAGACCAGCACTGGAAATCACCAGCCACCCCTTCTCCTGTGCCGCTTCTCTCTGGGCACTTCTTACTTCAAACATTAAAAAAGAATTATCATCAAAGACACTGATTTCACATGCAAGTATTGGCTGGGAGAAGCGTGGCAGTGTCCTGACTGCTCATGGAAAGCAACCAGCAGCACCCAGGCACTGAGCCCCCCTGCCCAGCTGCACCTCTGGCTTCTTGGAGCACTTGCCTTTCTTCATGCAGAAGGCAAAGCCTGACATCCCCAAGGCATCCTTTCTCCTGAACAAGGACAGCAGCTGACAAGCAGAAACCAAATTACTTTCCCTGTCCCACTGGGCTGCCAACAACAGCAAGGACTGGTTTGTTCGAGTGTGCCTAGAAGGGCATCATCACGTGTCATTTGCAGTGGGCTGAGTGAGCTCTGCTGACATTTCATAATTCATGGCTTAAAACACAGTAATTAATTTTCTTGAACCCTCTAAACAGCTCTAATTGTCCATTTATCATTATATATCTGTAGGATGCTTGCTTTTTCATTTTTTTCTTTTGTCAGTATGTAGCTCCAAGGTACTTGACTGAGGTAGCTTTCTATAAACAAATGTTATTATTATTTATTATTAATAAAACCTGAGCTTCCCGTTCCAAGATTGCCATTTACTTTGAGCTTTATCAGTTCCACACCAGCCTAAGTGAGTTTTTTCTGCAAAGGAGGTTGAGAGCTGAGAGATGGAGGAGGAATGCTGTTGTTGAATGGATTGCATTGCATTCACTGCCAACAAAGCCATTTTACACATGATATTAATTACGAGGACCTGTGGGAGTGCCACTTTTTAACCTCCTATCCTGCCTGTACAAAGCCAGATTTAGATAATGCTTTCAAGGCAGAGATTCTGTCCCATTTTTAAGTGCCCTCAGATGAAGCACAGCTCAGCAATGACAAAGCTGAAGAAATCCTCGCTCTCCTTAACAATATTTTACTAATGGGAAACATTCATTAGGCAGCACAGCGGCACATTCAGCTGAACACCCTGCAGAAAGCCAATTCATTTGCATCAATACACCACACAGAAGCAGGGGGAGGGAAGCAATGTATTCTACACGAAACACATGCGAGGGTGTCAGTTGCCTCTAAAATGCACCAGGCTGATGTGTTTGCCCAGCCTATTTTTGTCAGGACAAACTGAGAACACTCTCAGACAGAGGGCTAAATATCTGTAGCCTCTTTTAGACATTCCAGTTTGGGTTTCCAGACTGAAGATGACCAGGTCTGAGTCACTGCTCTGTGATGAGCTCTGAGGCATTCCATGGCCTGTTTGTTATCCCTGGGCTGTGGATACGGAGCACTGATCACTTACTGGTCCTGTGATGAACAGAAACTGTGTCGCTTCGAGCACCATCTTTGTAATAGGCCCAGATGGATATTTTGTAGTCAGTGTTCTTCTGCAAATCTGGCAGGACAGCTGTTGCCACATTTCCAGCGATGGAGAGCTGCAGCAGGGGAAGACATGAGTCAGTCACGTTCCCAGCCATCCCCAAACTGGTTCACGCCATCCAAGTGTCTGGCTCAGAGATTGCCCACAGGCACAAAAGAGTTAGCACTGGGTTTTGGGGACAAAGTCCACTGTTTGGGGTTGCACAGGCAAAGGCAAAATCCCATCCCTTGTTAATGCAGAGTAGATGTCCATGCATTGCAGCCCAGTTATATCAAGGAGCTTCTTCAGTACCACAACACAGTGCTCTGACACGAGGCAGTGAGCCTGCCTGGAGCACAGAACCCCTTTGCTGAGTTTCAAGCTTTTAGGAGAGCTGGGGACAGAAGCCCCAGTGCACCCCATTCCAGCCCAAATGTGAAGCATTGCAGGAGAGACTTGTGTATTTAACCCATCATTTAAACTGCTGTTTGACCTCATGCTGAAAATATGGACTTGAGGTAGAAGAGGTCACCTGGTCCATCCCTGCCCCTCCTGCATCAGCTCTGTCTCTGGTCATTCCCCTCTGCGTGCTCCTCACTTGGACCTCATCCTTCCTGGAGAGCAGTATCCCAAAAATATCTGTGCTTATTAGCTATGAGGAAAGCAGAAGCAGCTATATGTGTCTTAGAGGCAATACCTCTACCTATAAATACTTGAGTATTTTCTTTTTCGTGTCCACAACAACTTGACATTGTGGGCTGGTGATTCTCTGCAAACCCAGATCTTTTTCTACTGAATTGCTTCTTGGCTATTTGTTCTACATCCTGTATACCTCTAGTTAATTATTCCTGCCTAAGCTTAATACTTTCTCCTTGTCCCTATTAAATTTCATCCTTGAGGTTTTCCAGAACCCTTCTGCAATCTTCCCAAAGCCTGTAGGACTCCTCCCTGCTGTGCCTCCTGCTTCCAGCACTCAAGGTGACTGCTCCACTGAAAGCCAGATCCAGGACAGACCCTGGTGAACAGTTCAATTGCTTGACAGCATTTACCTGAGGAGTTTTACACCACCCTGTGATGCTCTTGCAGGTGAGTTCAGAGCCATCAACCAGGCACAAAGCCAACCCAGCCACCCCGGAGCTGTTTGTGGGCCCATACCTCCTGAGGCTTCTCTCCACTGACTGTGCTCCACTTGATCTGGTAGACAACCACATCAGAGGCAGCGACAGCTTCCCACTGCAGTCGGAGGCTGTTCCCAGAGAGCTCCGTAACCTTCGGAGCGCGCGGCGGGGGGACCTTTACTGAGGGATGCACAAGGAAAAGGAGCTGAAGTGGCACTGACAGCACCTTGTCAGAGCCAAGGTGGGGAGCAGATGGCTGGGGAGCAAAACATCAACTAAGCAGATGTCGGAGACCAGCCTGTCTGTCACTTCTCCAGACCCATATGACAACAGTCATCAGGACAAAGAGGGGTAAATTATTTTTAAAGCCCTAATTAAGAATGATTATCTTGTTTATGGAGAGGACACATATCACATCAGTTTTGCTTAGGGGAGAAGGCTAGGAGGGCTCTCAAGGACACAGAGATTAGTGATACACCATGCTTTTCTTCATTTGCCTCTTTTCTTTATTCCTTCCACCTCATTTTGAACATAACACAGTTGGACATATTCCACACAAAAAGAACAGCAGCCATCTGTGCTTCGTGCAAGGGCTTCAGCCACAAGCTGCTGGGGCCAGTCTTCAAAACATCCCACATCAGACACACACAAACCAACTTCGTCACCTGTTACTGAGACCGAAAGTATTTCTGTGTCCTACTTACAGGTGGTAACATTGCCAGTAATTGGAAAGGATTCTCCTTCATCATATGTAGATCTGACACTGATGAAGTATTGGGTGAGGGAGGACAGAGGTCTGAGGACAGTGGATGTTGCAGTGCCAGGAACTTCCACCTGCAGTGGAGGAGTTGTATGAGTATTGTATGAGACAGGCTGAGAGAGATGGGGTTGTTCAGCCTGAAGGAGAGGAGAGACCTTACTGCAGCCTTTCAATACTTAAAGGGAGTTTATAAGAAAGATAAGGAATGGACTTTTTAGCAGAGCCTCTTGTGATAGGACAAGGGATCATGGTGTTAGACTAAAAGAAGATAGGTTCAGACTAGATATAAGGATGACATTTTTTTTACAAGGGTGGTAAAATCCTGGTGCAGGTTACCCAGAGAAGTGGTGGATACTCCATCCCTGGAAACATTCATGGCCAAACTGGACAGGGATCTGAGCAACCTGATTTAGTTGAAGATATCCCTGCTCACTGCAGAGGAGTTGGCCTAGGGGATTATGGATGTCCCTTCCATTCCAAACCATTCTATGATTCCATGGTTTGGAGCTGCAGAGAGGTCAGCACGTGGGTGATAGCTGCATCCAAACCACAATTTTAACATTTCAGAGCTAAAACACTCCCAGCAGACAAGCTCTCCCTGAACCACAGAAGGAGAGTGAGGCATTATCTGACCTCCCAGGTTTCTTCTCCTTCCCCCAGCCCTCAAGGACTCACCTCTCCAGTGTTGCCCCCTCTGCTAGAAACATAGGTGACGTGGTGAGCTCTCACGGCTGGAGACGCAGCCTCCCAGCTGACTCGAACAGACGCGTGGCTGAGCTCAGAGAAGCTCAGGTATCTGGGAGGACTCAAGGCCACTGCAACAACAGTTACCGACAGCACTCTGAGGGTTCACAGACTGCACAGTGGCCATGCCAATGTTTGCCTCCTACTGCTCTTAGACAATCCCACCTTGAACCAGGAGGCTCATTCATCATGAAGGAAAATAATCACTTTATGTCGCTGCCATACGTGCATTTGGGAGGTTGTGAAAGGCTACCTGGGCTTTAGGTGAAGAGACAGCTAAATAATTCCCTTTTTCTCTGCAGTCCAAAGAAACTTCAGGGAACGGCTCTTTCAGGAGTCCTTCTTTACCAGAGGAAAATCACTCCTTTTTCACAGCTCACCATGTAATTACAGATCCCCTCAGGGACCAATATTCGTTTAAGATCGGGCAGGGAAGAGGCAGCATGTTTGCAAGCCACATGCACAGTATGGGAAGCACCTCATTTAACACATCTCTCCTGCCTTAGGTATTTAATAACAACTCAATAAGCAGCAGCAGCACTTACGGGTGGTTTCCTGGATGCTGGCAGGATCACTCGCATCTTCCCCGTACATCGCGTACACCGCGACAGAGTACTCGGTGCTGGGGGACAGCCCATCCAGCAGGACCTCGGGCTGGGTCACCTTCACCTGTCAGCAGAGACCTGTTTTAGGATACCCTTCAGCTCTAGGGTACCTGTTAATGCCCTTAGCAGGGCCTTACAGAAACACGGGCCAAGGTCCCTTTGGTTTCTCTAAGAGGACTTTTCTACTTTAGGTATTAGAATCGCAGAATATCCTGATTTGGAAAGGACTCACAGGGATCATCAAAATCCAAGTCCTGGCCCTGAACAGGACAGCCCCAAGAAACCCACCGTGTGCCTCAGGGTGTTGTCCCAATGCTCCTTGGGTCCTGGCAGCCTTAGGGCCATAACCACTTCTCTGGAGAGCGTGTTCCAGTGCCTGACCACCCTCTGAGTGAAGAACCTTTTCCTAATATCCAACCTAAACCTCCACCAGCACTGCTCCAGCTGTTCCCTTGGGTCCTGTCACTGGTCACCAGAGAGCAGAGTTCAGTGCCTGCCCCTCTGCTTCCCCTCTGTCTCCTCTTCTCCAGGCTGAACAAACCAAGTGAACTCAGTCCCTCCTCCTCATGTGGCTTCCCCTCTAGACCCTTCACCCCTTGGGCAGGTGCTCTGCAGTGATCAGTGCTCTGCCTCTTCCCAGACATGTTGGAGGTACACAGCACCTCCCCCTGCCCTGCTGGCAAGGCATAAAAACGATGCTGTTGTTCTGCGTTGGATCAGGGGGTTTGCAGGAGATGTGATCCCACTTTTCTCAGTCCCAGGAAAGCCCTGGCAGAAGAGCTGGGTTGCTGCCATCTGCTGCCAACACGGCACAGTCGCAGCTCTCCTCCCGCAGCCTGTTTGCTGCGGAAACGCACCTCAGAGACTTTTAGGAGCCCGCACACATTCGAGCACAGTTTAGAAGAGGCTGGGAATGTTTTAATGCTGGTTTTCCAGACATCCCATAGCTCTGGGGCATTGCACTCTTACAGCGAGTAGGTCAGGTAACTGCGGAAATGTTCTAATATGCCATACGACTTTAAATACTGGTCTCATTTCAAATGTTCTTAATCTTGTAAAAAACTCCACAGTTATGCACTGAAAGCAGAGTATAAGTATTAATTGCTCTGTTTTGAAAACCATCCTGCAATTGCCCCTATTGCTTTCCATCCGAGGGGGATCTCAGTCAAAGAGGTAACACACATTCCTCCTCACTCCCTCCTTTTTAAAAATTCACATTCTCAGCCTACAGGTACTCCAGATAACTCATTAAAATGCACAACAAAGGGTTCTTAAATGTTTTTAAGGGGTTTCCATTCATCAAGCACTGTTTTATTCATGTGCAGTGTCTTAGGTCTGTTTTCAAATGTCAGCAAAAACTGCCCTAACACATCTTCAGTGAGCATTTTGAAGATAAACACAGTAAAGACGTTTATGTACCGCCTCAAGGATACAGTGATTACACTGGGGGCCGCAAAGATGTGAGTTCAGTGCGCGGGTTTCCAGGGCCCCATGAGGCAGTCAGATCTCTCCCATGCCTTAAATTTCTCACATGAAACCCTCACAGTTATAAATTACTCTGAGACACACCATAAAACCCAATCTTCTATAAAAGATCTTTCTGGCAATAATCCTGATACTTTTTGACAACATGATACTAATTGACATAGGTTAGAGCCAGCACTAAATTCAGCCCAGGAAGAGAAAAAACAATATTACGATCATTCTCATGAACTCTACCTCTGCTGCGTAGTCCTCTGCTCCATCAGGGGCTGCAGAGCAGAGCACCAGGTAGTGTGTGGCTCCCTGGGCTGCTTTCCAGCTCAGCCTGATGCTGTTGTGGCTCAGCTCAGAGACGCGCAGGGAGCGAGGGGAAGACAAAGGCACTGAAGAGAAAAATAAGGGAGAAAGACACCTTCAGTGTATGAGGTCTGCAACAGCTCAAAAACCAGGGGAGACCTGGCCTTGCTACAGCCACTTCAAGCTGAAGGGCACCTACCCTACAACTAACAGAGTGGAGCAGTTGCTTTACAGTAAGTTTAACTCACTTAGAGCGCAAGGATAAATAAAACAGCAAGGGGTTGCAACGTATTCCTAGCAGGGTGTGTTACTGCCACGTCAGTGGACTGCTCTGCAGAATGACGTAGGAGGAAAGGGCTCCTGAAGGTCTGTGGTCCAACCTGCTGCTCAAAGAACAGGTTGTTCAGGGTGTTGTCTGATTGAGTTCTGAACACCTCCCCAGAGAGAGCTGCAGGCAGACTGAACTTGAGGAAGCAGTAAATACACAATGTCAAGCTCCAGTCTGAGGTGGTCAAAGAGTGAGCTTTGTTCACCTTTCATACTTATGAATCAGCATAATTCTCTCTACTCATGACCTACATGTGGAGGTGACACCTCTCAGCCCATCCCCAACAACTGTGTCATAAACAGGAAGCACCGACACCAAGTACTCCGTGTGCGAGGTCAGGTTGGAAAGCCGCAGAGAGGACACTGCTCCATCTAAAACCACCTGGAAGTACAAGGGAGGGCTGTCAGGAAGGTGCCAGCCACCACCTGGAAGATGTAGCAGACTCAGATGTCCAGAAAAAGGTCTCTCACCTCTCTGGGGGTACCACCCTTGGATGGATAATACACAACCCGATATTTCTTTGGTGGTCTCAGAGGAGGACTCCAGGTCAAGTTCATGCTCTTGGAGGTCACAGCTGATATTTTCAGGTCAGTTGGGCTCAGCTGGGGACCTGTGTTCACAGGGAAATCTTTCACAGTGCTGCCTAGGAATTAAAAACACAGTTACTTTCTTACAGTCAGACTTCTCATGCCAAACGTACTTTCCAGTTCATAAACATGAGTGACATTTTTCAGATCAAGTTACAGCCTCTTTCCCTACAGAGTGTAGAAACTGTTCCAAACTGCTCTGACATAAATGTTTTGAAACTGGTTGCACAGAGAATATAAATACTCCACAGAGAACAGGCTGTGTATTTTGCTGGGTGCTGGGAATATTTTTTCAACACTATTCTGCATTTTTACCTGTATCCAAAAGATGACCCTTCTTTCCTGAATCACAAAATTTATCAAAATGAACAACCAAAAATTATTTTTGTTTCTTTTTTAGAGAAGCCCATTTTACTCCTGCCTAATCTTCAATTTTGAAAAATGCCTAATTATGTCAAATAAATACAAACAAATACGGAGGAATCAATTTATTTATACGAATCTCTAGAGCATTAAAATAAAAGTATGTTTGAAAGTGAGACTTTCCCATTCTCCTTAGGTCAATCTTAGAGCAGAAAGAGATGGAAATATATACAGTATTTCTCCTGAGGATCTAAACTAACATCTGGAGTGGTTCTTCACTCTCTACATCATATAAGCTGCTTGCCAGTAAAGGAAAAAAATAGGCTGCTTGATTTTAACTTGAAAATGGATCTCATGGAGGGAAAGGCATGAGAAAGGGTCAATCCTGATGGCAAAGGTGGGTGGGTGGTGAGCAGAAGGAAGGTCAGCCCTCCCTGAGGAGGGTTTCGCTTCACCTGAGGTTTCCTTGTTGCTCTTCTCTTTGACCCTGGTGCACAGGACCCGGGTGAGTTTGCCAACCAGAGAGCTCAGCAGTGGGAAATCCAGCACGTTGTACACGGTGAGCTCCAGCGGCTCCGAGGCCACTTGCTTCAGCTCTGCCTCATCTGCATTCTTCACCCCTGCAACGAGAGCAGAGAACAAGACTGAGAAACTCCCCAAAGATGAGAAGATGGACTCCCCAGAGATTGGTCCACCATCACCCTGCTCTCCAAGTAGAGCCTCCCAGTCATTCCAGTGGAGGGGCAGCATCTGGAGCGGTCCTGGGCTTTCCTGCAGCAACCACCTCAGTCCAGCCCAGGAAGAGCTTTCAACCTTATGGGCTCAGAAGGTCTTTAGGACCTGGAGACAGTCTGGTGAAGCCTCCTGTTTTCCTGTCTCCTCATCACTTGCAGGCTGTGCTACCAGGAAGGCAGATATTTTTCAGACTGAGAGGCAGTTGGCATAAACAAGCCAAGCACTGCATGAATAAACAACAACTTTATATTTATGAGGTGCCAGCACTTCCCCACAGAGAGTCTGTTGTTCATAAGAACATCACATTGTGTTTCAAGAGTCAGGGATGAGTAAAAAGGAGCCCATTTATTCAGCAGAACTTCATCATAGAGCATCCTCCATTCCTTTCATTCTGCTCCCCATCCAGATTAACTCTCTGCAAACCATTTTGCTTCCCAGTGCTACGTTCAAGATTCCTTAACACCGTCCAAGCAGTACCGTTGCCAGACCACAACCCAACCTGATTTCTCAAGTCCAAGACCTTTACCCTAACAGCTTTGCCCTCCTTCCCCCTTGCTCCTGCAGTGAGAACTCAGGTGTTATTGAGATCACTACTCAGGTCCTGATGCCTAAGGACCAAACAGCATCATCTGCCTCTAAGCAGAGAGGAAAGGCACAGACTCCATCCAGGAACTCCAAGTGTTATTCTGGTGTGCAGCACAACACACAGCTGAGGCTCAGCATCTCCACTCAGTCCATGAAAGGAATCCCAGTACCAGCCACTTAGCTATGTAACCCTATGCAATAAACCCTCACATGCGAGTTCCCAGCATAAACTAGCACTTAAACTTTTGGGGATTGCAGTTTTAGGAGAGTTTTCTGTGTAACTTTATTGCTCACATGTTAGTCTCTAGCAAACTTGGGTAGTCATCAAGGACAGAGCTGCTCAAGGCCATTTTGTGTCTCGTTATTGCTGCTGGACAGTGAAGAGCAGAAAACATTATTATTCAGTGAAATGGGAAGCTGAGAGAGGCAGTAATTATACAGGAGGTCTCCTGCCATCCCCAATACAATATTCTCTTGCCTAATTCCACAGCTGAGAATACTGTTTTTATTGCACAGGTCCCTGGGGCTCCCAGAGGTCTTTAGATGGGAGGTGTGAAATCTCTCATGTGAATGCTTTCTCTAAACAAAAAAAAATACCCTTTGAAGACACTGCCTGTGCTGAATAAATGAGCTAATTTTCATCCAAGCCACATTGTAATGAGATCTTACCCACTACCTTAGTTTTACACCCTCAGGATGCTTCCATAAATTTGAGGGAACATAAGCTTCAGTTTGAAGATGACCAAAAGTATGTTGGCTTTGTCCTATGCCTTACTGATGGCTGTGATCTTACCAATGGCAAATATCTCTATGCCCAGGTTCTTCAAGGTCTGAGCAGCCAAGTTGGCATCATCCTGGGATTTTCCATCAGTCAGGAGTATTACCAGCTTCTCAGCCTCCAGCCGGGCACCAGCATCTGGTTTCAGATTCTGCTCCAGGACATGGGTCAGTGCTAGACCTGGGGAGGAGCAGAGGTGGATGTTGTGCTGCAGCCTCCCAAACAACCTCCCGTGCCTTTACTCTTTTCCCTGCTCCACAGCAGCTTTGGTCCCCACAGAGCACATGGTCCCATGGGAACAGCTTCCTCCGCTGCAGCCGCAGAGATTGCCTAGCAGAGACCTGTGAGATGGAATTACCTGTAAAGGTGTTGCCGCCCTTGTACCGCAAATTCCTGACGGCCTCCAGCACCTGTTCCCTCGTGGAGTAGGCACTCAGATCCCACTCTGTGCGGGGATCGCTGCTGTACTGGGACAGCCCTGGGAAAGAAAGAGCTGTTGGCACCATGGCAGACAAGGTGAGCTGCAGGAGACCCACTCTGGGGAGGTGGAGTCAGGCTGGACAGGGGAGGGTAACACAAAATAATGGAGTGGAGGTGAGCAGGTTGGGTTTCTAAGTTCACTTCTCTGCATAGTTCCTAGGAAAAGGCATGGAGCTGCATCAGGAGAGGTTTAGATTGGATATCAGGAAAGGTTCTTCACCCAGAGGATGGTCAGGCACTGGAACAGGATCCCCAGGGAAGTAGTCATGGCACCAAGCCGGTCAGAGCTCAGGAAATGTTTGGACGATGCTCTCAGACACATGGTGTGATTCTTGAGGCCGTCCCATGCAGGGTCACAACTTGGACTTGATGATCCCTGTGGGTCCCTTCCAACTCAAGATATTCTATGACTCTTTGTCCCTTGTCACGCAGGCAGCAAAGTGATGCCTCAGGCCCCACATGGTACAGGGGTCATGATGATCAGAAGTATTTGCTAAGGGCTGAAAGTTAATTGGGGTCAAACTAGTTCAGCTGCAAGGGGTGAAAAGGATTAACACAGTTGTATTTCACGTACATCCTGACTGTCAGCATCACCCAGAGCCGGAAGCAGCACCATTCCTAGCTGAACTCACAGCAGCCCCGAAGTGGCAGTGCCACTGTATCCAATGTTGTGGTGGCTGTTGTAGGCAGGCAATTCCAAAAGTATCTCAGCATCACCACCCAACCTGCTGCTGCCCAAAGACATCACTTCTGTTCACTGTGCAGCTATTTTTCACAGCCACTAGGGGCCAGAGCTTGCTACCAGATGGGAGAAGCTCTCAAGAACAGCTTTAGGACCTCATCCTAAAGGAATAAAAGCTCCTCAGAGGAACACATAACCATGGAACAAGAGTCCAAGGCCCCTTCAAACAGACATTCCAAAGTCGGGAAACAGGGAAGTGTCCTACCTACTCTTATCTTGTCTTGGGCAATATTGAATGGGGAAATCAAATTGCTCAGAAACTCTTTAATGAGCTTGAAATTGTTGCGTCCGATGCTCCAGGATCCATCCACAAGCAGGACAATATCAGTCATTGCAGGTGTGTCACACTGAAACTGGGAACCTGGAGGGGAAAGGTTTGATATTGAGAGAAGCAATTGTAAGGAGGAAAAACTGCTTCAGTTTTAAGACAAAAAGTGAATCTGCTGTGTAAGGCCTTGTCTCGATGGTGGATTGGACCATCTGCCAGTCTGACACATCCCAGCATCTTGTGAAAACCACAGAGCCAAGGATAACCCATCTCAGTACCAAGACATTGAGTGGTGCGCAGCTGCACTTCTGCAAAGAGCGGGTTAAGCTGCCAGAAAACATGTGTTAACCCAGGCACTGCTCTCTGCAAGCTGTCAGCTCCATTCCATCTCAGCCCCAGCCCAGCGCTTCCCTTTTATCTAGCCTAAGTCTCCAAGAATTGCAGGTGATTTCTTAATTCCATTCCATCACGAGATCCCCTGTGGGCTATAATTATTTTGTGGCTTTATATTAAGTCCAATCTCTCTGTAAAAACCTCCTGGCATCACAGATACTCCAGCCTTGCCTTTCTCCCCACCCCAGGCCTGCAGCTTAAGGGAGGATAAGATAGGGCATGTTGCTGATTGAATGCATCTTCCTTTAATACTTCTCAGATGGGGAATTTGCCATCTTTGGTGGGAGGAAACAGATGATCCCATCAAGGTTCAGCAGGCTCCAAAGAGGTTCCTCTCCTATCTCATTTCACAGATGTGGATTCCTGCTAGACTCAAGGGACCAAAAGAGGATACTCTGGCCCATTCTATTTCAACAGAGCTGTGAGCCATCACCGTCTCAACCGAATCTGAAGGATCATCATGGATCAATTATGTGTGAAACATGAAGAACAAGTCCAGAAGGAGGAGCAGGTTGGATAATGAACATTCCTGATGTGCTCCTCTCCTTCTGAAGGCTTGGAAAGGTCTGTGGCTGGGGGTGCTCTGCTGAAGAATACAAATGCTTACATGAATCTGCCAGAAGCAGGGGGAGATGACAACATGAAGAGAGAATTGTGCCAAATCTATAAAAACCAATAAATTAAATCATCTGGAGGGAATTTTTGGCCTAACTCCTGTTTTCCTTAAAATCCAAGTTGTTCTACAGAATTCCAATTTTCTCCAGTGAGCCCTGACAGCTCCCAAAGCATGACCTAGTGATTGGAAGCACCATCAGCAGCATTGTACTCTTGAAAATCTGGGGGGTAGAGAGTGGACTAGAAAGCTTGTATTCAATGAGTGTTAGGGAAAGCAGCAGGGAAGAAGGAGCAGGACATGTTTGAAACCCCTCTCACCTCGCCTCAATGAATCCTTTGTGGGCTTTTCTTTTCCTAGAGACTCTCGCTCCGAGTTTGCAGGAGTGCGTGGGGATGATTTTGGGGTTATTGATGTTGCTTCTGTCACACTGGTCTCCACACTGGGCTGGTTTCTTGTCGCTTCTCCTGAGCCCTTTGTCTGAATCCCCTTCTGCCTTCTCTTTTCAGGTCTGTCTCTTACTGTGCTCCAAAGAGAAAAATCTCATTGTCCCTAATTGTGTTATCCCCAAGCAACCTGCCCCACTTCTCCACTGATTTAAACCATATTTGATACAGGTAGGGGGCTCAGAGAGGGTAAAAGTTCCACAGGCTTATGCAAATAGGTATCTAGATAGAGATCATCTTCAATCTTGCCTCAGAGAGCTGCATGCGGGCTCATGAGTTAGTAATGGACCACATCAGAGGGTTGCCCTTTGCCCTTTCCATTATCTTTGGTGAAGAAACACAATGAATGCTTATAAAATATAAATCAGGGAAAACATAGCAGGGCACCTCATAGCCAGTTACTCTCCAGAGCTCAGCCATCTGTGACTTGCAAGCACCCTGAGCTACCTCAAGTCCTTTCAGATAATGGCCCTGATAGGTCTCTCTTGCAGCAACAGGTGTAATTGCCTTTTGAGGTTGTGCAAACCTTGCCACCAGATACATGAGACTCTATGGAGTTAGATACAGTCCTCAGACACAGGAGGCTGAGGAAGTCCTTTGTGTAGACCACCTGCAGCCAGTCTTGGGACATAGAGCCTGAGTGAAACCAGCACCACTAACTCCAGCAGCTTGTTCTCAAAGGATCCACTCTCAATTGAAGGATATGTCTACATTTGCTGAATTTGGATACCAGTCAGCCCTAAAACATGCTTTTTTAGCTTGGCTGGTAAGAGGGGCAAATATTTTTAAGTTGTTTACTGTGTTTCTGTACCTAAGAATTGTACACAAGGGAGGAGACTATGCTAGCATGTCTTACTGAATGAATGTCTTCAATGAAGTAGATATTGCACAGAGAGGGCAGGATTGGTTTTAGGGACAGCTAAGCTTAACGTTCCAGCCATGGTAGCATGGCACAGGCTCAAAATTGATCCAATGTGATGCCAGGAATGGTCAGAGCACCCACCTGTCTGTGTCAAGCCAGTGTTCAGGGGTGGTGGGGTGGCCTCTGCCACCCCACTGTGCTCAGCTGCTGAGTTCCCCAGAGAGGTGAGATTCTTTCCTGATGCAGCTCCTGCGTTTCTTCTGTTACTTCTAGTCTGGGACGCATTTTTGAGTTCCTCTACTGTAGGAAGACCAAAAAGAGAGAAACCGTCCATCTAAAGAGGTCTGTGAGTCACAGTCCATCCCTTGTCCCCTGGGTCTTCTATCTCCCTTTCTAACCTTCCAACCAAAATAGTACCAAGCTCTGTGATTGCCATACAGCCTGCAGGGCATATGCCATAGGATAAGCTCTGAGGACCCACACCCCCAAGAGCCTCAGGAGCTCCTTGAGTGGTTAAATATAGCTTTCTCCACTTACTCACAAATTTCCTCTTGGCAAACAGGGTTTCCTGGGAGCCATTGAGCACGTAGACCTGCAGTGTGTATTCCTTGAGAGGGCTCAGCCCTCCCACTGTGGCTTTGGGAGTCTTGGTTTTCAGCATGACTTCTTGCTCGGAGTCCCCTGAGGTGGAATGAAACCACAGTTCAGAGCCTGTTGGAGCTTAAATTTAAGCTGACAGTAACAAACGCACCACTGAAATGCAGGGAATGTCTGCCTAGGGACTGCAGTCAGCTCCTATTTATTCTTTAAATTTTTAGGATCTCTCATTTTTACTCTCTTTCTCTATGGAGAGTTGAGAAGATTTAGGTGGGGGGGTTTTAAATCCCTGACACATGCCCAAAATGGAAAACCAGTTCCCACCCAGTATTAGCACAACTTTTGCCAACTTCCCAAGCAGTATTTGAGTGAAAAGCTGGTCTTCAGAGGGTAAAGACTGGCAATTATTTATGAAAACATCCAACAGACTGAGGTCGTATGTGATTAAAAGAGGAAGTGACTTTGTGCCTCTGCAGGTCACCACTGGCACTTGGGACTGATTTTACTTATCCCAGCCACTCTCACTGTGCTGTCTCTGTCCCATCTCTCTACAAGAGCAGCTGCAGGAGACATTTCTGGGGGTGGCACTGCCTCCAGACCCCTCCACAGCAATGGAACCTGTCCTGGGACTTCGATGCCTTGACCAACCAAGAACTGAGGTGCTTCTGTGTTGGCAGGGCAGTGAGCAGATGGAGCGAGGCAGCAATTGCTGCCTCATGGGCTCTTTTACTACACAGAACAGATTGAGTCACACCAGCTCCCTAAAAGCCTCTGATTAGGAAAGGTCTACAAGCTTTAAATTATGGGGATGGATGTGTTTCTGACCCCATCATCCCTGTGCTTATGCCTAAAGCTGGAAACTACCCAGTCTAACAGGGAAAGCCTCAGGCATGTGCCAGGAGTGCCGGTGGGGATTCCCTGCATTCCCAGGGTGTCCTGCATTCCTGGGATGCTCTCTGCTGAGTTGAGGCTGTGAGGAGGAGCAGGGCAGGGAAGGAATGAGAAACCTCCTGCTCCAGTTTGGGAAACAGGTGGGGGCTGAGCTAAAAGCGGGTGGATGATCACAAGAGCCCTGTCGAACGCAATCCTTCCTGGCAGCTCCCTTTTCCAGCTTCCTGGGAAAGCAGAAGTGACTGGAAACCAAATGCCATCCAAGACTAAGGCTGCCTCCGACCATTATTCCCCACTGAGGGATGTTGTGTCTTTCCAACACCAGCAGGTTCAGCATCTGAAATCAAGGAGTAGGCAGAGGGATCTAGGGAGATGAGCTTCCCCACACACGGAGGGTCGAGGACTTCCCATCCCACATTTCTGCAGGTGGGAGAGTTGGGAGCTCAAACAGAAGAATCAAGCAATGAACATTTCCTCATCTTTTTTTTCCTCACACAGTCCCAGAGAAGAGCACTTTCTGCTAAACCTTTTCCCTGGGATAAAGAGAGCTGACTCTCACCTCTCTCTTGTGAATGAGTGATAGAGGGACTGTGCCCGCCCTGTGGCACTATGGACTGCTCCATGGTGGTACAGACAAGCTTCTTGCCTGTACTGCATGTACAGCCCAGTGAAAAGTTTTGTTGTAGGTAATCAACACTTGGAACCAAAACAGGCTGTGGATAATTCCCTCTGACATTTCTATCACCTTAAGGTCTAAATCGTGCTCTTTCTTAGGTCTTGGTGTCCACCAGAAAAAATGTGAAGCTCAGTCCCTCATTCACACAGACTTCTGCTGACGGCCAGTGCCTCAGCACTTACCTGCCATGGGCTTTACCCGAACTTTGTAGCCACTGATGTTCCCTTCGGTCTCTTTCCACTTCATCTGGAGCCTGTCTTCTGAAAGGACAGTGAGTTTCAGCCGGCCTGACCCTGGGGGGGAGATGTGTCCATGCTGTTATGTACGCAATTCCTCCCTCTGTGCATGCACCCACAAAACACCACATGTGCTGTTTCCACTGAGGACCTGGGAACAGTTGCCATGCAAAAGAAACCTTCACCATTCCATGCAAGTCCTCAGCATCCTCTGAGGCTGCACAGCAGCTCCTGCAGTACCCCTGCACCTCTGCAGACCTGTATCCTCCACCCATGCAAAGAGGAGTTTCGCAGGTGCTCAAATGAGAGCTCACTAAAATCCCCTGGAAAAGAAAAATATCACCCCACAGAGGTGAGGGCTTTCTCTGCACCCATCACACTTGAGAGGACTCTCCCAGGAGCTTTCCTGCAGAGTGTTTTGTTTCAACAAGTGTGTTCAGTGCAAACATCTGAAATAGGAGGGCAGAAAACAGATAAAAAGGTTCAGTGAGGCTCTTCAAGAGCTGCTGAGAAATACAGAAATTCCCCAGGTGATGGATCCCATACTTCTGCAGAGAGATCATTTCAGAGGCAGCTCCAAGAGCCAGCTGGGTTTGGAAAGAAAGGGGTGGGGGGAAAGAGGAAAGAAGGAAAACCTGATAAAGTGTAAATAACAGTTCTTGGCAGGACCATAACTCATGGGCACCAGCTTGTCTCAGTTTGCTGCAGGGACCTGCAAAGTAAATGACAAATCCGGAGCTAAAAAATAGTATCAGACAAGGAGGCAAAAAGAAGAAAGAGCACATCGCCTTATCATCTCCAGATTTCACAGCTATCTGTTAAACCCCAGCTAGATGTCTGAGCTCATGTGTCACCCTTTGAATCAATGATTCCTGTTGTACAAATGTCACCATATGAAACTTTTTCACTCGGCTGGATGTAAGATGGCAACTCAGCAGATTTCTCTCCCCTCCCTCTGACACTGTGCCCAGAGCTGCCTTTCCAGCAGAATGCCCTAATTTGCAGTGAGTGAACACACTCTAAGCATCTGTACTCAAGTGCCCTCCCCCATCATTTGCAGCTGTTACCAATCTCTTTCCCTTTACTGCCACTCATAAAAAAATGCTGAGGGTGACCTGGAGTGTCCGCTCAGTGCTGCCAAACTGTCACTCAGGACTACTCAAGTCCCTAATCTGGTCTTGCATGATGTTCAGACACCTCCTGCCATCCTTGCCATCCAGTAAAGCAGTGAGGACTTGCTTGTCTCTGCCCAACATCTGTGTCTTAACCTTTCCTTGCAGAGACTTCCTGCAGGCTGCCCAACAAGCACATAACTATTTTGGAGAAACAAAGCTCAGATTCACATCTTACCCCAGTCAGATCTGAAGGGGAAGAAAGAAAACATGGGAAAGAGGGGTGAGGGGTAAAAATCCCAGAATCATACCCAAGAGAAATGGTAAAAGATCATGGAACAATGAGGGGAATTCATAGCTAGATTAAACATGGAGCTGTCTTCCTTAGGCCAAGTGTGGTCTAGCTCCTTGGCCATCACTCTAGGAGCCCAGAAGCTAAAAAGACAAGAATTTCCCCAGACAGAGCAGAAAGGACAGCATCCTCTAAAGAACCATTATGTGCAGGATGCAAATGATCCCCAGTGCCATGAAAGCTCCACTGTTTCCCTGCCCTCTGTTGGATGTGCACCATTTGATGCTGTAACCTTGCTCTCCAGCTGACAGGGAGTTAAGCTGAGGTTTAACTGCAGAGGCCGATCCGGGAGATACACAGCACAGAGACACATCTGTCCCAGCTCTGCAGTGCCATCATCTCTTTAGCAACCTTTGTGCTCACCACTTCCACAGAGGGTTCAAACATGATGCAGAGGTGGTTCTTCCACATCAGGAAGGCTGTGGGGAGATGCCATAGGTATTTTCTCATCACTTATGGTACTACATGAGCATGATGTGTTGTAGGAGGAAGGCACCTCGTGCTTTCTTACCCAGATGTTGCACCGTGTGTCACCATACACATCCAAAGCAGCAGGACAGATGCAGTGACTCAGAGGCAACTCCCTTTTTCTTTCTATATCTCAAGCTCCATTTGCAGATCACATAAGCCCCTTCATTGCTTACAGAGGCAGAAATGCATCCCTGGTGAGAGGGAGCAGCATGTTGAACTGCTGCCAGTGATGAGGATGGGCTTTGCAGGGTGGGGAGGGATCATGGTGCTCTCCCCAAATGGGCCACCTGATCTCTCATTGCTCTTCATGCCTGGGAACAGGCTGTTTGGAGCTTCACCAACAGACAGAAGGGCACAGCAGGCCTCTGAAATCCTACCTGTCTTTGGGAACGTCCCTGGCAGTGGTGCCATTGCCAATGCCCAGGGCTTGGGCAAGGACTGGGCTATCCCAGGGGATAGAGAAACCATAGGGAGCAGCCCCAGCAAGGGCGGGCAGGCTCCTTACCTTGGCCCACTCGTCCCCAGACATGGCTTGTCACAGGCAGGCAGGCAAAAAAGAACCAAACGTGAATCACCATGGTGACCAGGACCTACAGGAGGGAAAACATCAGGAAGGAGAAGTTATATTTGACCATGTTAAAATCCATTTTTTTGCAGTCCTTAGTTAAGGGGCAACAAGCTGAAATCTACACCTCTGGCCATCATTGACAGCACAGAGGGTGGATGGAGAAGCACATGTGAATTTTCCTGTGATCCCTGTGTATTATTTTGTCTTCTTGATTTTTCCAATATAGCTGTTCAGGGTCTTGGACTAAATTGTATTTATAAACCTGATGGGGAGTAGGCTTTGCCCTAACACTCCTCTCAGCCTGCTTGGTCCTGGAGCTGGGCACTGCTCTCTGGGCAGGACAATCTC
The DNA here is from genome assembly GCA_013396755.1 of Sclerurus mexicanus. Classification (NCBI taxonomy): domain Eukaryota; kingdom Metazoa; phylum Chordata; class Aves; order Passeriformes; family Furnariidae; genus Sclerurus; species Sclerurus mexicanus. The sequence goes on along the minus strand of VWZF01002613.1, from coordinate 175,290 downwards.
AACAGTGGTACTGTAAGTGCTGGGTTCTGCTCTGATCATGGAAATAGGAAACCCTGGCCAATGACTGGACAGAGATTCCAGAATAACTTCTGGTTTAAATTCTACAGAAGTAATTAATTATGATTATAATTATCAAAATCATTACAGGTATACAGACAGCACATTTCTCCTGTCCCTACCATATATGCACGGATCAAAAGGGGAAAAGCATTTAGAGGGGCACTCTCTGACCGAGCTCCTCACACCTCAATCACTGTGATAAAGCACTTTGGCAGCTGGAGGGATCCACAGACTGAATGGAGTCTGCATGTCAACAGTTTACTAAGAAGAGGCTTATTTCTTATTTTGCAGCAGAGTTGCCAAGAAGTTCAGGACTGGTTGGGATAGTCTTGCTTTAACTTGTTCACCTGAACAGACCAAAAGCAGTTATAGACTTAATCGTGGCAGAGGATCAGTCAGACTCGGGAACAACCTCTGCAGCATGGACAAAGCTGGGTGGCTGAGGACAGCCAGCCTCAGCCCACAGACCTCGAGCACCTGCAGGTGCTTTGCTGGCCTGGATTTCCGTGTTGCTCAAGTTTGGTCAGAAATGTCAGGTCAGCATAAAACCACCCTAGTGGAAAAAGTGCCTTCCCCTCACCTCAGTCTCAATAAACCAGGTTTTAAACACACGTTGTTGGCCTTCAGCAACGCACCATTGGCATCTGTCATTTCAGTGCTCCACATTTCAGCCTTATTGCTTTTGGCAGAACCAGACCATACACTCTCTTCCTCCACTGCCGCCTGCAGTGGCATTTCATTTCTAGTCCTTTTGATGGACAGGTATTTAAAGGCTCCTGGCAAATGCCTATTTCCCTTCAAACACGTCAACTTTGTAGCGATTTCAAGTAAAAATAAATATGCACGTGAGTGACCCAGCCATGATCTCCTGGGATTTAAATCAGTCCTAAATTGCTGGAAGAATGAATGGAAAAATATGCAAGTTATAACAGGGAGTTCATAACCACTTTATTCTCTCTGTGATTTTTTTTTGATTGAAGATCAGGTTATATGAACAACTGCAGTGTAACCGAAGCCCTTAGCCATAGGAAACACTTGCTTTATTTTTCCAGCTAATAAAATGAGGTCATTGCTTATAAAAAACAGCAAACATTTTACAGGAGGGGTTTGGGACTCAGACTATAAGCTCCAGAAAAGCAAAGCCTACCCTGGCTTCACATGTGCTTGTGGCAGACAGCAGCAAGTAGCAGGCATTTAAAAAAAAAATAAAAAAAATCCCTGAATTAAAAGTTCATTTTGTCCTTTTGCAATGCCACCAAACTGCACTTCATTTCCTTGCAACTTCCTCATGGCTCTGCTGGCAAATGGGATGCCAAACTCTGGCAAAAGCACTGGATTTGTATGATCTTTTCATGTTAACCAGAGTTATATTGAATCTGAAGTCCAGAGAATTAAACTCATGGGCTCCTCCAACCTGCACTCGTTGGGGCTTATTGGGGCTTATTGCAGGCCCTGATTCCCCTGGAGGCTTGAGCTTCTGACAGTAAGGATGAGTTCAATATTATCACAGAATGGTTTGGCCTGGAAGGGACCTTAAAGTTCATCTTGTTCTATGGGCAGGGACACCTTCCACTAGACCAGGTTGCTCCAAGTCCCACCCGACCTGGCCTTGAACACTTTCAGGGATGGGGCAGCCACAGCTTCTCTGAGCAACCTGTTATTCTGCCTCTTCTCCAACATTGATTTTCCTCCCTGTAAATCAGGAATAACAAATGCACCTGTTTGAAATGGTAGAGGACACACGACTGGAGAAGCTCCCTCTCCACAGGTCACCTGCAAGATCCCAAGCCCTCACTCCAGGATTCCATGGTCCCTTCCTATCCATTTCTGCCATCACTGATGCCACCATCCAGCCAGGCTAAGCTGTGGACCCTGGGACTGAGGGGACCACAGTGACACCAGCCTGCTGGCAGGCAGGGAGCCTCTCTCCTGTTACTGACCCTCAGGGAAGGAATTTGGAGGCAGCAACACATGGAGCACGTGGTGAGTATTTCCAGGGCCTGGAAAATAGGTGTGTGTGGAGGACATACAACTTTTTGCTTGCCCCAGCTGTGTGCTCAGAGAGATTTTGGAGGTTAAGGCAGTCAGAGATCCCCTTATTTGTACAGGAAATTTTACAGGTAGTCACTTCAGTTAAAGAAAAAAAAAAATCTATGCAAAAAATCCCTGCCACTTATTTAAATCAGCACAACTAATGGTGAGGATTTGGGGGCACTCTGAATTATTTCCACCCTCCACAACCAGAGTTTGGGGACATTTTCTCATCCCAGAGGTCGTCGGTGTCTCTGCACAGAAGTGCTGGCAGAAGCAATGTCACCTCATGTCCCACCCGCTGCCAGACACACGAGCAGTGCTGGGGACAGCCCTGCAGGCAGCCAACTGCAGAGAATAAACCTCTCCCACATTCCCTGAGTGCTTTGCCAGTAAAAGGACCTAAACAAGACTAAAAAAATCACATTCATCAGTTCCTTTCTGTTCTCTCCTGGAAAAGTCCTGTATTTCAATTCCACTAGTGAACAAAAAGTCTCAGTTATCCCAGCATCAGCCTCAAAAAAGCGAGGTATAAGTTCCATTTCTAACAAAACTTCTGCAACTGAACTTTTGCAACTCCCCCAGCCCATCAGGCTGGGTAACATCCACTCATTACCGACCCACCCACACCTCCAGGTGGGAAAAATTCACACAGATAGCAAACCTTTCCAAGTACTGTCCTTTCTGGCAACAATTTCGTGCAGTTTTGTACTATTAACCAAAAAATAGAGGGGGGGAAAAAAAAAATCAAGGAGAAAAAGCGCATTTCTTACAGCCATCACTCCTAAAGAATTGCCAAAGCAGTCCTGGCAGTATTTTGACTGACAGGGAATGTGAGCCTCAAAGCCACTTCACTCGAAGAGGATGAGACTTGTCACCCCTGTGCGGCATCGGCAGCGCTGCCCCCTCTCTAAGTTTGCCGGAGGGCAAAACCCTGCACAAGTTGCCCGCTTGAGATCCCCAAACACGCCCCAAAGCGGCACAAGCCTCTCCTCGGCATCCCTGCGAACCGAGCCCCAAAGGGGAACGAGCCACAGACCTCTGCGCAGCGGCGCGGCTTCCCCTGGAGTCAGCCGGGAGATGCGGCAAATCCAGCTACATCCTGAAATCGTGCGAGAAGCTGCCCTGGCGCCGCGTCCGCTCCCCGGCGCGATTAAAGATTTCAATTCCCAGACGTCAGGAGGGGTAAGGAAGGGGAGGGAGAGCAGGGGGAGAGGGATGGGATTCCCCCACCTCCCTCCCAGCACGCAGCGGAGAGCACGGCTTGGCCCCTCCGTGCAGCCAAATAAAGCGTGAAAAGCAAGAGCTTGCTCCTATGAAAAGCTGTAAACGGCTTTGAGTGGCTTTGCTAGCTAAATAAAATAAAGAAAATATCCGTCTGGGAACGCTGATTTCCTAGAACGCAGCAACAAGTCGCGGGTCCTGCCCACCGTGAGACTCCCTGGGATAAAGTCAGCCCAGCCCCACTCGCATCCCATTAAATAATTTTGAGAGCTCAGCAGGTGCACTGAGGGCTAGTTCTGTTGCGCTTGTTTAAGGAAATTAAGCACATCTGTAAGTGTTACAAGGCCAGAGGGTGAATCATGAGCTGGAGCTCGATTGTGCTGCGGGATACAGCCCCGATCTGCTCCAGGATGAGGTCCCCAGAGCCAGGAGCACCTGGGACAGACACCCAGCTCCCTGCCAAAACTTTTTTGGAAAGATTTCATCCTCAGCTCCAGGAATGGAATGACTGAGAGTGGCATTTCTCATTATAAACAGAGGCCAGATTTTCAGCTGCATCTGCAGGCCCTGTCAGCATCATTCTCCCATTGCAATCAAGTGAGCTATAAAACACTTGAAATTGCCTTTCAGCAGGAAACATGGATACCTTTGGAAGTGTCAAGTTAAATGGGAAAAAAATCATAGTTTTCAAAATATTTTGCACAATAAACAAACATTTGTTAGTTCATTGTGGTTTTATTTTACAATCTCATAAGTACTTAAAAACATCACAATATACAGACCAAAAGATAACACCAAAATGAAGCACATAAATCATGGATTCACATACTGATTTGGTTTGGAAGGGGCCTTAAAGCTCATCTCATTCCAGCCCCCCTGCCACTGGCAAGGACACCTTCCACTAGACCACGTTGCTCCAAGCCCCATCCAACTTGGCCTTGAACACTTCCAGGGATGGGGCATCCACAGCTTCTCTGGGCAACATGTGGGGAACAAATCTTATTAAAACAAAATATGGAGCATTTGGTACCCCATGGAGAGAGGGTTGTCACTGCCTTACATGTAAATACCACAAATTACCTCTTCTATAATTCCTACTGGATTTCAGAGTTTGCTCAGGTTTGCTAATTTACTTTAAAAGTAGAAGAAGGTGAGAAAGGAAAGAGCACATATCTCCCATGCTTCACTTTCAGGGAATTTAGACCCAAAGCTAAAAATTCCTGCTCTTTACATCAGAAAAACCTGGAGCTCTTTCCAGTGCTTATGTTCGGGGTGTTGCTTTGTGACATGCCTTTCTCAAGCTGCTCTCATGACACTGTGATCTCCTGGATTTGACTTTAGTTCAAGCCAAACACCCTGGGTTAAAACTTGGGACCATCAGAGACACCCAAATCCTCACTGAACAGGATTTAAGAAGCAAAAAGGCAGATGGAGGCTGCTTTACTCATGCACAGAATGGCTACAAATAACAACTGTGAGTGTATTGACAAATGGCTGAGAAGATGGTCTGGTTTCACTTAAGGGCTGGAAGGACCCAGTGGATTATCAATGCAAACATGTTGCCTGGACTGGGTTCCAGGATTGCTGTGCTCCAAGTAGTCCTATTACTTTGGCACCAGCACTGGGGGAACATATATCCCTTTATACCAAGAGAAAAAAGGCAGACAGCAGAAAGGCAATACCTAATACACAGCTGACACCAGATTTTCCAAGAAAGTCAACCTCACTGTAACACAAATCAATATTACTACTTTGAGGCTTTTTGGGGTTTGGTTGTTTTTTCTTTTTTAAGGCTTGGTTTGTGGCCAAAGGAACTGCACTGAGGACCCTGCCCTAAACAGGAGTGTTGGAAATCATCCTCTCTATGCACAGCACAGCAGGCTAATCATGAGCAGGATGCTCTGTGAACTGGAAAGCAAGAAACCTCCCCAGTTTCTTGTTATTACCTGTTGTTCTATATTTAGTTCACTTTCACAGTACTTTGCAGGGAATATTTTGCACTGGCTGCAAATACAGTCATCCTGCGAGCAGCAGGGTTACATTTTGGTGGCTTTCACCCATTTCTTTTCCTTCCCAGAGTCAAACTCAGACTAGGACACATTTCCTTTTGGGCATCCGCTGGTTTTGGTCTCTCCTTTTCCCCACTGCCTCCCACCACTAAGTTGTAGCAGCCTAAAATATTTGGGACCTCTGCCTGCCTCTGTGCTGAGGTGAAGCTGGTTAATGAATTTAAGCATTATTAGGTGGTGGAAGCACAAAAAGCACAATCGTGGAAGTCTGACCTTTTCAAGAAACAGCTGGGAACAGCACCCAGCCCTGGCTGTGAGTGTGGCTAAGCCAACAGAGTAGCAGAAGCCTCAGACTTTACAAGGAAGCATACATTCCTGTATTCATTTCCTTATTTTCTTGACAGAGCCAATGGCACTGCTTATCAGGCCATCTGGAGAGCACATTGTGTTCTCGGTAGACTGCACAGACAGCTCAGGGGAGCTCAGACACACTCAAACTTCTTGGTATCAAACTTCTTGCTGCTTACCAGCTTTACCACCTGCCTTGCAGCCTGGCTGGTGAATGGACTGTTCTAAGACTTGGTTCATAAAGTGCTGAATTCTCACACTGGCACCAAAAAGGAGCTGCAAGAGCTTAGACACTCTCAAGAACGGGTAGAGCCAAATATTTCAAGAGCATAAAAATCCAAGACTCATCCATTAGTATGTATTTATTTGAAAATATATTAAAATGCCTGGCTAGCATGTCACAGTGAATGGTCAAGCTTGGTCCCTCTCCACAGTCCATTCCTGCCTAGTGGGGCATCCTGCCTTTCCAATCATCAGTGAGATGAGACTCCTTCACTCATTCAATGGCTTCCATGACTTCCATCACAAGAGTCCGTGGTCCTGTCATGATGAGGCTGCTGATGGTCTGATAGTCCAGATGCAAAACATACGCACCGTTCACTGAGAAAACAAATTGGCACACCTGCAAGAGAGGAGGGCCAGGTTACCTTCACAGCACCTTCTGCCCGTGACTGACTGGAGTCAGAGGCTGTGATGCAAATAACTTACCTCAAAATCCTTGAAACCCTAAAGCATCACCACTCCATAGCTACATTAATAATCACAGTGCTACAATCACTGTATCATGAAAATGGGACCAAAGGGATTTAGACTGTGAGCTAACAGAGAAAAAAAGGACTCATTTATGAGCAGTGGTTCATTTCACAGATGGAAATGAGGCACAATATTAACATCTAGCAATTTGGTAGCAAATGAGATTATGTAAAGAGAAATTAACTGGGCTCTTGAGTAAATGAAACAAATTCATCCATCCCCTTCCAATCCTGCCTGAAGCAAACAATGAGTCGCACTCTGCCTCTGAAGAATCCCATTATTTCAAATATCCATGTGACTTTAGACTTATATCAGCTTGTAGAAATTACTCCCTCACTGCTGGGGTTTTTATAGGGAACTGGGAAACTCAACGTTTCTTTCATTCATGCCTAAAACTCTATACATGAAACATACATGCCTAGGCCTAAAATGAGTTTCAAGATCTCAGTTCATTTCACCTGAGCTGGAAATCCTGGAAGTTACTTGCTGAATCAAACCAAGGCATCATTGTAAGGTTATTCAGCTTTTGTGTACATGGTAAACAGCTTCATGCAGAACTCTCTTGTTAATAGCAGGGAAACAATATGCATTACACCTAAGGAACTGTGAGAGCAAGTGATTCAGGATAAACCTCTCCTTCTTCCCTGCTTCCCTGGGGTTATATACAGACACTGGAGCTGAGCTGGGAATTCTCTGTTATGCTTTCAGCAGCTCAAACAGTTTTGACAGCTCCAAAGTATTGCACGGGGATGGTTTAGTTTTGACAGAGTTTTTTGAGTTTTAGCTGCCCACAGCCCCTCTGCTTCCCTGGAAAAGGCAAATCCTCCACTGTGCCACCACACACAGTGCACTGTGCCTGCAGAGATCATCCTTCCCTCCACCTCCCACAAGGCTCCCTGTGCTGACTCTGTTGGTTTGATCTCCACTGCATGAGGTGGGATTATCCCAGAGGACCTGTTCAGCCCAGAAGGCTCAAACAGGACATAAGTCCTGTCTCTTGTTAAGTCACCATGAATAAGAAGTACCTTCATCCCTGCAGCAGCAGCGGGTCCTCCAGGGTCCACTGCCTGGATGTGGCAAGGTCTTCCTCCTCGGACCACAAACCCCCAGCCCACTGCATCCCCCACAATCTACAAGCAGAACAAAAGAGTTTTAAAAACCAAGGAATGGGCTGGATAGAGGAGATGCAACAGTTCCTAGAGAGATGGAGAGCTCATGATCCTAATCTCTTATGGGTGGGAGAGAAAGGGCTGTGCACCCGGTGAGATGCAGAACTGATTAATTGCTCTCTGCAAAGCTGCTTTGTGATTAATATTCTCTGCCAGCAAGGGCAGAAGAGTGGAGCACATGCAACATTAAGCTGAAGTGTGAGGCATGCACCCAAGAGCATGCTGAGAACATTTCCAGAGCACGCACACCGTGCCTCCTCCTTGGCACAGCAAGCATTTCTAGGGTGGAAGTAGCCCCTCTTGCCTTTTCCCACTCTGATCTCAGTCTGTCAGAGCAGTTTGCTGTAATGCTGCGGCCCTCTGATGTGACTAAAAGAGAAAAGGAATTCCCAAGGGACTTTGCACATCACACATATAAATAAATAACAGCAACTGCAGAGCTAAGCAGGAGGAAATGAGCCATGAAAGGCCCAGGCTAGCAGAGTTGAAGGGCAGGGCAAGAGCACTCAGGAGAAGAATGAACAGCACGTCCTCATACATGTCATACTAATCACCAGTTTTATTTTTCTTGCTATTTCTCATCACTTTCCACAGCACACTTAATTTGGGAACCTTATCCACAGTTCCTTTTGTAACCCCACAGGCACCTTCCACCAGACCAGCTTGCTCCAAGCACCGCCCAACCTGGCCTCGAACACTTCCAGTGAGGCAGCCACAGCTTCTCCGGGCAGCCTGTGCCAGGGCCTCCCCGATGGCAAAAAAAACTCCAAAATGGGAGTCCTGATCTACCCCTATAATATAAATTAAACTATTGCAGGGGCTGAGCACATTTTCACCCACCAGAATATATGAAGACATTTCTCCATTGAGAGTTACCAAAAAACAGCCACAATGATGTGACATGCAGTCAAAGTTATAACATAGAGAGGTCAGAGCAGCCAACAGAAAGCCATTCAAGCACAGGCAGGGAGCTGGATACTGATGGATTGGCAATGCCATTCACAATGGTCACTCACAGTCAGTGTTTTCTTGACATAAGGGGCCCCAGGGGACAGGAGCTCTTCATTGGTGACGGGTCTCTTTAACACTAGAGCAGAAGGTGACAGATTCTATCAGAATCAAGAGGTTTGTACTGTAAAGTGCATAACAAGGCAGCCTGGGGATTACCCTGGGCTGGAAAACAGATGTTAGCTCCACAGTTACTGCACACAGAATTCTTTGCATTCATCTCGGTGCTTTTCCAAACACTTGCACAACTTTTCAAATCACAAAAGAGAGGTGAGGCTGACCCTCTCCTCTTGGTGAGCTGGGGCTCAGTGAGCCTGTGCCCTAAAGGAATGAATGTATCCCGTGTAACAATAGGGCAGTGCAGAAGCCCAGACCTGATTTGGGGTTGCACTCAGCCACAGGAGGGAATACCAACGTTGGAGCAGCACTGAAGTAGGGGTTGGAGTTTCCAGAGAGGGAAGTGATGCTGCTCCTTCGAACCGCTGAGACAATTTTGATCTCCTTGTTGGTCTGGACTGAAAGAGGCAGAAATAACAATTGCTCAAGGAAGAAACAGACTAGTTTAAAACAACAAATTTCACCCCACAGCCTGACCCACACCTGAAAGACGGCATTTGAGCTTAGGAAGAACAAAACCGGTTTCAAAGAAAATTAAGAGCTGAGTTCATGCTAAGTTGAGTTATTTTCCTGGGATGTGGAGCTGTGACAGAGACTGCCACTGTGTTGTGACATGCACCACAAATCAGTGGGATGGGTGGTCACTTCTTGGGACGCCTGGAGGAACATCCTACACTCTGCTGGAGCAACACACTCAACTCTGGGATACTCTGGAAATGTAATCCTTGCTTTCACACCCCTCCACAAATACATTTGCAGTTACCAGAGAGAAAACTGGTGTTGCCTGGGTCTGGGTTGAGCTTGCGAAGGCAGAAGGGGCTGTCAGGGCTCTCAGAGAGGGCACGAGAAGAGTTCTCATTGAGTAACTCTGTGAGACGCCGCCTCCGTCGGAAGTTAATCCAGAAGTGGTACAGGATGTCACTGTCAAAGAAGTGATGCCGATTGGAGACTAGGAGAGAACAGGGGAGGAGGGAGAGGCTGAGGGGGTGCAAAAAATATATAGCAAATATCCTGAGGGACCCCAGTGAATTGCTTTTAATGTCTCTGTGCTCTACTGCAGTTTTTCTGACTGTTTCAGAATGCTGCCTACAGGGAGGGAGGAACAGCAGGGCCACCTTCTCAAGAGGCACCATCTCCCAGGGTTGCACTTGGTGTCACAGCCCTCCACCTGCCCCTGTCCCAAGACACTCAGAGGACTCCCTGCCTTCCTAATTGAAAGTTTAATTTCAGCAGATAGTTATGATCTCCAGCCAAGCAGAGCTGAAAATTACATCCTCACATCCCAGCCCTCCAAACCCAGGGATAGATCCCAGTCCTGTGGCCGGCAGCTTTGAAGAACTGAAGAGCAATAGCTCAGATTTCAACTCAAAGCCTTTGCGGGTGGTGGAAGATTGCTCCGATTTCAAAGGTCATCAGCTCCAAACATAGAACTAAGAGGCCTCATTGCCATCTCCAAGTGGGCACTTGACCAGCACTTGTTGCATGACATGAATGGGGATTTGTTCCCAGCACAGCCTTGACAGCTACGCTCATCCCTCACTTTCCATCCCAGCTCTGGCCAGACCCTTGCTCACCATGCTGAATGATCCCATGCTCCAGCAGCGCCCGTCCCAGCTCCACTGCTTCCTGTCGGTTCTCCGCTTCTCCCTCCTGAATGAGCCAATCGACCATCTCACAGCCCAGGAAAGTCCTCTGGTACTTCACTGAGTTCTCCTCTCTCACCTTCAGAATTGACTGCTCCACGCTCACCAGCCTGACACAGAGGTGGGACAAGGCTCCTGTGATGCTGCACATCCCTGCCATTCCTCACAGGAGCTGCAGCCAGCCAAAGCAAGGCCAAGAGAAGCAGGCAAAGCATTGCAGCCAAGACACTGCTGCCTGGAAGCAGTGGGAAAGGAAGGAGGAACACAGAGGTGCAGTCAGGGATCTTTGTAAATCTTCGTCACAGCAGAGGGTGCAGCTTCAGCAAAACCAGTTCAGCTGCGACCTCAGCCAAAGACTGCAGGGGAAAGCCAAGCGAGTGACCAAATGCAGGCAACACATGGCAGATATTCCAAATGGATGGAGAAGGTGGGTTTCAGTCAGCACATACTCCGCTTGCAGCATATGTGAGCTAAATCCAGTGTCTCCACGAGAGGGTGCAGCTGGCTCAGCCATGAGATAAGTTGGCTGGATGCTCTCTCATCGCAGGGCCACTGCTGCGGACCAAAAGCAAAGTACAAGGAATGCACATCTGGCAATAGGGCAGGGAGACACCCCAAATCACTGCTTGCCTGGATGAAGCACTTCTCCTTCAGCGCCAGTTTGTGGCTCTGATTAACAGGGTTGAGGTTGTGAAGATGTGAAGGGGCTGTTAAAGGAAACGGGTCCAGAGAGAGGTCTGGGGTTGAACCCTGGGAACGTGGCTTGGATTTAGAACTAGAAACAATCAACAAAGAAATCTAAACACTTGGAGGTGGAAGGAATTTTCTTTACTCAGAATTAGCTTTTCCATTACAAATTTTGCAAATATACTAAGCGAGGCAAAGGGGCCCAGGTCCACAAGGGTCCTGAAATTCCATACCCTGCTGACTTTGTTCATAAGTCCTAATAGAGCTGGTGGAAGCAGCCTCTCACCCAAAGAGGCTAGAAGCATGCTGGGAATGGCCACTGGACATTCTAATCCCAGGAGCATTCAGATTGGACTCTAGCAACTTCTCTATACATATCCCAGAAGCTGCACTTGGGCTGGAGCCCTTGGAAGCATCCATGAGGTCATAGAACAGCTCCTGCCACATCCCCAAGGATGGCAGTTGTCCTGCAGCTGTGACAGGGCTCTGGAAACAGCATTTCCCGGTGAGGCAGCATTGAGTACAGAGAAGGAAAAGTGAAGGCAGCAGTAGCTGTGGCTCCCAGCTACAGAGCACCAGCAGCCAGCACAGCCAGCAGGGCACACTCTCAACTCTGGTGCTGGGGTAGAACTCACGTACTTCTCATAGAGACTCTGGCCTCGCATGAACACCTTCACATCCTTGCTGAGAGGGAAGGTCCCGTCATCCTTGCGGAAGCGGTACAGCAGCTTGGCATCCTTGTAGTCCGAGTGCTCATCACAGACTGGAAGAATTCAGGGCAGGGATGTCAATCCAAGAGGGACAGACAGGGCTCACGCTCAGCAGGATGTGTCCAGGTTAAAAGCTGGGAGGGCTGCATGCCATGACCTTCTCTCTGCCCTTTGCACCATGAAGCAACCAGCATCTGAGCCCTCAGTGTCCCAAAATTAGCTGCTTATAAATACCTGCAGCCCATGGTGAGAGGGGTCAGCCCCAATGTACAGACCTTGGGAAAGCTGGAGTTTGAGTCTGCATTTGATTCAGACACTAAAACATTCATTAGAAAAAACATATTTTTTTCTTTTAATTTAAATGTTGATATTTGGGTTTAGACTAAAAGAGAACAAACAGAATCATCTCAACTGTTTTTAGAAAGCTGCTGCCACTGTAATCAGACTTGAAGGACAGAGGAAAACACCCCACATGGCATTCACACCGCCATGAAATCACCTCTGTCTATCAAAAATATTTGTAAGCTAAAAAATATAATCGCAAGAACTTTTCCACACCATTTTGTGCCAACCCTGCCCAATTCATTTGTGTGGCAAACTGACCTCAGGAGAAAATTTTCTTCAAAGCCACAACTGGAATAATCAAACCTGTATGAAAAGCCTTGGTTTCATCTTGGGGATGGGCACACAATCTGTAAATGAATGGCTGTTAAGTCCATGCAACCTTTAGCAGGTAAATATTTGGAATGTAGCTTTGAGATAAACTTGCTTGCAACACATTCCTAGACTACAAGTAAAAAACAAAATAAATAAAACAAAGGCAAAAAAACAGCCCAAAAATCACCCTCCAGCTCTTAAAGGAAGCCTGTGTTCAGATCAACACATCTGAAGCAACAAGAACAAACTTCAGTGGTAAAAAACCCCAAAGAACAGAGTAAAGAATATGCCTACAAACCCGTGAAAATTAGTCAAAGAGAAAACAAAACCCACAAAAGTTTCCTCACTAAAGTAATGTCATCCCCTAGAGTGAAATTCAAAAGGCGCAAGATACTTCTTGCGAAAATTTTAACACTTTTTCATCCTTCTGAGCAGACCGGCAAAACCACATTCCTCTTCTGGTGAGCAGCAAAATGCCAAAACTTGCCAGATTATCTGGAGTTCATCATTTCTGCTGAGCATTTGCCTTGGAAGAAATCAGGACGCTAAAGCCCATGACTCATGGAGCAGGAGGGAAGGATGAGGTTGTTTTAACAGGGAAAGTTTGTACCTCTAAGGAGCAACAATTCCGATGCCATTGCAAACAGGAATAGAACACAAAGCCTTACAGGACAGTGGCCATAGAAAACCAAAGCATTTTTACTATTTAAAGACCGATTTCAATGTGTTTCCAGCATGTGAAAGAATCAAAGCTCAAACCACATCAGACAATTAAAAGGCAGCACAATGATCTTCATGAGATAATTATCAGCTGGATCCCAACAGAGAAGAGGGCAAACAGTTTAGCCAGACAATTGCCAAGCACGCAGAGCAGTGCTGCATTAGCAGGCAGCCCTCTTCGCACCGGGCTAACAAAAATTAATGGACAAAAGGCAAGTTGGAAAGTCAACTTCTGTGTCCTGCCAGGAATTATCACAGAAGCAGGATGGACGAGTCCCAGTCAGCAATCAAAACACCGCTGGCACCCAGTGCTGCACAGGTTTAATTAACTAATGGACTTATTTGAAACTGTCAGCTGGAGAGATGGAAAAATAATCAGCTTGAAATGTTAATGGTTAACTGAGAACTCCCTGCTTCAGCTTTATGCCTTTGTGATAAAGCACAGCAGCAGTTTATTTTTATTCAAGGCAGTTTAATGTAAAGGGCATTAACCTCAGCAAGCAGCACATGGCAACAGAGAGTGTTTGCATTGCAGTGGTCAAAGGCAGCTATTTCTGGACCCTGGAGCAGAGCGGGGAAGAGAGGGCTGGATTTGGTGTGGTCATCATCTGCTTCTGACTCCTCAGCTGCATCCTCCACCCAGCTCCAGGTTACCACAGCTCCTGTCCCAAACACTTGGGAGCAAGAGAGCTAAGCCACAGCCTCTCCCACCGATGGCAGAGGTGTCCCAGGGATGTTTGAGAATCTGGGACTTTTGTTCCTGACTGGTCCTGAAAATCATGGAGAAAAACTGCTCTTTGCCAACCTAAAGCACATGTTTTCTTTTATATTGCGACCAAAGGCTGGACCTTGGGGATTGCTCTGCAGCTCAGGGACAGGCATAGGGCTCAGTACATGACCTGAGTTAATCTAAAACTCATAAAAGTTCCAAATAAATTTTAAAAAGGAAAAAAACCTGAATATTAAGAGCTGGGCTTGGGCATCAAGCTGCCTTACCTTCATATCCCCTTCCTTTTTTTTTTTTGACAAATTCTATGAACGAGCCTTTGAAATGGCTTCTCACACATAAATCCCAAGGGAGGCATTCCTACAGGATTGCTTCAGCTCCAGGTTCACAGGTACGAGACTACTTTTGCTTGGAGTGATGTGGACTCCACAGCCCTACTGGTCTCATCATGGGGAAACTGAGGAACACTGGGCTCTTATGGTAAGAAAATGAATTTTTCTGCAGATGTGAGCAAGTGCTGTAATTCCACTTCCACATGACACAAACATGAGCCAGGTCAGGTTTTGTACAAATATCCACCTGGCTGGATGCAGGTCAGGTGTTACTGAACTTGCTTCTAAATAGGAGACACTGCAGATGCTTTTTTATCAGCACACAGCCTAAGCCCCTTTTCTGGTGGGCAGGGAACTGGCACATCCCCCAAAGCAATGCATCTTCATGCAGATCCAGCCCCATCCAGTCTCATGCCTGCCCATCCTCTCCCAGCTTCTCCAAGGGCCCTCAGCCATAGGAGAGTGGTGAACAGGGACCTGGCCACGCTTCTGTATGCAGGTCTGATGGACACACACAGTGAGCAGACACACAGACACCTCCCTGGGGAGGCTCAGCAGGCAGCAGACACACCCACACACCGTGATGGATGATGTAGTGGTCCATCAGCTTCTGCATGAGGCGGATCCCTGTCTCTCTGTCCGGTGCTTCCTTGTGGTCGATCAGCCAGTCCGTGAGTTCCTTTGCCACGAAGCAGTTCGGGTATGTCCGGAGGTGGAAACGTCTGTCCTTGATGAGCTTCCCATCATGGAGGCGAAGCCTGGAGGGAAAGGCAGCCACTGAGCACAGCTGGTGTCACAGGGGGACTTGGGTCTGATAGCCCAGCATCTGTTCAGCTTGGGGGGACCAGTGATGAGTTGGGACTTCTGGCAAGCACCTGGACACTGATAAAGTCAACCAAACTGCATCAGTCAATCCCAAGGAGCCTCTCCATCATCCCCTTCTCTCCTCCTGTCACTGTACAGGTTGTATAATTGTGTCCTCCAGACATAGTCTGACCCACACATGTCTTTTTGTTCTAAACAAGCCCCTAAAAAACACACAGCAGCAAACCAAAGGGAGTACAGAGGGGCCAAAATTCAGAAAAAAACAGCAGGATATGTATTTGGCACCATTCTGTGCCTAGTTCTCCTTCCCCACGACCATGAAAGCAGGACTAAAGCTGCCCCTAGGACAAAGTCTTAGTCACAGCTCCAGGTGGTAGCAGTTAACAGGAGCCCTGGTTTCTTCTGTCTGGGCAACGAGTGCCAGGTGGATCCCATCACTACCCACTAATCCATGAACCCACTAATCCATGAACCCACTAATCCACAGCAACAGTGGACAACATTTTCTAGTTCAAAGTGGGATTGACTGGGATACAGTTTACCAAAACAACAACCTTCCTATCCTGAAAACCCTGATGTTATGGCTAGCCTGCAACTCTGGTGGAAAGATATATGTGGGCAAAAGTGCTCAGGTGAGCATAGCTTTGACTTTCAAAAGCACTTTAACAACTGAGCAGGCCACAAGGCACAGAGTTCTTCTGTGTTCCAGCCAAAGCCAACCCAGTCTGGCAGGAGATCTGTCCAGGGGCCAAATTTTTGCCCTGTAGTCAGGATCGTTCCCAAAACATCAACCCTGGAAAATGCCCAGTGTGTGCAGCAGACTCAGAGAGGAGATATTAATTAAGCATCTCCTGTATAACTGCAGGATGTTTTTGGTTTCAAATTATTCATCTCAATTCCTGGTTTTGCCCTGGGCCAGTATATTTTATTAAAGCATTAATCACTGCAGTCTTTCGTTATTTCATGCCTCAAGTTCTTTAGTTCTGTTTGGAAAAGTTCTGTGTACAACACCTCCCTCAGATCCTGAGGTCTATTTTCTGTATTTCACTCTTTACTTGGAAGGCTCATTCCCAGAGGTGACCAGCACTCGTTCTGCATATGGATTTTACCCACAAAGAACAGTCTGCAGAGAGCTGCCTTGCTATTTTTAGAGTTTTTGTCTTTTTCCTTCCTTTTTTTTTCATGGTCTACTGTCAAAATGCAATCAGACACAGCCAGCAGTGACTACAAACAGAGGCTCCCCATCCTGACATCCCTCTGCTATGGGAGAAGACACAGTCAATTTTTAAATGCTTTCTTTCCTTTGCAATCAGCAAGTGGGAAGGCACTTTAGAGGCATGTTTGGTAGAGATAAGAAATGTTCCAAGAGTGCTCCATTACCATAGTCCGCAGTAGTCTATAAACAGTATATAGAGAGATATATTCACACACACACATACACACAGTCATGCCTTTCACATACAATAACACACAGGCTGAATGGCTGGGAGAACACTATTTCCCCTATAGATATTTTTTATCATGGTTCAGAATACAGAAAAAATGCACGGGAGAAAAATAAAAAGAAAAGAAAAAACATTTTCAACAAACAGTGCTGCTGAAACCTAAGATTTTAAAATAAAAAATGCATTTATGCTGAAACTGTCCTGCCGGGAAGAATTGTAAGGACAGGAGGAAGGTGGTATTTCAGCACCTCTGGAGCAGCAGCAGGTTGCACCTTTGTGGGCAGTTTTAAACCTGTGGTAAGTTTTTCCCTCTTTCCCATAGACCTGGGGCAGAGGAAGAGGCACAACTTGAGTGTCCTTGTGCTCTTTTCACTTTCCTCTCGTTTGCTGTTTCCTGTCAACTCTAAGGAGGCAAACTTTGTCCTTCAGGCACAGGATGTAACAGCAACTGCATCTTCCAACAGCTCTTGTATGATGTTACAAAAACAAAGCTGGTGAAACCACAACTGGGTTATAATCATGCTTACAGATTAAAATATTAAGAAAATATATACAACGCAATATTATGAGTTTTCTAGAAGGCAAAATCTACCCTGTGGACATATTATTTCTTCAAAAGGGGAAAAAAAAAAGGCAGAATAAGGCCAGTATAAAACACTTGCTGGAACATGAGAATGGGCTCTTATGAAACACTCCTGGCTTGGCAGTCAAAGCGCTGCTTCCACGTGCGTTTGCTTTGGGTTGGTTGTGTTGGGTAAGCAAATTGTTTCTTTGTCAAGGTCACTACAAAGCCATCATTATTCATCCTGTGTAACCTTGTTGAAAGGGACACCCACAGCAGGGCAAATAGAAGAGAAATAAACTCTCCATCACCTCCCATGTAAACAGACCTTGAGCATCTCAAATGCCAAGGTGGATCTTTCAAGGATATTAACTGCAGTTCACATTCCCACAGCAGTTCAGTACAGATGAATGGCCTTGGAAAGATGCATCATCTGAAGGATCTTTTTTGTTCTTGTTTTCACAGGAAAGAAAAACAAACCTAAAAAACCCCAAAACAACAAACAACTAAGTGCTCACTAAAATGCAGCAACAGCCACAAGAGGACCTTTGTAAAACAGCTGCTGCTGGAGAGGCACATTCAGGCGACACAGGCACTGCAAACGAGGGCAGCACAGCCCAGTTTGCTGCACCCCAAGTCTGCAAAAGCACCAATACCTGTGGGAAGAGGAGAGAGCTTTGCATGGCTTTGGCAGCCCAAAGTGGTAGAGAGATGTTTTATTTTCCTGCTTGTTTTTAAATGTATATACAGGAAAAGAAAACTTAAATTTCAAAATCAAAATCCCAGCAAGCACAAGTCTACGGCCCAGTCCTCACTTTTTACCAGTACTGAAAATTTAATAACTGGCATTTTAAAGTCATTCTAAGTAGTCTCATCTGAATAGCATTTACTGCCACATCAAGCAGTGCCCCACGATTCCTCAAGGAAGACATCCCCACTAAAAGAGATACAAGTCCAACAGAAAACCTCCAAACCTCCTTCAGACCCAAGATTTTTGGGCAAGAATACAAATTTTTGCATGTTCAGCTACACATCTTTAAGTGAGCCCAATTTCCAGAGCATCAAAGTAGGAACACTTTATTTAACAGCATCGCAGTTTTAGTATCCAAATAAAACACTCGTCACCTCTGAAAACTTTGGACAGTGGCTGAAATCACAATTTTGCTCTTCATAGGAGAAAACCTCCCTTCTCCTCTCTGTTTTTCTATGCAAGATATAAATTTACTGAGTCTGTTTTATATTTAAGAGTGATTAATGCATCTTAACAGAGTTACTAGAGCACAGCTGGTTCACTTGACCATGGGAATACTCAGACGAGAGTGCACAAGGGCTTGTCTATACTTGAGAATCTCTGATTACAGCAGGGTGTGAATGCAAAGCACCAAAGCTATTCCAGAATATCTCTGTGCAGATAAGCCATTTGTTGCAATTAGAAGTGACTAATTGGGCCTCTCTTACAGAATGCCACCCAGGAACACACAACGCCCAGTAAAACTGGTGTGACTTTCATGCAAGTTTATATGTCTGAAACAAGAAGACTGAGAGCAGATGTGAGGAACAAGCCCGGGACTGCAGCCCTCTCAAACTCAAGACCAAAAGATCAGTGAAAATTTTTATCCTCATCATTTTAGTGGAGAGAGACTCAGGACCCAAAATTCCTCTTCCCGCTTTACAGACTAAAGAGCAGCATCCTCATGGAAGCAGAGAGAACCTAGCAGACAGACAGCCCAAACCACACTGGCCAATGTTCCCTCGATTCCTTTAGGATCCATTTTATTCCCAGCCATCCCCAGGAAGCATTCCCTCACCCCTCACTTGTGCAGCTATTTCTGGCCAGGAAACACATCCTGACACTGAACAGACTCATCCCTCTGGCCAAACCAAACTCTGAGGGATTTGCAAACTTGCTGGGAAGCCAAAGAACTGTAAAGATGGAGCAAAGGTTTATTTGCTTAAATGTAATAGTGGAGAGGCAGGGCAGGAAGCAAGGAACAGGGAAAAACAAATGTTTGATATTTCATGTAGATACAACAACAGTATTTGCTGATGGAGGTTTACAGATTCACGGCAGCCTGCAAGGCTCCTTCACATGCTTCTGTATTCCATACCTGGGGGAAAGCAGGGAAGAACAATGTGGACATTTAGCCCTGTCCATCTGTTGTTGTCTCAGACATCATCCAGCCTCTCTGCCTCAGCTTCCCCCTTGCTATGCACTGGAAATTCAGGTCTCAGGAAGATTCATACCACTAAGTCCTTACCTGCCAGGCTGTAAGATTCCCAAAATAAACATTCAGCATATTCTGCATCACTCAATTCTCCTTCCAGCCAGTGGTTCAGGAGAAGGAGGAGCCCAGCTGCAGGTTGGTATCCATCTCTTCACCCTCCTCCCCAGATTTTACACCCCATGCTGGCCAGCAGCTCCTTCCTGCACTGGGAATGTGCTCCTGCCCAGACCAAAGCAGCAGGATGCAACTCTGCATTCCCAGCCATCAGCAAAAGGACCCTCCTGTCCATCATTGTGAACTCTCCGATTTTGGGAGTTTCCTAAACCAGGAAACTCCAAGACACTCCATCTATAGGGGAAAAAAAGTAAAAAAAAAAAAAAAATTATGGATGCCCCCTAAACTAAATTTCAGGTTTTCTATTCAACTTTATTCCAGTGCAGTGTACTGGAAGAGCTCTGTTTACAAACAGATTTACTGTATCCCCTTCTCCTCCTTACAGTCACAATCATCAAATAGTCCAGGATCTGATATGCTCCTGTCCTGCAAAAGGTACAATGAGGTCACATCACTCCCCACACATGGAACACAGTTTCAACACACAGCTTGATTATTTTATTTTCTCTCTGGTTACCTGACCCCTTCCTTTGGCCCAGGCTATAGGACTCAATTTAAACTTCAGCCACTCCAGATGAGTAAAATACGAATAAAAAATAAACATGAATAAACCTTCCCTGCCACTTTGAACACTGGCCGTGTTTTCAAGACGGGGCCCCAGCCCTTAGCTGGGAGTTATCAATCCTTTATACAGTGCAAATAATAAAGCTAAAGCTAACAGTACTTGCTGAGAATGGACAATAGAGCAACACTAAACTAATTTACTAATCTGATACTAGCAAAAATCAAACTCTGGGCTATTTACATTATTCAAGGATGTATTTCCTATTTTCCACCCACCTTCCAAAATAAACCAGAATGGCTCCAGGTACAAATGAGCAGATTCTGCTCAAGAGCTAGGAAAGCCCACAGTCACAGAAGCAAGTGAGGGTTCTGACCCCAGATACACAAGGAACATGTTTTCTCAGACATACAGGTTTTCTTGCATAGGAGACCAGATTTTTGTCTTCATAGGGGGAAAAAAAAAAATCTCAGAAGCTGCTCAAGAGCTGGGACTGCAAACCAGCAGAAGTTCCCAAAAGTGACTTTCGAGAGAGGGAAGATCCAGTACAGACATATCGCACGCAAGAGATGCTCTTCCAAGTCACCCCAAAAGTCCAAACATTCCCAGAATGCTGACCCCATCCAGCCAGGGACCAGGGACCTTGGGAAGGCTGCTCAGTGCCACTACATCACGTTCTGCACTGGGGGGAAGGTGCAAAAGGGAGAAGAAAATGTGTTGCCATGTAAACCCACCTGGCACCTGGAGGTGAAGGGCAGGAGATGCCACGGAGGAGCAGCAGGAAGGTAATATGGGAAAGAATCTGGCTCAATACTGGTTTGGTGGGTGAAGGAAGGATCAGTGGGTACTGGGGAAGGGGAGATACTTATACCTGGGGGGGAAAGAGCTTGCTCAAAGATAAAGCTTTGCGCCTCAAGCTAAGACGGTAGAGCCCAGAGCCTCGGGTCCAGCCCTGCCCCAGCCTGGAGGAGGACCCCCATGACCTCCTACCTCAGCTGCTCTCCAGCAATCATCACCTCTGCCCTGTAGTGCTGCTCCGTGGCTTTCTTCTTCAGGCTGTTGCTCAGGCTCTCCATGCCGGGCTGGCGGTGGGTTGGCGTGGGAGATGCTCCCCATGGGATGCGGGTTGGGAAGATGCGGGTGCCCCCAGCGCCGTCCCCGGCCGCTGGCAGGGTGCAGGTTGGCAGCCTGAAGTTGCTGACTCCTGCTCCCCGCCTCTCTTTCCCTCTCGGCAGGCTCCGGAGGAGGAGCCTGCTGCAATCTGAGCCTGGCTCTGCGGGCTTCTCACCCGGTGGCTCCAGCCAGGCTTCGGCTGGGAGCCGGGAAGGTGCGGGGATGCTTCCAGCGGGCTGGGACAGCGCCCGCCCTGCTCGCTCCCGGTCCGTCACTCCGGCAGGCTCCGGGCACACGCGGGCTGAGGGATGAGTGGTTTGATGAGCCATCAGACGGACAAAGCACCTCCTTCCTTACGCTGTAGCCTTCCTACAAGGCTTCAAGGTGTGCCATTCCCCAACACAAGCCACGTGCGTTGTTCTCATCCTCCTCCCTGCGGAATTTCTGCCTCTCCCCAGGGTGGGGTGCATCCAACACCATGGCCAACACTTGCTAAAAAGGGGGCTC
Organism: Sclerurus mexicanus; assembly: GCA_013396755.1. NCBI lineage: Eukaryota > Metazoa > Chordata > Aves > Passeriformes > Furnariidae > Sclerurus > Sclerurus mexicanus. The sequence goes on along the minus strand of VWZF01002613.1, from coordinate 153,742 downwards.
AGAGTAACTTGAGCCCTTCCTCAGTGCAGCAGCCATCAGGTTGGATGAAGAAGCACAGGCTGTAGTTAGCAAGAACTGGCACTGATGAGTCTGGGGCTCTGCGGGTGCCAAGCCGACACCAGCTACCACCTCTAAAATCCGCCTCCAGGCACTGGTACCTGCTCAGCTACAACCAGGCATTTCCATTATTGGAGGGACTCTCTGCAGGCCAGAGCTGACGTAAAAGTCACAGTGCCCAGCAAAGAAACAGGCAGAGGAACTGGGATGTGGAGATGGTTAATTACATCCATCATTACATCCATCCATCAGATTCATCTGCAGCCATATTTCCATTAGTTAAAGCAGGAGTGAAAAATATTGGCTGGCATAGAGGATCAAACCTCAGAAACACAAAAGAAACCTACAAAAAGAGTGTCTGGAGAAGATGAGGGTGAGGGAAGGGAAGGAAAGGAAATTTTATCAGCTAAGGAGGTTCTCCTTCAATTTGAAGTCCAATAAAGCATCAGTGAACTAAATGCTGCCTTTAGTTAGTTCATCTTTAGCAGCAATTCATCAGCCAGCAGTGAGCTAGCCAGTACCTCCATCAGCACAAGTAGACCCTTCCAGGCTAATGTTCCCCCACACAATAATACTGCTAAATCCAACAGGCCTGGGTTAGGGATTTAAAAAGCACAGCACGGAACATCCAGGGCCAGAGGAACAGGAGACACAGGGGAAAGGCACGGCTGTAACTGGAATCATGTTGGTCTTCCTCCATCCAGCTTCACAGCCAGCTCTGCTGATGAAGGAGGAGCAGAGGTGCAACTCAGGGGCTGGACAAACCACCCTCTCAGTGCTCCTGTCCAAGTCAAACACCCACTACAGCCCAGCCACGCGGGGAGCAGCAGTGATGGGCTGCACCAACAAGGCTCTCTCTGTCCACACTCTCCCAGAGCACACTGTCTCCCATGTCCCACTCTTCACGCCAGGCCATAAACGCAGGGAAACAGGCTCCCCTTGTGCACACAGGCAGGCTCAGCCCACAGCCCTGGGGCAGGCTCAGAATGATTCCTGGACTCCTCTCCGACGGTGCCGGTGCTGGTGTGTCTGTGCCAGTCCCAGAAAAAGGGCCCTTGAGGTGCTCCTGGGGCATGCAGGGCTTGTCCCTGCCCACTGCTGCAACATCCTTCATTCCCAACGTGAATGCAGTGGGGAGAGCTTCCCAAACCTGCCCATCCCATCACTCCCTTGTACTACTTCAACTAGGGAAAAAACCAGCTGCTGTTTTAATCATTGGACAATAAATATTTTCCTTAAAAAAAACAAAGAGATACAGAGAGAAGGAAAAAAGAGAAACTCAGCTCCAACGCTGAGAGTGTTTTACAGGAACAAGGTAAAGGATTTCAGCTCTTGTCAGCTTCTTTCATGAAAAACACAGCAGGAAAAAGCTTATCACCCCCATAAATAATCTCGTAAAAGGTGTCCTTTAAATTAGACATTAATGTTTCTACTTAAGCTGCAAAATAAGGAAGAGAAGCTAATAAAAACATATTATCTCCCCTTCTCAAGACTGGGAAGCACTTCAGTCAGGAGAGCAGAGGCGGGGCACAGCAGCCAGTGATATCCAGGGCTGCTAAGGATGGCAGAGCAGTGCTCGGAAAGCTGCCTGTAGGGATGACAGACAGATAGATGGACTAAAACTTCTCCTGAGAGGACAGAGGACCGCTGTAAACCTACAGCTGTTATAGAGAAGGTGACTATGGAGTAGCTGGTCTCCCAGCAAGGATCAGGGCCAAACTCCAAAAATGAATCAGTAGTCTTGAGACAAACTGGAGGATGGTTTTTCCCCTTCAGCAGCATAAAATTACATTGTGCAAATTGTCATCACTTGGTATAAAGCCTCAAAATCTAAATGGATTTTAAAAAGAGAAACTAAGTAAATTCCTGCAGGACAGGCATTGGTATTGAACATGGAAATCCAGATGAGTACTTCTGTCTTCACTTATGAAAGCTGCAAGAATACGTTAGTGGAGAGGTCGCTCACCATTTCTCCTCCTCTTTCCCCACTTTCTGCTGCTGGCCCACATCAGAGCAAGGACCCAGGCCTGGAGGAACTTCTGCTCTCCATCAGCACAGCACTCCAAATGTCACAACCTCAGGGCTTTTTACACTGACGTTTACAGGGAAGAGCATCCGCTCAGTTCAGGAACAAAGCCACGTTGAACCGAAGCCCTGTGCCCCGTGCTCACAGCACCGAGCTCTTACTTAACCTGCGCAGTGTCCTTTGCAGATGTGGCACCTTCCACCCAAAGCAATTTGTGTCACTGAAGAGAATACAGGGAATACACCCTGCAAGCTGCTGTAAACTCCATCCTGGAGGTGACAGCATTTCAGGCCTGGGAAAAATAATCCCTAGATATGTGTCCCTCACTCCCCATACATGAAAGGACTAGTTATTAGCTACATCTACAGATGAAAAGAGCTATTCATATCATGGCTTTGGAGTCCAAGCTACAATGAATATGCAAGCAGCACTGAAGAGTCCCTTCATTTAGGTCTCCTCTCCAGAGGAACTGGAGCGTCTGAATTTTTCTGTTCCAATAGATTAAGAAGCCATTTGACTCATTAAGTGTCCAGAAAAGAGGACACTCCAGAAATAGAGGCACCTCTGGGTACAGCCAAGTATCTTGGTTTTCAACTCCCAACATTGTTACATCAAGTAGAAAGTTTAGCTCCCACTGACTTTTTATTTTTTTCCTTCTTTTTTCCCTACCAGGCTTGAGGAAAAGACAGGAGTGAATTCGATGAGTTTGTTTTGACAAGCTGTAAAAAGATTAAAAACCTGTTTGTAAAGCTTGCCAGAAATGAGCACAAAGGACACCATGAGCTTTCACAGTCGTCCTTGTCACTGACTGCAAAGTTTGCCTTAGTCCTTTGCCTAAATTTTGTCCTCCCAGTGGCAGCTCAGGCTCTGCATTTCAAGCAGAGAGCTGGAGAAATCTCCCGTGCAGGGCAGCAGAGCCTGGCAATAGACACATTCAGATTTTTCGTGCTGCAAGCTGGCACATCCAAAGCCAGCAGCTGGCAGCCAGCCATTGCTTCTCGCTCCACACACTGACTTTGATTTAGCTTAAGCAGAAAAATCTTTTAAAAAAATAAAATTAAAAAAAAAAAAAGGAGTTCACAGCCAACATCAACACAATAAAATCTCTGATTTCGCAGGGCCTGCATTTCCTCTGAGTGAGACAGCGCTTCCCTGGCCGGCTGACACTGAGCTGTCCTTGCCAGAGAACATTTTCCCTGGGGGTAAGTCCTGGTCACCAGCAAGGTGTGCTCACCCAGGCTGGAGCCTGTCCAGAGAGCCCAGCATTGTTCGGGAGCCAGGCTCTCCCTCTGCTTTCAGAAGAGTTGTATTTGGCAGGAAAGCTCACAGTCCACCCCTGGAGCTATTTGCTGCTTAACTCATTGGTGCCAGTGCCACAGCAAATGCTGGTCTGCTGGTCACCTCACACTGAACACCCCCATAAAAAACCCCCACTTGGAATAGCATATCAGCAACACTGGGGGCATCTTGAGTGGAGATCCCTCATCCAGAGCACCCGGGGAAAGGTCTTGTAATCATTAAAGCCAGCCTGGAGGTTGCTGTGCACCAGGGAAATGTGCTGCACCATGGAGACTCCTCCACTTCTGTGTTGGAAGGTGATCATGGGACTGGTCAGCAGCGTTCTCACAGCCCAAGAAAACTGGGAAGATTTATTACCTTCTAGAGGCAGAAAATAAGCATGTAACTCAGCAATTTCTCATTAGCTGGTTAAAAATCTGAGCTGGAGCTCTCACGTCATTGAGTGTCCTTCATTTTGTTCTAGAAAAAAAATGTGGATGTTTGAGCAATATATCGCTTCTTTCCACAGAAGATAAAGACTGATAACACCAAGCAATCGAATGCAAGTCAAAATATTTTGGTTGGCTTCAAAGTAGCAAACAGGGAGATCTTTGTTTCCCTTCAAATTGTAAACAAACACAGCTCAGTCATGGTTCTCCAGAACTACAGAGAATAGAACTTTAGGTTGAAAAAAAAAACCCAAAAAACAAAAAAATGAACACTGAAAAATTAAATTCTCCCATGATTGCCTTGCTTCAGGACCTGCAGCTTTAATGAAAACACTCTCAAGTACTCACCTTCATTATAAACGAATAAAAGTTTTCAGGGGGAAGAAACCAACAAAGAAGAAATGACAACAAAAGAAACACTTACGCAACAAGACATAGAACCTGCATCATCTCCACTTCACCATTCCTCGACATTAGAAGACACATTTAAAACTGTCAGTAGTCCTTAACTTTCAGCTCCCAAACCAGTGTGTGGGTGTGAGACTTTGAAGCAGGGCAGATGAGTTTAATTCCCTCCATTCACTCTAAGGGTGAGGCTCTTCAACATGGTTTTTTAAATCAGTCAGGTGTTGCAGACCACTGGGACGGGGACATGGAGACTTCCTTGTCCCTGCTCTGGGACATCTCTGAGGTGCATCTTTGCTTCTTCATCTCCACAGAAGCCTCTCAGGATTCGATGATCTCAGAGGTCTTTTGCAACCAAAATGATTCTATGATTCAGGGAGGAGCAGACTGCAGAGCAGCACTCACAGCTCCCCAGCGTGGTCTGGACACCCTGACCTGGGTCAGGGCCCTGCCAGATGCTGCACAGCACATGCTGTGGCCAATTCTAGACCCGCATTTCTCCCAGAGGAGGAATGATCAAGCTTCAAAGGTGGGAAGTTCTCCTGCTGTAATGGGAATGTGCTAATTGTTATAATTAGCCTGGACTAAACAGAGCCAAAGGAATCACTCCTGGCAGGGGAAGCGTAATCCTATCATGATCCATTAAAAAGAACTGTTGGCTATTGCTGTGCCAAGCTGTATTAGGAGCGATGGAGAGACAGCCCTGTCCCAGCTCTGTATCAGTAGTCTGCTTCTTCCTTATTGTAAAGAAAGGGCTGTCACACTGGCTTAACAGCACAAGGCCAGGGTAACAGGGATAACTCAGCCAGAGAGAAGGGAGAGCTGAAATACCAAGGCAGTGAGTAAAATCGAAGGAGTACACGTGTGTGGTTGGAGAAGAGGAATATGCATCATTTTGCTTTAATGCAGCATCAAAGTCACCGGCAGAGGACAGGATGGGGCTGTGGATAAGCAGATAGATACACGAGCAGGAACACATTTCTAACCCTGAATTCAGTATTAGACCCTCATGTAAGAGGGTTCCTCCAACAGCCCTTCAGGCACAGTGACACAATTCCCCCTAGAGGAAGGAAGGAGAAGTGAGGCTCTCCATGAGCAGCATCCATCTGACCACAAGCTCCAAAAGGAGCATCTTCATAGAATCATAAAATAGTTTGGGATGCAAAGGACCTTCAAGGTCCTCTAGTTCCAGCTCCCCCCTCGCCATGGGCAGGGACACCTCCCACGAAATCAGCACCTTCTGTGTGAGCTGACGTGTGCCCCAGTCCTTCACAACCAGTGCAAAAGAGGGTTTGCACTGGGACTGATCCGGAGGAGTTTCCGCCCAAGGAATACATCCCACAGAGAACAGCTGGTGTTAAGACTACACAAGAAAATGGACAACAGCCCAAGCAAGATAAACCAGTCCTGATCTGGTGCCATGCAGCAACTCCTCACAGCACAGGCGCTTCTCTCTGACACTGATACTCAGACATAATTCATCAGATTGTGTCAGTCTCGACGTCACAGCTCCTGTTCCACTGGCCAAGCACAGCTGAGATATTTCACCTCTGATGTCTTGTGGGTTGTGGAAGGAGATGGGTCAGAGAGGCAAGTGAGCCTCTGGCTGCATCACTGGCATAGCCCAGGGCATATATGGCCTTTAGTAGATGATAAAAAGCCCTTCACAACCACCATCACAGACAGGTCAGGTGTTTAGCAGACAAGAAAATGGGTAATTCTATTCTGCAGAATAAAATCGGTTATCACCAGCAGCCTAGATTACACAAAGAAGTATTTATTGCACTTCTTTGATGTGCTTTGTACTCCATCGCAAGTTCTATGACCAGCTTAGAAACGCACCTTGATGTGGGCAAAAAAAGACTTCCAGCAGTCTCAGATTCAGATTCTCTCTTCTAGCCAGTACTGCAGTGACACTGGGGAGCTTGACTTGAATGGAGAAGCCCTGTTGAGATGCACTAAATTTGTAATTCAAGTCCAGTGCATTGCTTTAAGCTGCACCCCAAAAGTGACAGCTGATGGCTGCAGTCAATAAGTAATTTGTGAACTCAGAATTAAAATAGTAATTCCTTCTTGAACTGTATCAAGTTTCTATGTAAAACCAACACACAGAAAAGGTTCTGTAAAGAAGAAAATTGCTAGTTTGACCTTGGTCACAACAGCCTGTATATAGGCTGGCACATCAATTTACATATATTAACCATCCACGTCAGCAGAGTAGGAAAAAAGATGTGTACACGTGTGATTTTTTTGCCCTCGGCAGTCAAACACTGTTACACTGAAGGCAAGATGAGCAGCCCACTGCAGAACTGCTGATGATAAGCAGTAACACTTCAATCAGAAGTGGTGATTTTTTTATTTTTTTTTTCATAAAAGACACACTCCAGCCTTTCTGCATTTCCTGGCAGAAGCTGATTTATCTATTGTAAAATTCAATAGCCTCAGCAATGCTGAGCAACCTCTCTGAGGGAGCACTCTTTGGCAGGGCTTAAAGGGAAAGGCAAGAATCGGTTTACAAACTGCATGGAGCTGATAGCACTGGATTTTCCTGCTTGAGCAGCGGTCACGGTTCTGGTGAGGCACAACACAACTGTGTTCTTGGCAGTCTTCATAGCCAGTCCCACCAGAGATTTGCTCTCTCCCACTTGTAATTGCAAGTACAAGGAGGTTTCTCCCAGGAGGTCTTTTCAGTATTGCTTTCATCTCTGCTGGTTTTAGCCAGTTTAAACATTGCCATTGTGGCAGCATGGGTGAAATTCAGAGATTGGAGGCAATGCATCATTTGAGGATAAAAACCCAGGCTGGTTTAATCTCACCTAGAACAAACGTCAGCACCTTGCTCAGAGCAGGCTGAGCTTTCTTTTTGTGTGTTACTGGGGAGATGCAGCTTCTTGCTGACAGAGCACAACCTGCTGGAGCCAAGACAGCCAGCAGCACGTCTTGTCCTCCTCGCAAATTAGTGACTTAACAGATGATGAATGATCGCGCCGCGTGTACGTCAGAGCTTTGGGGTTTACAGCTTCCCAAGAGCACACCTCAACTCCACTTCAGTTTCCTTATGGGGCTTTCAGTTTTTACCCCACGGCCACATCCTGCAAACCTTTGGCGCAGAGCCCCAGAGGGGCAGCTACGTACTGGGCTGAGCCTGTGGAGTTTGGGGAAGGAATGGTGGCCAACCAGCTCCTGAGAGCCCAAAGCATGTTGTGCCTGTGGATGAACCTACGGGAATAGGTGGAGTGCACAAGGAAGGAAACTGCAAACATCCCCACTGCCTGCTTGGGCACTTCAGAGGGCACAAAATGTGATTACTTAGAGTCAGAGAGGTGCGAAGCCCTGGAAACACAAGCAGCCATTTCTGAGCCTGCACATGCCCTTAAGTGTTCAACTAAATAATGACAAACCAGTTCCAATCCTCACTCATGTTACTGGGATCAGAGTGCAGACCACAGCTGTGAAGGGACATGGAAACATCTACCCCGCAGAAGCCAATGGGACATTGCAATGCAGTAGTGATCTGTGATTCTTCAAGTCAATGACTGGTATTTTCTGGTCTAGAAACTCCACTTTTTCTATCAGCTTGTACCGATTGTGCTCAGTTTGAAATTCAGAACACACATTACTGCTTTCCATAGTATTCTGTACATTTCTGGGTCGTTGACCTTTGTATGTTGTCAGAAGAGAGGACCAAAATCCTCCCTCCAGCACCAGCATATCCTGTTTACCTCAAGTAATCCCATGTGAAAACTTTGCATCCAACTCACAGAGCAGCCCTTAATGTAGGATGCTACTCAGTGGAGTAATACCAGTGATGTTACCCAACCCAGAAGTCTACTTTTTTGTCAAAATCAGTAAAATTACTCCTACAAGGCAAGTATGATTCAGTCCTGCTGACCAAGAACATGATAAAAAGTTATTTTAAATTTACATAAAGCCCAGTGCAGTCATCAGTCATCTGGAGTACTCATGTGGCTGTCTGGCTAACGAAGGAAACTGGAATCTGAATGTGAAACATCACCACCAGCTGAAGGATTGGCCAGAGGAATCTTGCTTCTTGGAAAGCAAAACTACTTCAGAAGTCACCTTTCCCTGCTGTGGTAAGTGACTTTGTAGACATGGTAATAAAAATCTGAATAGGTAAATCTATTTGCAATCACTTTACTTGCTATTTTATAGTTCTCCTTAAATTAAGCAGGCAACCAGTGTTGTCTCAAAACTCTTCCTAATTCAAATAGATCTAAAATGAGCATTTTGACTGTGAAACTCCAATAAAATATAAATATGTTTTTGGCTCTGTCATCAACATTGGCAGCTTCCATTACTGGCAGGGAAGAACATGCCTGACACCAGCACACAGGTTTAAAACTAACTGAAGTCTCCTGAAAAAGGGCTGCACACCATTCTGCTCCATATCTCTTTGCTTTATTATAATGCTCTTTAAAAGATGACACTGCAGTTCAAGTCCAGACCCACTCTACAGAACAAAGAATAGTGTTCACTGAAATCGCCATTCCTGTGAACGTCACAAAAAACACAGCAGGAAAATTAAAGATACAGTACTCCATTACTGACCATGTTTCTGCTGGCATGAGAATGAAAGAGGGTTCTGCAACTAGAGACCACTGAACCATTCGGATGAAATTCTAATATTGGACATGGAAATGTTTCTTAATTTCTGCTTAAATCACTGATTGCTCAAATCTTTAACTGGATCACTGAAATTTAATATTGCCAAGGTAAAATGAGAACTGAAGTACTTGTGTATACTGCTGCTCTCCAAGAGGACCACTGTATCTTTAAAAGTATCCTGGATTAAACAAAGGTTTTATCTACACTTGTTAAATTATTGCACAGACCATTACACTGACAAGTACATTATGAACCCATGGAATGTTACAGTCTGGCCTGGAAAATAAAAGCAGCAGCATTATCCTTTAGGTCTTAACCATTAGGGAGAGCTGGCCAAGCACTTACTGAATTGTAATAATTATTCACAGGTTTCAAGACACAAACGAAACACTTTAAAATAATCCCTAACTCCTAGGATTAGGTTTGGAAGTGTTCTCCAAGACTTTCACTCTTTTTCAAGTGGCACTTAGTTTGAATGTTTTGAAATTTTTATCAGATTACCTGTAGGAATCCAGCTGCTCTGTATTTTCCAAAGGTGAAGCCATATGAAGAAATAAAGTTCGAACACCATGAAATTTGAACTGCCGTTGCAATGTCCAATTGCTGCAGCAGCGTTTTCACCTACTGCGCAATCCGCTGGCAATTCACTTAAACAACTTCAAATTGTGAGTACGTGGGGTGGGACTGAAAGGGAAACGGAGCTCTGGTCACCCCCTGAACACGGTGACAAGATCACTTTTCCAAATCACACACTCGGTTTCACGGCTGTATCTTCACTTAGACAGGCAGCCTCAGCTCCAGCAGGCTGCACTCAGGGCCTCTGCTATAGTGCTCCTCATCAGGCCAACAAAGGAGGATTTGGGGAGAGGAGGAGGGATTAAAAAACCAATCTGATTCATAAACACTCGCTCCGCATATGCAATTTGATTGAATGCATGTCTTCAAATTGCAGAAACTTCCCGACCACCTACTCTAAAAAATAAAATCCAATAAAACAGAGGCTTTGTAAAAGAAAATGCCCTCATTTCGTCCTCCCCTCTGGAAGACATGATCAAAATGTGCAGACTCTGCCAAGTCATTACAAAATACCAATTTGCCTCTAAAACTGAGACCAGCTGGCATAATAGCTTGTGTCTGCAGTTACATTTTCTGATGTCATACTGATTTTTTTAATCTTCCAATAACACCTTTCTGGAAGTTGCAGTATTTTGTTGCTTCTTTCCAGCACTACAAAAAAAATAAAAAGGCAGCAAATGTGCTGCCTTCATCTCCTCAACTGGAAGAAGAATCATTACCCAAAGCTTCTGCATGAGCAGGGCTCTGGCTGTTTAATTTAGAACATAAAGCTTCAAGAGCTACAAAAATAAAACCAGAAGAACAAACAAATGGCTCATGCCAACCGTAGCTGCAAATGATACATAAACCAGTTTTCTCCTGGACAAAGCTCACAGCTGAGGAGAATGTGCACACACATATTACAATACTGTTGATTGAATGGCCTGAAATAAAGCTTATCCTGCCACGAGCTATTTCAGGAGATTTATGAAAGAGAAACTGTAATAAATTTGTATAAAGGAAGCTGAATCAGCTTCAGACTGGGCAGCAGACACATGACAAGGAGGCAACAGAGGTGTGTGCATAAAAAAATCAAAGTTACGTTTGACATGCAAATAAGCTATGAAAGTTATACTTGGAACTGGAGAAAAGAAATAAAAATCCTCGTTTTATAGTCAGTCTGTAAACTTCTGCCAATGGTACTACAAGCAGAATTGTAAACAGAGATCTCTCGTGCCTTTGGCACTTCAAAAGGATCAGAGTCAGCAAGAATGTCTTGGGAATGGCTCAGCCTGGAAGAGCACTTGAGTGCTGAGCAACTCCAGGTCCTGCTGCGGGGGCTGAGACCGTGAGCTTCAGAGACCACAAGCTCAGGAGGGCAAGGGGGAAAAAAGAAATCCCAGCTCTTGCAGGACAGTGCAAGAGGAGACTAGAAAAAATACTCTGTTCGCCATCTGAAAGATCCTACTAATAGAAATACAGAACCAGGCTATAAATACAGCTACTCCTACTTAGACTTAAGCCTTTAAAATCTGCTACTTTTGAGGAAATTCATGATTTTCCTTCCTTTTTAAAGTCTCGATATTATTATAAGCTCAAAAACCTGTGAGCAGTAAAGAAATGAAGCATTATTTAAAGTAGTTTTGACAACTTAAGTTGGTTGTGGAATAAACTAATGTTAAAAAGAAAAGGCTTTTTAGGTAAGTATGAAGTTTTATAGGGTTCACAGGAAGAACTCCATGCTGTAAAGCAGACTACACAAATCATGAAGTTTTCAAGCAGGCTGATTGTTTTCGTGCTGAGCGTACATTTACAATCCATCTCCCAAAACAAACTGGGATGCCTATGACACCTTTGCTGTTAAAGTCACAGTTCTTCTGCAGAAGTTATGGTTTGTGTCATGCAAAGCAATTTGTTGGGTCAAAATTGAGACATAACTGAATCTTCTATTGTGTTCCTTAATGCTGACGAGGAGTTTCTAGAGTTTCCAAAATAGTGTTTCTTTAACAAGATCCAGGAAATGTGGAGAAATGCATGACAGAAAGAGAGATACAGTTTGACACATTAAAGATTTGTTTGGAAAACATCTGCTTAAATTAAACTTTACTATTAAATCCAGACATCTACTCATCTTGAAAGGGGCTTGCTGCCAGGCTCTTTCCTCAACGTTCTCATATTTTCCACCCATTTTTTCCTTGCTTGAATCTTCTTTATAGATTTGTTTCACTGCCAAGCAGCAGAAGGACTTCATTTTTATCAGAATCGGAAGAAAGAGAAGAAACAGAACACATAAAATACTCAAACTGGGGCAAGGGTGCAGGTGAGGAAGGAAAACTCCACAGCTTTGCTTTCTGTCTGTGTAGCAGAGCTGCACAGTGCAAACTCAGTTCTTTGAATAAGAAAGGCAAGTAAAGCCCTTCTCAATATGCCTTGATAGCTCAGGTCAAACCTGTAAGTTTACACAAATAATTATCTAACTCTAGATTCCTTATAAATTCTAAGGGGAGAAAATAAGTTTTAAAATACTAAAAATAAAATAAAAGTGTCATAAAGTTTAAAAACAAAGCTCCAATAAAAAATATTTTAAAGACCATCTTGAATTGCCAGACTTAGTGCAGTCAGAGCAATCCATAAGGCATTTGAACTAGACCTATTCAACTGCAGTTTGCTCATTTAATGACTGTCTTTTCAAGTCACACCCTGTCCTTTGTTTGCATTAAACACCTCAAATCTCAAATTATATGAGGACTGGATGAACACCTATTAACCTACACATGCAAGGTTGTGCCATGGAAGTGTCCTTGCACTGACTTTTTCATTTGAACATTCATGTTAAGAAGGTCACTGTTGCCAGCTCCAATAATGCAAGGAGAATACAGTTATCACTATCCTTAAAAAAGGGAGAGCCAGCTTTATGTGATAAAAGATTCAGATGCTACCTTTTTTTCCCCTAAACCAGGATAGAAGAAAGGAGAATGAATGGGAAGCACAAAAGTAACAGATCAGTTAGGTCAACCATGATACTCCAGTTGTGTGTAAAAATTTCTCCCCTCCATCAGCCAACACAGCCTCCCTTTCCTCGCTGTGCAAACCAGGAGTTCTAAAAGTCATCCCACGCGTTTTTTGTTGCCTTAGGAGGTTTTCTGGTCTTGCTCTCCCCTCCTGTGTTTTCCCAGTTGGTCTCCCAGTTTTCCCAACTGTCGCTGTTACTGTTCTTGTTGGAGACTGTTCCCGAGCCCCACACGTCCCAGCTATCGGAGCTCTTCTTCTCTGTGGAATTGTCCACATAGGTCCAGCTCTCACTGCTTGGAGATTTATGAGCTTTCGGTGGATCTGAGTTGCCGAAGGTCTCCCAGAAGCTTTGATCTACAGCATTGTTCTGGTAGCCCTCCCCTCCACTGTTCTGGTAGCTGTCTCCCTCAGCTGGTCTTTTGGGGGGGAAAGTAGGGGGGAAAGGAAGGTAGAAATAAATTAGTTATACCAAATATAACAATAAGAAAAAATGACCACAAAGAACACTAATTCTACTGTCCTTCGCTTAAACAAAACTGAGGATTAAGGCAGAGCTAAATATATTGCTCCAAGTGGCATAAGCTTATAGTCTTAATTCACAGATTTTTTCAACAGCCTTAGCCACCCCAGGGTGAGGGAATTGCATTTGGAGTAATTTTTCAATCAAGATGTGTGCCCTGTTTTGTTCTCAGTTTACCAACAGTTATAAACAAATAGTTATACTGAATTCTTCTCATATTCCATACAGCAGGACTACTAGCAAAGACAGAATAATTTTAAACAGTGGAAATTTACCCACTGCTACATTGCTGAGAACATACAGAAAATAAAACTATGCATTTTAAGTTAACAACAAAAAATTACCTTTCAGAATTATCATCTGGTTTGCCTGAAAAAAAAGTGGTGACATCTCGCCATCCCTTACTGCCAACTCCCTGAACCTAGAGAAGAAAAGACACGCCATTCATTTGGGCTGAACCAACACCTCAGCCAAGTGTAACAGCAAAAGCCACAACACAATCCTTCCACTCGTTCCCATAAATACAACACATTTCACCAGAAAATTTAACTCAACTCATTAATATTTTTGATAGGCAGTTACATGATTGATGTAAAGAACATACATTTCACAGCATCTTGCTGCTGCAAGAAGTGAGAAGTAGGTCAAGTTTAGCTTTTTCACTCATCGTTGTAACAGCTTTGGAATTCTTTCCTAGACTCTCTAGACAAAAATTCTGGAATTACTCCTCACATAAAATTAAACTTAATGACAGCAATGATGTTTCGATGTCATGATTCTTGTAACAAGTATTTATATCTCTACTGTGCTACAAAGCTACTTTCACTGTTTCAGTGTTATTATTTCACTACCGATGTAAAACAAGCCAAAAGTTGAGTTCTACAATAAACATGACTGCTATGGGTGTTATCATAATAGACCGGTATTAGATTAGAAACACAAATTCTGAAGCGACACCCATGGAAGGTACTATTCTAAGTCACAGATATGGAGGATGAATCCCAGAATTCAGCCTTGGAGTTACCAGGCTCGAAACAGAACAGATAACATAATCTACTTTATTCAAATATTCCCAAAATCTAAGGCACTAAGCTGGTATGTGAGAGAGCTCCCAGTGCTGACTTTCACAGTGCTAGAAAGACACACCTTCCTATGGAACATCATGCAAGTTATCAAAACAGGTATTAGATTGTGCAGGATTTCTGAGCTTGGCAGTCACAGGCAGCACTTACCACATCACCGAGCAATGAAAGCAAAAGAAGACAAAGGAAAAAAGTGCAGTCCATTAGTAAGTTTAACTGTACCAATGTCACACAAGCTGTCTCCATATTCTGTCACACCTTTTCTTTTGGTGTTTGGCACGCTGGTTGTCTTATGACCCCATCATGTCCTCACTACAACTATTACAAGGACCACACCATGCTTCTTTTAACACCCCAACAGAAGCACTGCCTGCTGAAAATTACACTTTCCAAATTTCTCTATTCAACACAAGCAGACCAAAGATGTGTTGTGGTTTTGTATCACCTTTCATCAGAATATGGAGACTGGCTTGTTGTTTGGCCTCCTTGAAGCCAGGCAGGCCACCTCATACCTTGCTGGCCAACTGCGATACCCCCATGGTGACTTCCTCAAATATTTTCCCCTCTTTCACCTATGTGAATCGAAGTATTGGTAATTAGTCATAAAACAAAGTATTACCAAAACCTTAACACAAGCTCACTTGTGCTTCATAGCTGAAAACACAAAGTGTAAAAAAAACCCCAACCTGAAACTGAACCAAAACACATTTAAGTTAAAACTAACAAAGATAAGAAAATGACATCTAAAGTCTGTTGATCTATAATGGAGTGAACCTTGGGAATGTGGGAATTTATTCTACAGATATACACACAGCTTAAGGAAGGTATTATTACACTACTGCTGAGTTAAAAAAAAGTCTGCAAACATGAAGTTTTATAAATATATTTTACTAAAGATTTTTCTTAGAAACTGAGCAGATCCATTTTATTCTCTATCTTTTATAGATGGCTATTTAAATATTAAAAAGGGCTTTGAACTTTGGTCAAACAGAACACAACTGGTGACTTTCACCAGTTAATAAATGGCAGCTGTTCCAAAGCAAGTGACTTTGTATAACCATATAGAAAATACTCATTTCAGAAAGTTACACTTATTCAGAATGAACAGCACATCCTAAGGGAAATAGATCTTTTTATTTAATACAGGATGCATCATTCCTCACTAAACTGCCTTACAAAATAAAAATCAGCTCAAGGAAATGCACCCTAAAAATAACCCCGAAAATAATGCATCGAAGCCTTCAGATGTAAGTTGTGGATAATTTCAGGGAATGGAAAACCAACTAGAGTCTTCTCCTGTGGTTTGAAATGCCATGTAAAGAATGGTGAATTAATAAAGGTAATGCAAGGGAAATTATTTTGCAATGTAATTAAACCATTCTTTTCAAAGTGAAAATCAATCCAAATCCCAAAGTGGTGGCATTGCTTCTCTTAGGAAAGCAAAGATAATCTGCTTTATCAAAACCAATAATTCTGAGAAAAGCTACGCAGGTAAGTGGAGCACCACATTCTCAGAAAAGACTTCATCGGAATGTTGGATCTCACCCAAAATTCTAAAGCACAGAACAAATGCATGCCAAAAGGGAAGGATGTAAAACTACATTTGTTTAAACACATGAAACAGGAAGGTAACATTTGACACTAAGGAGAATCTCTGGCTAAAATCTGTACTATGAGTGATCACTGGTCACTTCTGAGGAAATAAAGGTTGGAAGAACATGTTACTTTTATTGATGAACTGTCCCAAATTCTACTACCAAACAAACCACAGTGGCTCCAAGATGCCTGAATTATTTAAAACAAAGCTGGCAGGTAGATGGGTAAAGCACTGGGAACTTAACACTCAAGGATACTACTCACATATATATTTTAAATAACTGATTTTTATATCCATTTAGGGTGCATTTTCATCTGGTCCCATCTTCCATTATTGAAAACATGAAATCTATAAAATGAGAAAGACTGGTGGAGGGAATTTACCCTCATTAACCTTTCTTTGCTAACATCCTGCTTTGAATTGTTTGATGCTTCCCCTTTCCTTTACAGGAGGACACACTCCCTGAGTCATCACAATCATTTTTCTGCAAGTCACTTACTAGTTACAAAATTACCTTTTCCTGTGCAGGTTTGAGAACATTTTCATTTAATGTCTGACCTAACTCTGATGCCTATTTAAAAGCAAAACAAAAACAAAGTCAGTTACATCTTCTTTTAAAAAAAAACAAAACCCCAAAAAACAACAGCCAACACCTTCTGCAGCCTCATTTCTAAGCAGTATCTCCAAAAACACACGAAGCCTTAAGCTTTGATTCACAGAAGCAGAATGAGCTGAAAAGCACACACAGTAAAGTGCTGCAGGAAATATTAAAAGACAATAAATTAAAACCAGATACACACGGCAACAGATGCCCAGAGCCCAAGCAAAGGCTGACCCTGGCCTGGAAGCAGAAGCAATGGTTCCACCAGCACCAGCCTCAAAGATGGGCCCCATCCTAATGCCTGCAACTGGATGTCTGGAAGAACTGACCTAATCCACCCTTATTTTTCTTACTAATGGAATTACTTTTGGAATTAGATCTTTGGGGCTGATTTCCCCCCAGTTCTTGTCTTGCAGAGCTCCAGTTGTCATCTATCAGTAACAGCCCAAGTGTTTCTGAGCAATACACAAGAGCCAAAGCTGTGACAGGAGATTTTTGTAATCTTTTTTAAAGCTCCAGGTTTGCAGGGAGAAAAAACAATGAACTTTAGAAATCCATTGCAATCCACAACAAGATGCACGAGGATATTTTACTTCAGAGGCATTTTACAAAAATGTAAGCCCACAGAATAAGTCACTAAATTACTTTCATAAGACAATGCTGACAAGGACAGCAGGGTTTAGAAGACTTTCACTTGAAATCATTCCTTTCCCTATTAACACAGTACACCTTTGATGGATTTAAACTTTTCTTTGGAATTGTCCTATCATACTGAGTGCCTTCTGAGTTATCCTGGTTAATCCAAAGGGGAAAGATTGCTTGCCAGGTAAACATTATTCCTAAACTGCAGAGACTAATGAAGCTTCATTTCCTGAGGGTTTCTATGTGATCACTAACATTGGCCAGGGCGTGAGCCTCCATTTATGTTCTTCTGGGAATGGATCACCTTGAACAGCTTTCCTCTACAGACTTTCAGGTGTCTAAGAAGCCTTTCCCTTATTCACAGCATTCCCAATTTCTCCTCTCTTCCCAGACATTATCTCCAGTACTTCTGCTCCTTACAGGTTCAAGTTCTTGGAGAAGCAAAGGCAAAGGGTATCCCTGCTTCCACCCAGTGAGAAATGTGAATGTAGATAACATAAGGCTTGTTTCTATCCAAAGTGAGACCAGCAAGTGTTTAAGAAAAAAAAAAAAGGGGATTTCTCATCTTTGAAAAACCTGTCAGAGTCTATTAAACCTGGCAAACTGTTTATGTTGCATAATAAAAAGCATGATACACTGAGAGTAACAGTTCAGGTGTCCTAAGTGGGGTCATCACTAGGAGTAGGAAGATTTCTTCTATAACTCCTCTTCCTCAACAAAATTTTGTAAACATGGAATAATTTGGGTACAGTTGTATCTTCATCTGAATCACTTCTTCACCTTTCCTATTGTTGAATTTAGGATAGCACTCTAACCACCACCATAAACACTGCATTCAAGAGTCTACCTTCCAACAACACCCCACTCCTGGAGCCCACATGCAAACAGAAATCCTGAAGTCATCGGTGTTTATGGTGAGCATGGGCAGAAGTACAGTCCATTTTCTGACTGCACAGAGCTTGAGTATCTCTGTCCTATTTAACCTATTTTAGGTCTGAAGAAATATGACCATACAAAACACACAACATTATTCTAAACAGATTTGACGTAAGGCAGGAAAAGAAAAGACAGCTCAAGAGCAAATGCACATATTCAGCACGAACAGTGACAAGGAGTCCATGCACAAGAATACATGTGAGGGTGTTACCGGCTCTGGCTGCTGCTTGTAGCCCCAAAACTTTACCCAGAGAGCAAAAGAGAGAGAGCAAGGAAGGTAGAAGCAGCTTTTAGCAAAAAATTGGCAGCATTTTTTTCAGGCAAGTGAAGTAGCACGAACCTTTTCCAACTTAAACATCTACTGACAAGACAAACAGTGAAATGTGTTTGGTCCCTGGACACCAAATACACTTTTAAGCAATACACCACATCAAAAAGAGATTAAATCTGTTCTGCAAAGGATCAGACGTTTCAGGAACAAAATTTAAGCTTCAGTATCGCAGCTTAGACTCTAGAGCACCATATTGCTGTGGTCCTTGTCAGTAGATGTGATGAGCTTTTACACTTGGTATTATATTTACATTTGTTAATAATACTAAAGACAGAACAGCTTCTAAAAGGGAAACTGCCAGAGGGAGTGAAAGAGGAAGAGTTGTAGGAAACTTGGTTTTTCTTATGTAAGCCAAGCAGCAAATACTTTACAGCTTTTATGCAGGAAGTTTGGGTACTTTAAAAAGATTTTTTTGTTGCAAACATGCCCAAGTTTAGCTATTTGGAGGATTAATATCCCAGTGCATACACCTGTCTGAACACCAACACCTTCAGATTCACGTTTGTTTTGAGCAATACCATTTATGCCTATGAGAAAGGAAACCAGGCTAAAGCTGTTTTAAAAAAAGACAAGTGTTTAAGATAAACTGTACCATATGTTAATATACACAAGCCCTGTCTCACTCAGAACTCTGGCAAATTAAGAATCCCATTTTGCACATTTTTACATTTGAATTTAAACCTTTTCCATGCAAACAGATCTTGCTTATGTCAGAGCTCTGTGTAATTCAGGTCTGACTCTGTTTTAACCCTAGTTTGAAAAATGAAATGCTTTTGTGAATAATTACTTTTTTAAATACACAGAAGGAAATTAATTTATTAGTAATATTAAGCAGTTCACATCTGTAACTTCTAATTAGGCTTTAGCAATGGAAAAATGGCTTGTATTATATCACCATGAAAACTGCTTCAAGATGGAGCATATCTAGGATTTACAAAAGTAAAATAAGGGTATTTTAAGTCTGTAAGCTCTACTGCCTTTCCAATACACCCAACAGATACAAACAGCAGAGTAGCACTGTTTGCTTCTTGCTTAATTTGATCACTGCAGTTGATTGTAATTCCCACGGAAATAAAAGCTAAAACCTAAACACTGCTGTGCATTATGAAGGAAAAACACACTGGTCTGTTGATGATCAGATCTAAATCAATCAGTACAGGCAAATACATGACATTTGAAGACAATTACAGTGAATATGAGAGAGCTAAATCCATAATCACCTTTTGACTTGCTTGAGATCCAAATCTGGTAGCCTGATAGTGAAAAGAAGCAAATATATTCAGGTTTACTAGGAATAAAACTTTCAATTTTAAATACACACACTTAGAAATTCTGCATGATCCTCTCCAAAAGAAATGGACCTTTGGCAGAATTTCACACGGAAAAGAGAATATCCTATCAGGACCCCTGGTATTCCAGATTGCTCTGGGGAAGCACCAGTCTTACTCAACTTGCAACAGAAGGAAGAAAAGATCTTCAACACAGATTAGAACTCCATGGGCCAACGCAGATGAGTATCAGTATTTTTGTCTCTTATAATGTCATCCAAAGTTAAGAGGTAATTGTTATGCTCATAAAAGTTTGGAATAATACTGAGCAAAAATGAAAAAAAAAGTAATGCATTATGTTCGCAAAAATATTTAGCCTTTTTCCATCATCATCTATGTAAAATGAAATAAATTCTGATTCTCTATGGTTTTCATTTACATTTAGTTGAATGATTGTCCTGTAAGTGTGCAAATTTGCAGAGCATGAAGAGCATGTCTAGTTTTTCCCAAACCATCCCAGTGGACACAATCTCTGCCCAACATGCTTTCTATTTAAACTGACAGAAATGCTGTAGAGAGAAGACAAAGAAAGGAAGAATGTAATACCATCAGCAGTTTGTAACTTGGTATCAAACTCCTGCTGAAGAATGCAATTTAGCCTTACTTGGCACTGACTGAAATTTCTACTTCACAATAAAAGTTTTTCTTGATGCCTAAATCCAGTGGATACATTTACAAAAATGTCCATCCAGAAACATGAGAAATCACTGAGTTCTGCAATCTGTATTTAACTATTTTATAAGCCATAGGTAAAGACATGAAGAGCAAAATTTAGTTTGTCTTGGTAATACTTTCAAAGCTTCATCGCCATTAGAACACTAACAGAATCTCTGAGTTCACAAGCATTGACTAAAACATGTTTTATTGACTTACACCCTCTTTAGCAGCTGAGGCAATTTTGCTTGCTCCAGTCGTAAAACTGCTCCATCCCTTTAAAGAAAGCAAGAAAGTCATAAGCTGTGTGTGAAAATAGCAAATAATCAAGTGTTCAGTATAACAGGTTAAATTAAGTCAAAATTCTCCACTACAGCTTGCCCTGTAGTCGTAAGAACTACCTGTGAGAGAGAAAATTACAGTCGCTCATTCAATGAAATACAGAGATGAACTTCCAGTATTTGTATCAAAACAGCTGCAACTTGAACAAACCTGAGCACTTCAGGTGTTGTTCTACTAAAAATGGCTACACACGTGGGGGAAAACAATCCCATGCAGCGCAAGGAAAACTGGTTTCCTCTCGAGGATGAACACCCATGCAAGTAACAGTCTCACAGTAACGAAGGACTGAAACCACAGTGCAGTGTGTGTCTGTGGTCACACGAGGGCATTTCGACCAGAGATCCAGTGAGATCACGGACTCCAATAATGCTTCACAGGAACACACTGTCCTCCCTCCTTTGCTGTCTCAGCACACCTGCATTACATCACAGATGTGGTTTCTAATATGAACTCTCTGGTCTATAAACTATGACATACCTAGAAAATATTCAGCAGACCTATACTAAGCACCCTGTGGGGTCACCTGGAATACTGTTCAAAGGCTCAGACGTTATCTTTCTCTACTAAATTCTAGTGAAATGACTTTTTTATTTTTAAATAAACAATGGAACCTGGTGTGAATATTTAGGCTAGTTAGGCTTTACAGAAGGCTACTGGCCGCTAACCTTGGAAGAAAACCTTACTGTATTTCCAAGTGACTCCAAATGCCAAGTATGGCTCAGCACTGTTACTTTGCAGCCTATCAAAGCACCAATATTTCCCTGACTGCCTCTGACTTTTTTCCCATTTTCCTTCAACAATGCATCTTTCACTACCCCTACTTGAATCACGACAACTGTTCAGCCATATGCTGTTATCTCTTCACACCCTGTCACAAGTATTTCAAATGTTTTCATCACTGCTCAGGGCTTCTGGCACCACATACACACATATTTCAGTTGTTTTACACTGAACATACCTAATATGGTTAATTGATTTAGAGTATTACCAGCCTAATTGCTTTACCCTACAGGTAATTACTTTCTTTTCCTTCAGCCCTGTTGAGTATTATTTCTTAACCCACTGCTACATCCCAATTTCCTAATTTCTGTGAACTGATACCAAACCTAACTTTCAAGTTTTGCTCGTTTCCCCCTTCATTTTGCCTTTTAAAGTCCATCAGTACCTTCTTCATTCTTTGAGAATGCAACCAATACTCTGCATCCCTCTGTATCTATCTAGAGTCTTCAGTTTCTCTTCTCCATTTATATTCTCCCAAAACAGGGGATAAAACGGAAGAAAATAGTAACTGAGGTCACAGAGAGCTTCCAGCAATTCCTTACCGAGTACAAGGAAGACATAGCATTATTCAGGAAGTCATCCTCTTTTTTTGGAGGGTTTACTGTGTTTCCAAACCCCACGTAGCGATTCTCTTGGCCACTACAATGAGAAAATAAATGAATAGTATCTGTATCAGCATGCATTCATTAAGACCATTAAACAAAACGGAAAGCATGTAAGAATGACAATTGTTTTTACACCTGGCAAAAGAAGTCCTAAAGCACCTAGCATCCAAAAAACAAAACCACTCACTTCATAAAGACATAACATCAACAAGGATCCACTGAGAAATCCTTGCAAATTACAGTATCCCTGTCCAAGCTATTGTGGCCTTAATGATTCTCCAGGTTTAACAGATCACCGACATTAGAAAGCTGAATAAATCCTAGTAAAATGATACATGAAAATGAGAAAAAGAAGAAAACACCGTTAGTTTTAAAAATGCCTCTGTTTAACTCAAATCACTGCAAGATACAACATACAAACAAAACTCTCTAGTTTAAAGCCCACCACAGCAACATTTGGAGTTACAAGCTTTCCCTTCAATGCTTCCAACATCTTTCTTATACTAAAGCATTAAGGTGTACTTTCCTTCCTCTTACATCCCAACATATTTTTAATAGAAATCCAGTTGTAACTGCTCACTAATGAATCAGGACCCCAGTTGTGTAGCTGTAGTATAAGTACAGCACCCAAGTCCTTCTTATGCCAGAGAGACAGGCACTCAGAAAGTCAGTAAATATTGCATTACCCTTGGTAGGAGCTGACATCATCATTTAACCAGTCTTCAAAAGCCTTGTCAGAAGAGGCAGTTGCAGTGTGAGATTGTCCAGCAGAACTCCTGAAATAAAGGATTTAAGTTGTAAACCACGTAAAGCAAAACCCCCTAGCTCAGCAGTGCAGCTTGATGTATATCATCATAATACAGGTGAAAAACTGATTATTTATTTCATCTATCAAGTAGGGAACTCTAATGCAACCACTAAAAGACATGAAGTGCTTGTTGCTTTGATTCACAGCTGCTTTTTCAGTTAACTTAGCTCTTTCATGCACAGACTAAGAACCACTACATGCAAAAGCAGAAAAACAACTGCTGTGGTCCAGCTTTGATGATCCTGTTGTTAATTAGCACCATAAAGAAAAAAACAGTTTCTTCTTCCCTGGCATTCAATCCCAAACTGGCACAGCACCACAGCTGAGGTGAGGCTGTGACACTACCTCTGAGTGACAAAAATGTCCAGGTGCATTACAAGTCAAGATAAAACCAGCCTGGCTTGTCCACTGCTCTTCCTTACTGGTCTCTGCCCTGGTTTAAGGTTCAGATGAAGGAGGTGGGAATTACCACAGAAATTAAAGCCCTGCTACCTCATACTCCAACACTTCAGCTTGTTCAGACACCACCATCCACAGAATAAAACCAGCAGACATTCAAAGACCAGGTTTTGATCCTGCTGTATCTGTAGCAACATCAGATAACAAGGACTCGTACCGATGAGTGGAAGAGAGAGGCATTTTAGGCTGAGGTGGGGTCCAGTTCCTGGCAGGAGAAGTTTCAATAGACCACTCTTTGCCTTCAGCCACTGTAGCTACCTAGAAGAGGTAAGAAAACAGTCAACAACGCCAGGTCAGAGCTGTCATATAAGTTATACACTGGTTCTGTAATGTGACAAGAACTTATTTTCCCAATTTGCTGCCAGCTGCATAGATCAACTAATTTCTTTTCACAAGAAACCAAATTTTTTCTAATTCCCAGGCTATGATGTTGAATTGAATACTGGCTTTATTTCAGGCAACTTCTTCAAGCAGTCTTCTCAGGACTGCTGTGTCCCAAGAGGGCAGTCCTGGACTGCCTGCTCTGAGGTACCTGACCTTTGGGACACCCTTGGGCTGAATTAAGGCAAAAGAATGCCAAATGACAGATTTGAAAGTTTTACTTATGGTAGAAATTATTTCAACCTTATGACAGATTGAACATCCTGTGGCAGCAATGATTTAAGCATTTCTGAACAGCCCTGGCAGCTGAAAATTTAACTTTTAAGGAGCAGAAGAAACCAAGAAGGAAAGATAGGAAAACAGAGGCAGAGAAAGAAGATCCAGTTCACCACCAAGGGCTCTAGGACTGTCTGGTCCAGTTCTTCTGGATGGTGGGTGCACACACAGCCCCTCTCAGTGTGCTATTTATTGACTGGTCCTCCCACATGTAGATTCTGTTATTTTCAAACTTTTCAGAAGGGGGCTGGGGAGTCTAGTGGTTTCAATTCCTCATCTCCATCACAGATGAAAGTGCAATGCTGTCTCAAACTTAGTTTTAGAGATAGTTGTCCAGAATAAGGAAGCTGGTCCCAGAAAAGCTCCTGCCTTCGTTCCTGCTTCCCCGGGACCCTCTTTTCTAACTGCACCTTATCTCGTTTGCACAGTATTTTTCCTTTTCTGCCAAATATTTGAGACATTAACTCTTTCAGCATTTCAGTCTCTCACACTTACCCTTTCAGAACCATTGCAGAGGTTCCAAAAGTCAATACTTCCCCTTCTCTGCCTTTTGAAAAAGAAGTGCTTGCAAACTACTTTGACATTTTCAGATCGTAGGGCTGAGGACACACACAGAACTGACCTTACCTGGTCTCTAAAGAGAGCTGCAGCTTTGCTGTTGTACTTCTCTTGCATTGTCCAGCATGGATCATAGTCATCTTGAGACTCCAAGAACTCTCGAAATTTGCTGTTCCCTCCAGCCTTCATTTTCTCCAGCTCAATATCCTTCCACTTGTCCATGGTTACAGAACGTACAAAACTGAAAAGCAGGTTTTTTTTTAAAAAATTTTAAATCACAGCTTGTTATAATTTCCTGCTGTATCAACAGGGGGAGAAAAAAAAAGCTTATTACAAGCTATCTCAAAAGTTGAGAGTATAAACATGTTAGAGAACACTCTCAAAGTACAGAAAGACAGATCATCATAAGAAGGTGGGCAGATCCTCACTGAAATAAGCCAAAATCGTGTCATTTATTGGCACTTAAAGGAGACAGTCAACAGAAGGCAAGTGACAGAAAAAGCAGCTTTCTTCAAGAAATTTCTTTTAGAAATTAATCTAACCCACTATAAAACACTAACTTTTCCCATACTTCACTCTGCAATTTTCTTTTTCCATTATCACAGTTACACTTCAGTGACCTGCAAAGACACCCTCTGCCCTACTCCTTGCTTCTCCTCCTAGTGACTATCAGGTACTGGACAGCTCAGCTGCTTCAAACAGCCCTTCCTAAAACCTGACTGCATCCCAAGATATTTGTGACTGCAGCTGGCATCTCAACTCTGCCTTCAGTCATAAATTCTTGTTACTCCTCAGTAAACTGTATTAAAGCATGCAAATAAAAACAAACAAACAAACAACAAAACACACACATACATAACAACCCCAAATAGTGCCTTGTTGTTAAACACAAGGTCACAAAGCCGGGAGGGAAATGTTAGACATCATCCTCAAGTAGGTTCTTTAAAACTTTTATCTTGACTGGTTTCTTTCTTTTTGTCCATACAGAAATAGCACTTATCTTATCCTCATCCCAGTAATTTTGTGTTTTCTTTCATGTAACATACAGAGTATTTCCTAACTCTCTTTTTCTGTGTGATTTCTACTCACTTATAAGCTTCTAATCACTTCTTGCAAACAAAGCATGTACTTCTGAATGGCCTTGCTTGCTTTGCTGATTTCCCCCCTGGACTTCTTATTTCTTCCTCATTTAAGCAACTATCCCGTGCTCTGCCCCTATTCTACATACACGTACTGTGAGTCTCCAAAACACATAACAGTTCTTATTCCTTAGATTCCCATCGCAGCTGAGCATGTTTCTTGAACAACAAAAACTACCATTTATATTACAAAAAAAAAGAAATCTCCTGAACAGAATAAAGCTGTTTTGTACACTAGTTTTATAGCAAACTAATTACACACAAGGCATAGGGAACAAAGCCCACTCTGAAGAGGAGCATGAAGCAAAACTGTCAGTGAAATGCTGATTTGAGACATTCTATACATTCCAAAACAGCACATTCTATTCACAGCCATGATCACTGAAGTAACCCAACCCAGCCCATGTCTGCTTGAAAGGCTGACCTGAGGTGAACTCCCAAGCCTCGGTGTTTTCCTGAGCACTCAAGACAGATCCAAATTCCATAGGTCACACTCACCCACTGGGGGTTAAATGCACCACATTCAAAACAGACCTGTGAGAGAAAAACAATTATCTCTACAATCAGCCATCATTTGTCCATGTGAAGTTTTCAAAGTACAGCTCAAAAAGTCAAATCATGACAACATTACACACAGAAAATAATTTCAGAAGGGAGAGCTCTTAGTGTTTGGAAACACCTTCCCTGAGAGCATAAGCTTCCCTCAAATATTTATTCATGTTGCATGTAAACAAATACTTATTAACTTGAACTATAAAAATTACTGTATGGACTACCAAAAGCCAGTGAGGAAATACAGATGAGCAAATGGAAACTACTGAGCAAAGAACTCAATTTGATTTCATTTCAATACTGGCTTGAGGAAGAAGAAAGTAACCAGACTTAATTCTTGAGGTTTCCTTGGCAAAATAAAGATGCAACATTGAAAGTCTGGAACATTTATTCAGTCACATTACAGTTTGGCAGTAAATGATAGCAGATCTAAACAGTTTTTTCCTTAAAAATAGCTTTATTGCTCATACAGTGCAACAACTTAAATTTTATGATTGGAATCACCATTCAAAGTTTGACTTGTGCCAAAGATGCAGCAATGTATTATATCTATGAATAAAAGTTACTGGAACAAACAGAAATATGAGATATCCAAATTCATATGTTACCATTAGTGAGCCATACTATAAAGACAACAGCTGTAATAGAACCCAACGTACATATGGAGTAGGTAAAAAGAAAATTCAATTCTACAAAACTAATTAATCATAATTTTCTCACATTGTTCTCATCTTGTGCTCTGACTTCCTTCAGAACTTTCCTTGTTCTTGGACTTGCCATGATTCTGCAAAGGGAGAGAAACAAAAAACTAAGTCACAATCAAGGATTTGATTTTTGTAGGATGTTCAGTACCTTTAAAAGCACATCTTTGTGACAAAGAGCTTGGAATCCAAACCAGTGACTCACAACCAGTTGCAGAGGAAAAACAGACAAAACAAACCACCATAAAACCCACAACCTCACTTTTCCATTTACTTTGTACTTTTGAGGGGATTTAGTCATCTTAATTCCACCATTGCAAAACTGTAATTCAGCTATGGCTGAGAAGGGGTTGGGGAATGATACACATGAAAACTCTCCTATGTCACAGGTTGTATCAAAACAGATTCTACTGAACGCTGCTCCCAGAGCAACCCAGCACCGTTCCTGAAAGCACTTTATCCATCATTACATGGGATTACATGCATAAAACTCAACAGACCGAAGAAAAAATAACAGAAACTCTTATGAGTGTTGAAGGCATTGCTAAAAGAGCACTTTGCTAGAAGATACAAAAAATTGTGATTTCCCAGAAATACTGAGTTGATTATCAATGGAATTCTAAGAAAACAAGGCAATTATTGGGACTTCTTACACAAAACAGAATTCTAATTCCAGCAGTCATGTCTCGCTGGCAGACAATATCATCTCACTCTAATTTTTATGAAGCATGAAACATCAGGGAGCAGCGTGAAGCTACAGTTAAAATCCCCATTAAGAGAAAAAAAGTGATTCATACACAGTACAGAGCCTGGAAAAACCAAAAGTATGCAAAACACTCATGATTAAAAGAAATACAGTGCTGGGTGCAGCCTAAGACCACAATTTTGAGAAAAAATAAATTCATATTCCCTACTAGTAGCACAATATTTAAAGTAAATAACATCTCTACTTTCTTTTTACTTTCAGTCCATCTTTTCATTTCTACTGCAGAAAACAAACCTCTAAGATGTAATAAAAGACAGAAGTCACAAAGCTGACTAGAAACATCATCAACTAGTAAATGTCAAGATACAAAGCATAAAATAGCAAGTATTTTCATCAAATACTGTTCTGCGAGGCCAAACTGCCTTTATGCAACTCTCTGACAATACTTCACTGTGTTATTTGGCTAAATAGTCCTAAGTCCTTAAAATATCAAAAGAATTAACAATCTTGCAATAATTTTGGAAGGTGAATGATTAATTATTACATAAAATTTCCAGAGCCCTAGAGGATGGAGAACATCTTTAATATGAAAAAGGCTGTTTTATAAAAACAAATGCTACAGGTAAGAAAACATTAAATTTGCATGACTGTGACGTCAATTTCTTAGAAATCCCTAAAGCAGAGCAGCCCTTCTGTGAACTGCAACCACAACACTACAATAAATAAGGTTATTTGTATCATCAACTACGATGACCCAGAAAGAAATAAGCTCAGTGTTGCACCTACATATCATCACTGTTAAAAGCAGAACTCACTGCCTTTTATCTAAAGCACTTATCTCTTTGTAACCATCTTGTTGACAAATACTTCATTCCATGGAATTTAAGGGACAGCGTTTTCATTGATGTTTAGAATATACTACCTTTCAACCTTAATTACTTTGTAGTAGACAAAACCAGGTACATTCAGAAAAAAAAGTGGTTTAGATCAAAAAGGTTACTACAATTAGGGTGAGTAAAATGTTCCCATCATCCTGCATTGATAATAAAACTGAACACAATTATTTTTATCAACAATCAAATAAAACCTGACTTTCAGAAAAGAAAAATGAAAGTGTGGCGAGTTAACCCTCCTATAATGGAACACACCTTCTCCATCAGCATTCCAATAATATCATTTAGTGTTCCATAACTTACTCGTGTGCATGTGAGGACAGAGATAGCACTACACAAAATATGCATCACGTCCTAAACGAAGACTAGAAACACATTTACATGAATCAAAGTCCACATCTTCAACTCCATTATTTATCCCTGGTGAGACAAGGGAAAATTCTTCCTCTACAGTACATAAATTAAGTAAATAACTCAGCAGAAATAGCCAGACAGACAACAGTGCACACTCTGGGCCCTCCTCTTTGCCATTATTGCTAAATTCTCCTTGCACACCAAGTACTCTTCCTCAGCAATTAATTTCCTCAATGTCTTCCTCAATGTACATTACTGACAATGTCCAAGGCTCGTTTGTTGGACACTCAATCCTCTTACCAATATCCTTCCTTTACCGTTTTCCCTTCTTTTCACAGGTTTTCATTCAGAACAACCAACAAAGGCAGTCTATATGCAAAGGCCTTCCACTCTCAATGGCAAAGGAGCATTGCTGGAGTGACCAGGGAAGTCTCTTCCCACCCCAATTCTGCATGTCCCAGGAATTGTCTACAGAGCAGAAAGGGACATCCCTCCTCCAACAGCAGATATCCAGCCCCCTTCAGTGTTCACATACAATAGGAGTTTCCCAGCTCCAAGCTGACAGAGGAAGCAACTGCCTTTGGCTTTTCCATAACTGCAGAGATATTTTACTTTATAAAAACTTTCTAAAAGAAAGACTTTGGCCCACAGCATTCTGAACACATACCCACTGCTCAAGCAACAAGTTCCCTGACCAAACCACCACGGTGGGAAGGCAGAGCTGCCATACCACAATCATCCAAGAAAAGGAGGAGGTAACTAAAGCCACCAGCTTCGCACCTTCTTCTCCTCCACAAAACCATTTGGAATTAAAGGACAAGGAAAAAATCTTTCTAATGGTAATGTCTTTAAAATACCTAGTTTACTTTCAATCATTTACCCACAAAGTTTGAAGTGTTCAAATTATCAATGTTTACACCCAAAAGCCCTGGTAGCTGACTGGACACATAACCACTGTGGTGTTCGAGTTTCAGCAGAGCAAATACTGAGGAAACAGCTGTGCAGACATCTCAAACAAATATGCATTGTTTTGCTCTGATGTAAACAGACATAAGCAGTAAAGAAAATGTTTAGCAATAAGTTTTCATTGGACAATATAAATATTTTTGACTAACAGCTCCAAGGCGGAAACAGACAGCTTCACACAGATCAGTTTCACACTCTCCTTTCCCAAACAATCTGCTTCCAGAGCAAAATCTAGGCACACACCATGTCAATTTCCAGGTTAGGAATCCTTAGTTTGCTAAACAAAAAAAGCCAAAAAGGCAGAGGGGGACCCCACACTTCGACACGGGAACGAGGCATAACAGGACTTTGCCCCTCTGATGTAGCAGGAAATTCACAGCCAACCTGCAAAGAGCTTCGCGATGCAGCGCAGGGAGAGCCGGCGGTGACGTGGCCTGTGTCACTGCGCGGTCCTGAAGGCTCCCCGTGAATTCCACCCGGGAAAAAAGGCCACGGAGGCTGCAGAAACGCTTAGAACAGGCCCGCACCACCCCGGGGCAGCCACAGCTCACGAACACACCGGAGACCGCCGCGTTCTGTGAAAGCGCTGCAGTCCCACACGTACCGAGCGCTCGCAGAGGGCGATTCCCTCGGGCACACCTGCGGGGGCTGGATGCGAGCCGGGCCCTGCAGCCTCCCTCAGAACATGGCCGGGGTCCCGGCGAGCGCTCCCTGCTTTCTAGGCGAGGAGAAAAAAAACAAGAAACACCTCCTGAATAGGTGAAATAGCGGGGAGGGCG
>VWZF01002613.1:37976-123324 GCA_013396755.1 Sclerurus mexicanus | reverse complement strand
GCGGGCCCCCCCCCCCCCCCCGCCACGCCGGCCCGGCCCCGTCCCGTGTGCCAGCGCGGGGGCCGGGCCCGAGCGCCGCCAGCCCAGCGCCGGCCCGGCGGGGCAGCCAGCCTTCCCGGGAGGGCCAACCTGTGCTCAGGGGCAGTAATCGGCAGCCCCGATCCTGATCCTAATCCCGATCCCAATCCCGATCCCGATGCCTTCCCGGATCCCTTCCCCGGTGCCGCCCGGCGCCGCCGACGTTGCCGGGCGCGGGGCATTGTGGGCGCGCGGCTTAACCCGCTGCGGCCCGGGCGGCACCGAAATACAGCCCAAAATCTCCAATCTCTGCAAATCTGCCCCAGAAATACAGCCCAAAATCCCCAATCTCCGCAATTTCTGCCCCCGAGGCAGAGCCCCCGGGTGGTGGGGGGGTTGTTTAAGGCAAGCAGAACCGAAGTAAAGCGCTGTAGTGACCTTGTGGCTCCAGGCTAGGCAAACAACCACGGGGCGCGTCTCTGAGGGCAGGCTGCCCGTAGGGGTGAATGATATTGAATTATGAGGGTTTTCTTTTTCTCAGTTATTCGTGTGAGAGTGAGGGGGGTTCGCAGGGAGGCCACAGGCCGGGACATACCCTGAGGGGCTGGTGTGGACCCCCAGCCCTCAGAGCTGGGGACCGGCCGCTCCTCCAGCGCCCTCCGTCCCACTGGGGCGCTCTGGGGAACCACGATGAAAGATGGACATAAAGCTGTTCGTGAACAAAGGAGGCCATGGGGATGGGGAAGGGTCCAGGGGAGCCGTAGGAAGAGCGGCTGAGGGCACTTGGCTTGCTGAGAAGGGGAGGCCAAGGTGGGACCTCGTGGTGACCTCAGGAAGGGGAGCGGCTGGAGCTGTGTCAGGGCAGGGAAAGTTGGGTTTTAGGAAAAGATTCTTCCCCCAGAGCATGGTCGGGCACTGGGACAGGCAGTCACAGCCCCAAGGCTGCCAGAGCTCCAGCAGGGTTTGGACACGGGTGTGATTTTGGGGCGTCCCATGCAGGGCCAGCACTTGGACTGCTCGATGATGCTTGTGGGTTCCAAGGCGGGATGTTCTCTCCAGAGGTCCCCCCAAAGATGAGGGTGGATGGGATGGAAAGAGGACCTGGAGCTGCTCTGTGGTGCTTGGAGGCACATGCCAGGCAAGCACATTGGTGGTATCCTTAATTTCTTTTTAATCAACAGCTGTAGGCACAGAGCAATGATTTAGTATTTACGTATGAATCCCACGGAGACAATATGCTGCTCATTTCAGTGCAACTCCTAGCCTGGCCTTCGTACTTGATAAGTAGGCTATTATCTTACTATCAGTGCACGGGAGATTAACAGGAGCTATTTTCATTACCATTAATGGTGGCTACATACATAACACCCTCACATCAATGAGAAGATAATGGGCTCTTAAGTGTGTGTGTGTAAGGAGGAGAGAGGGAGGAGTGTGGAATATAAAGCAAACTGGCCTTAAATAATTTGCTTTTCCAGTTAAGGAGAAAGTGGTCTCTTCTGATAAGCACCATCATTTTCTGGTAAACATGAACCAATGGGCAATGAGGTTCCCATTATACAGATGCTGTATTATAGGGTCTAATGAGAATATTAATCTTAGTTTTTCCACATAATTGGTAAATAATCCAGTGATCAGTGTTGGCGTTGGCTCTGCAGCAGTTCTGGAAGGGTGAATCATGTGCTCACAGCCCCAGGAGCAGTGTTGGGTGGCATTTTTCATCTGTAGTGGTGCTGGGCTGGGAGGCTGATGCCTCCCATGGTCTTTATTTACTAAACTTGCATGTTCCTACTCTGGGCAGCCAACCCTTGTAGCGGCAGCTTTGTCTTTCTGGGGCCAGAATTGCTATAACCAAAGAAGCACAAATAGGACTTGTGTTTCACTGTAGTGCTGATATGGCAATTTACCCTGAGCCAGGAGTCGTCCTTAACCCCTGGTGTGCAGCAAAGACTCACCTGTGGGAGGGCTGCAGGATAGGACTGTCTGGTTTGCAGTCAGAATGAGGGGATGCCATAAACATTTTTCTTTCTCAGCAAGCAAATAAAGGCACGTCATTCCCTGGCAAGTCCAGTTTGCACTGCTCCTGGAATTTGGGATGAGTGCATGGCTCTCTCCCCATCTCTGCAATGTGGGACCAATATCTGTTCTAAGATAATAGATAATGCCAAGAAGAAAAATTTACAAAGGCTCCATGCGTGCCTTTCCCTACTGGCATTGTGTTCCCTACTTGTTCCCTTTATCTATTTATGAACTGTTTCTACCTTGAAACTAAATAACACGTATTTTTAGCACAATTGCCATTGTTATAATTGTTATGCCCAATGTCAAGAACATATGAAATGTGATGATAAGGAGCAAATTGCAGCACAAAATAATACAAGGCAGGCACAGTCTCTTTGAGCTGTTTTCCATGTTGAGATTTTGCAGATAGAAATAATTTTACTTGGCTTCAAAAGGACAATATGCAAACATGTAAAGGGCAGTGTGATTTGAGAGCACAGAAAACGGCTACAGCCCAATTCCACAAAGATTTCATGAGCATGTGCATCATAATTGCAGTGAAGAAGACTAATAGCAAGTGGAAGCTTACAAAGATAAGCTACCCAGTGTGCAATTTTACTTGTAAGTTAATGATTTTGTATGATGGCTTTGAAACTTCTTAGGTAAAAAAAAATCTCTGGAACAGGATTTAAACCAAAGAGCATTCATTTTCACTTTTTCCTCTTTTACATGCTTACTAAACCCTCTCTAATCTATTAGTAAGACTAGATTTTGGCTATTAAATATTGCAGTCCCTGATATAAATGAAGTGGCATTACCACTTGGTTTTAAATGACACAAAAATATCTGAAAAATTCTCCTCCACAATAGCTGACAGCATGAGCTTCAAATATTAAAGGAAAAAGAGATACCACAAACTCGTGTTTTGACTAGTTTACTGATGCCTATGTGTGCTGAATACTATATTCTGTACTAGCAGCACTTGTCGTGGACTGAGAAAACATGGATTTTTATTGCCTTTTTCTCTCCCAACACACCTGAGATTAGCCACTATATCAGGATGTCACAACACTTAAATTGAGGGGGAACAAAAGGAAATGTAGATACTCTTGTTAGATAAATCTGTTTAATAAATCTGAAGGGTGAGAAGAGAGGAATAGACCTGTTTGCATGATAAATGTCACCATTCTAGTTCTGCATTGTCACTGCATATGACTTATGTAACTGTGTGAATAACATATAACTGTGTATGTAACTGTGTGAATAATTATAAAACCCTGAACTCAGCGCTTTTAGCACCCTAAGAAATCTCATTAATTGATGGGACTGTGGTAACACCCTTTTCCAGGAGGGCTTTTTGGTAAATCTGAATGTTGCATGCTCTGAATAGACCCTGTGAACTGCGAGCAGGTTGTCGCCTGAGCCACCAAACTCTTGATCTCATTTTCAACCTAAGGGGCTTGAGAGTTCAAAGTGACTTCAGGGGGTGTCTTGTAAATCTTGACAGCAGCTCATTCCTATTAATACTATGCCACAATAAAAAATATTAGAAAAATAGTATGTGAAGTATTTTCTGCTATGTGATGAAACATCAGTTGTTATTAAATGTTTGGGTTTTATTATTGTTTATTGTACTGAATGAATAAGATTTATTTTTATTAATTATAGCATTCAGGGCTGTTGATATTCATTGCATTTGGCAGCCACAGCATAGTAACCTTACCCAGCTACAATGAATATTGCCATTAAGTTACAGAAATGCCACATGGATTTAATAAAGCAATTTCTTCGCTCTCATTGTATTAGGGAACATTACCTTTTCCTTTTCAGCTGAGAAACTCTTGTATCAGGGCTTTTCTGATACATTTCCTCAGACCTTTCCTTGTATTTCCTTAGACCTGATTCCTTAACCTGACACTGACACAAATCTGTAATTCTATCTAATGACCAACACAGCCCTGCTGGTGGTCAGGCACCAAAAGCCAGAGTTTAGGCAAGAGTTTAGTCCTGCTGCTAAGTCATGGAGTTCTGCCTACAGCATGAACCACGCACCACAGCCTCTGGCTCTGAAATTCGTGTCCAGCTCTTCAGAGCTCAGACAAGATCAGGACAGTAATCAACCCCCATCCTTCCACTGCATATTTATAAGGAATTCACTTCTGATTTGAGCTCCCTGTGCCTGCTCCCCCATGCAGCTGGGAGTGCATTTTAATGTGTGCATTTCTACTACCCATCAGGTTACTAAGACACCCTTTCATTATGTTTTTCTACCTCAGAGCTACAGCTGAAGAAAAGCTTAAGCAGAGAGTTGTATTTAGAGACCCTCATCAGTCCTTCTACCTGTGCACACTTTTTTTCATTTAAAAAATGAAACCTAATTTGGAAAGTTTTCACATGAGACAGCAGGGAGCTTTACTCTGATATTAAAACAACAAACAGAAAAGCAAAACCTTTGACTTTAAAAGCAGCTGTTAACTACACACAGTTTTAATTTTTTTTAATGTCATGTCCATGTGCGTCACATCAGTTTGTATCACTGTCAATCAAAGCTGTCAAAGTGGCCAGCTACTATGGTCCAGGCAGTGTGAAAAAGCCTGGAGGTGCTGCTGTCTGCCTGGGTCTACTCTGTGGACATTCAGAATGAACTCTGGGAGGCTGGTTCAAGTGGCTTATTTCCAAGGCAATTAAGTCTTTCTAAAGTAAATGTGTGTAAAAAAACGCTCCTTCAGCCTGGTGGCACCTGACACTGCTGACTTCTTAATACGTATTAGCTCTCGCTGGCTGGGATTGGGAAGAATATCACTGAAAACACAGCAGAAAAAGAGCTGGGCTTGTGTATGTATGTGTTGGAATAGCTTCTGACTGCACATTTCATACCTTCCTCGGGGCAGGACTCACACGCCCGCTCCCGACGCCCTGCATGCACTGCTGCAGATGTCCTTCAAAAGACACAGTAAAAGAAACTTGTTATTGATTTCTTCTCCATCGTATCACATGAGCCTTGTTAAATTGGCTTGGGGAAGTTTGCAATCATTTAAGAGAAAAAAATGATTCCTGAGCAAATGGGGAAGCAGCTTTCCTAAACGAGAGTGCCCTAAGCCACTGCCCGAAACTGGAGACTGCTCTCACCCTTCAGGCTCTTTCTTTTTCTTTTTTTTTTTTTTTGGTCATATCATTTGAGAAATGCAACTGTTGCATGGAAACCTTGAATAATCACTTGGTATCAATACCCAGGGACCTTGGCAGCTGCATTGAATTACTTCTTGGTCACAGTGCCTAGTGCAATTGCGGCTGGAAATGTGGCTGCAATCATGCCAGCTACTCGGATTGCAGGGCTGAGATGCTGGGGTGTCAGCTGCCACAGCCTGCTCCTCCTGCGGGACTTAACCCTTCGGGCACTCCCTCCTCTCTGCTCAAGCCTGTGCCTCTGAAAGCACCTGTGCCACTTTATGAGGAATGCTGACATAGAATCGTAGAACATCCGGAGCTGGAAGGAACCCACAAGGATCATCAAAGTCCAACTGCTGACCCTGCCCAGGTCAACCTCAAAATCCTACCATGTGTCTGAGATCGCTGAACTCTTTGACTTGACTTTGGGTTGTTGAACTCTGGCAGGCTTGGGGCTGTGATCACGGTCCTGAGGAGCCTGTTCCAGTGCCCGACCACCATCTGGGTGAAGAGCCTGTTCCCAATATCCCACCAAAACTTCTCCTGACACAGCTCCATGCTGTTCCCTTGGGCCCTATTGCTGGACATGCCATTCCAGAACCACTAAGACACTAGTTTGAGCAGCCTTTCCCACAGCAGTTGTTACCTGTTCTCAGTCTGCAGGTTGTAAACAAGACAGATGGGGAATTTCAGTGGATTAGGGAGGATCTTCAATGCTGCTGTTTGGGTAAAGTGGTCTGTGGCACTCCAACTAACAAAAATGCTGGCGGCTTCCAGGATGTTTCTGTCTTGATGTTTTTCCTTTATAGTCATGAAGTAATAGAAAAAGAGTTATTTGAAGGGCTGCTCGTGGGATGTTATGGCAGAATTGTCAAAGCGTCTTAGAAAAGCTGTAAAAGTGTGAATTTGAACCTTGACTCCACTGTCGCAGTAAATGGGTGCCGATGTGTTTGATCCAGGGGAGGAACGACGCCAGTCATGTTTCCTGCCTACAAGCCCTTGATCACACAAACAAGGCAGCTGTATCAGCTGGATATGGACAAATTGTTCACCTTGCTGTTATTCTGACGTACCTGAGAGCTTAGTGAATCTGCCTTCCACCTCTGCCATCCTCCACTTGCTCATCAAAGAGTGATGAGAATTTGTTGTGCAGCTCAGCAAGTTAATATTAGAGAATTACAAATGTGAAATGCAGATGATGGTGATGTAGAAATGCCAAAAAGCCTGATTAGGAGCTGCCTTCCCCCAGCATTCAAGACTTCACAGGGATCAGAGAGAAAATGACAGATTTCACACACCAGTTCTGATAAATTTTACAGATCGCCCTGGGCTGCTGGGAACCCATTTCAAAGCATAAAAGTCATTGAGAATTTTTCCTTTCTTGTGTAGTGATGAGAACAATTTTTGAAATGTTGTGCTTTGCTGTCACTGGACTGTTTTTTCTTGGCAATGAATTCACCAGACTGAAAAAGGAGGAGGAGAAGAGCAGAGTGTGGTTCCTTTGGCCATGGCCTGCTGAGGGTGTGTCATTGTGGTGCTGATCAGTTTGGGCTTCCCTGACTTTCTGATCCCTCTAGAGGGAAAAAGGACACGTCTGGGCTAGTGCCACCTCTCTTGGGTCTTCTACTATGATAGTCTTGGGCTCAGCTGGCTTCAGTTCCAGAGCAGCTGAGCTCTGTAACAGTGCTCTAATTATTAGCCCAGAGTAATGGCATTTTAAAAAATCACAAGTTTGAAATTAGAAGGTCAAAAGTTTTGTGGGTTTGTGTTTTTGTTTTGTTTTTTCTTTTTTTTTTTTTTTAATAATCTCTCTCTAGATGGTTCAGTAACCTTTTTCTAATTAAAAAGTCTTCAGTAAGACACATGGGACTACCACAGAGTCCAGTTCTTATAGCCAGACCTGGCTGGCCAAGGTAGAGGAGGCAAACCTGGGTCACCAGCTGGTAGATCCTCTCACTGCTTCCAATATTACTCTTGAGGAGACAGGGCAGAGCCTAGTGCCCTTTCCTCCTCCCACCCAGGAAGACGATTTGTCCTAATCCATTTGTACCCATATACATTTTAAGCATCCCCAGTGTCCTGTGGCAGGAAGTTTCACAGCTCACCCACCTCTTACATGAAGACTTTCCAGTTGATCATTTTGAATGTGTCCCCAGGAAATCCTGCTGTGTGCAGTGCAAAGCCAGCATCACTCAGGCAACTGGCAGTGGGTTTTACTTCTAATTGGGACAGAGAAATAAGATGTGACATGCCACTTTGGGAAGGCTGCTGTCTGTCCTGGAGGAGGGGAGTGGGCTGGTTGATTAGCTCCTAGAGCACTGGGACAGGCACACTTTGCCTTTTGGATGTGGCATGGAAAGGTTGGAGTACTCTGACACTGCAGTGTTTGATCAGACATCTGTAAAGGCACCGTGACCCAGATGACATTATTAAAATGGAGAGGAGGTGGATGTAAATGAACTGAGTGGAATAATGCACCCCATAGTATCGTGGGATGTAAGACCATCTATAGCTTTCAGCAGCTGTGACAGTTACAGGATTTGGGCTGTGAAGAGACATGTCCCCAGCTAATACTTTTAGCCTCTGTTGCTCATCTTGATCTGTCAGAGCAAGGAGGCTGCAGATATGAGAGAACAAGCTTTGTGGTAAGATACTGCTGCTTTATTTCAGGCATGCTAACTTTGTTTCTTTATTTCTCCTAAGGTAAACCTGGGACTTCTTGAAGGAATTTCAATGCAACTGGCCACAAACAAGTGATAACAAAGTCCAGTTGTCTAATGCAGCTGGATCCAAGCAACAACAATTCCCATTTTTAGGTCCTCTCCTGCTGGCAAGGGCTGGAGATGCCTGTGATTGCCTTGCTCTATGTACACATATCCCTGTACATCAATATCCCTGCTAAGAATCCCTCAGACCCCATCTAGAACCCCTTAATCAAGAGAAAACCTTCTTGAAATTCAGCCTGGACTCCTGAAGCAACATTTGATCCATCAAAAGCTGAGGGAGAGGTTACACTCCAGGAGAAATTTTTGTTTTCTTTTTTTTGCTAAAGTTGTAGTTGGTTTTATGAATTAAATTTTCAGGGTAGATGTGTGATCCTGCAGCACTCATGCAGGAATTCAGGTGGTCAGGACTTCACACAATTTTTAGGAGATGCTGGCAGCTGCTGTGGCCATGCCAAGTGCCACTGCATAGTGGCACATAGGATATCACTGGTGATATACTGCCCATCAGGGATGGCTGCTTCATCCCATGGTGCCTTGTTAATCCACCTGATAATTAAATAAAACTAATTATCATCTGAGTTCTACGTGTTGTATTCACTTAGGTCCAAATTCAGCTAAGTTAATTTGTGAACTGATGGAAAGACAGGATTTTCCGGTTGTCTACAGGAGACTTTTTAATCGGCCTGTAAAGAGTAACCAAAAAACCAAACCTGTTGTTGAGAGATTCAATCTCAATGCACCTCCGCTGGTTCCATAATCAAAAGAGGTGGGAGACCACAGTAGAAGCAAGTGTCCAAATTTTAACATATGAGTATCCCCACTGAAACCAGTGAAGTCGCTTGAATGCTCAAAGGTGGATCCCCTCTGGGTTCAGGCCTCCTGCTACACCAACACAGATAAGAAAACATACAAATGAAGATAATAATATCAGGATCTGGGAGTTTTAAGTCTCTCTTTGAAATACAGCTTGTGTTATTCCTGTGGTTTCACCCCTCTTAAAAATCTAAGGACACTCAGTGTGTTTTCCTTTAGATTCATGTGGAGTCCCAGCCAACACATAGTTGCTTTCTGAATAGCTTATTAAGATAAAAGTGCAGGGGGAAAAAATCCTGTTTAAGTCAGACTTAGCATTGCAGCAGCAATACCTTTTGCTGTTTCACACCGTGTCTCCTTTGCAGTACAACTGAACTGGAAAATCACAATGCCTACAGGAGGGTTTTAGAAGCAGGAGGCNGATCATCAAAGTCCAACTGCTGACCCTGCCCAGGTCAACCTCAAAATCCTACCATGTGTCTGAGATCGCTGAACTCTTTGACTTGACTTTGGGTTGTTGAACTCTGGCAGGCTTGGGGCCGTGATCACGGTCCTGAGGAGCCTGTTCCAGTGCCCGACCACCATCTGGGTGAAGAGCCTGTTCCCAATATCCCACCAAAACTTCTCCTGACACAGCTCCATGCTGTTCCCTTGGGCCCTATTGCTGGACATGCCATTCCAGAACCACTAAGACACTAGTTTGAGCAGCCTTTCCCACAGCAGTTGTTACCTGTTCTCAGTCTGCAGGTTGTAAACAAGACAGATGGGGAATTTCAGTGGATTAGGGAGGATCTTCAATGCTGCTGTTTGGGTAAA
The DNA here is from genome assembly GCA_013396755.1 of Sclerurus mexicanus. Classification (NCBI taxonomy): domain Eukaryota; kingdom Metazoa; phylum Chordata; class Aves; order Passeriformes; family Furnariidae; genus Sclerurus; species Sclerurus mexicanus. The sequence continues at coordinate 113,782 of VWZF01002613.1, read as the reverse complement.
GTGGTCTGTGGCACTCCAACTAACAAAAATGCTGGCGGCTTCCAGGATGTTTCTGTCTTGATGTTTTTCCTTTATAGTCATGAAGTAATAGAAAAAGAGTTATTTGAAGGGCTGCTCGTGGGATGTTATGGCAGAATTGTCAAAGCGTCTTAGAAAAGCTGTAAAAGTGTGAATTTGAACCTTGACTCCACTGTCGCAGTAAATGGGTACCGATGTGTTTGATCCAGGGGAGGAACGACGCCAGTCATGTTTCCTGCCTACAAGCCCTTGATCACACAAACAAGGCAGCTGTATCAGCTGGATATGGACAAATTGTTCACCTTGCTGTTATTCTGACGTACCTGAGAGCTTAGTGAATCTGCCTTCCACCTCTGCCATCCTCCACTTGCTCATCAAAGAGTGATGAGAATTTGTTGTGCAGCTCAGCAAGTTAATATTAGAGAATTACAAATGTGAAATGCAGATGATGGTGATGTAGAAATGCCAAAAAGCCTGATTAGGAGCTGCCTTCCCCCAGCATTCAAGACTTCACAGGGATCAGAGAGAAAATGACAGATTTCACACACCAGTTCTGATAAATTTTACAGATCGCCCTGGGCTGCTGGGAACCCATTTCAAAGCATAAAAGTCATTGAGAATTTTTCCTTTCTTGTGTAGTGATGAGAACAATTTTTGAAATGTTGTGCTTTGCTGTCACTGGACTGTTTTTTCTTGGCAATGAATTCACCAGACTGAAAAAGGAGGAGGAGAAGAGCAGAGTGTGGTTCCTTTGGCCATGGCCTGCTGAGGGTGTGTCATTGTGGTGCTGATCAGTTTGGGCTTCCCTGACTTTCTGATCCCTCTAGAGGGAAAAAGGACACGTCTGGGCTAGTGCCACCTCTCTTGGGTCTTCTACTATGATAGTCTTGGGCTCAGCTGGCGTCAGTTCCAGAGCAGCTGAGCTCTGTAACAGTGCTCTAATTATTAGCCCAGAGTAATGGCATTTTAAAAAATCACAAGTTTGAAATTAGAAGGTCAAAAGTTTTGTGGGTTTGTGTTTTTGTTTTGTTTTTTCTTTTTTTTTTTTTTTAATAATCTCTCTCTAGATGGTTCAGTAACCTTTTTCTAATTAAAAAGTCTTCAGTAAGACACATGGGACTACCACAGAGTCCAGTTCTTATAGCCAGACCTGGCTGGCCAAGGTAGAGGAGGCAAACCTGGGTCACCAGCTGGTAGATCCTCTCACTGCTTCCAATATTACTGTTGAGGAGACAGGGCAGAGCCTAGTGCCCTTTCCTCCTCCCACCCAGGAAGACGATTTGTCCTAATCCATTTGTACCCATATACATTTTAAGCATCCCCAGTGTCCTGTGGCAGGAAGTTTCACAGCTCACCCACCTCTTACATGAAGACTTTCCAGTTGATCATTTTGAATGTGTCCCCAGGAAATCCTGCTGTGTGCAGTGCAAAGCCAGCATCACTCAGGCAACTGGCAGTGGGTTTTACTTCTAATTGGGACAGAGAAATAAGATGTGACATGCCACTTTGGGAAGGCTGCTGTCTGTCCTGGAGGAGGGGAGTGGGCTGGTTGATTAGCTCCTAGAGCACTGGGACAGGCACACTTTGCCTTTTGGATGTGGCATGGAAAGGTTGGAGTACTCTGACACTGCAGTGTTTGATCAGACATCTGTAAAGGCACCGTGACCCAGATGACATTATTAAAATGGAGAGGAGGTGGATGTAAATGAACTGAGTGGAATAATGCACCCCATAGTATCGTGGGATGTAAGACCATCTATAGCTTTCAGCAGCTGTGACAGTTACAGGATTTGGGCTGTGAAGAGACATGTCCCCAGCTAATACTTTTAGCCTCTGTTGCTCATCTTGATCTGTCAGAGCAAGGAGGCTGCAGATATGAGAGAACAAGCTTTGTGGTAAGATACTGCTGCTTTATTTCAGGCATGCTAACTTTGTTTCTTTATTTGTCCTAAGGTAAACCTGGGACTTCTTGAAGGAATTTCAATGCAACTGGCCACAAACAAGTGATAACAAAGTCCAGTTGTCTAATGCAGCTGGATCCAAGCAACAACAATTCCCATTTTTAGGTCCTCTCCTGCTGGCAAGGGCTGGAGATGCCTGTGATTGCCTTGCTCTATGTACACATATCCCTGTACATCAATATCCCTGCTAAGAATCCCTCAGACCCCATCTAGAACCCCTTAATCAAGAGAAAACCTTCTTGAAATTCAGCCTGGACTCCTGAAGCAACATTTGATCCATCAAAAGCTGAGGGAGAGGTTACACTCCAGGAGAAATTTTTGTTTTCTTTTTTTTGCTAAAGTTGTAGTTGGTTTTATGAATTAAATTTTCAGGGTAGATGTGTGATCCTGCAGCACTCATGCAGGAATTCAGGTGGTCAGGACTTCACACAATTTTTAGGAGATGCTGGCAGCTGCTGTGGCCATGCCAAGTGCCACTGCATAGTGGCACATAGGATATCACTGGTGATATACTGCCCATCAGGGATGGCTGCTTCATCCCATGGTGCCTTGTTAATCCACCTGATAATTAAATAAAACTAATTATCATCTGAGTTCTACGTGTTGTATTCACTTAGGTCCAAATTCAGCTAAGTTAATTTGTGAACTGATGGAAAGACAGGATTTTCCGGTTGTCTACAGGAGACTTTTTAATCGGCCTGTAAAGAGTAACCAAAAAACCAAACCTGTTGTTGAGAGATTCAATCTCAATGCACCTCCGCTGGTTCCATAATCAAAAGAGGTGGGAGACCACAGTAGAAGCAAGTGTCCAAATTTTAACATATGAGTATCCCCACTGAAACCAGTGAAGTCGCTTGAATGCTCAAAGGTGGATCCCCTCTGGGTTCAGGCCTCCTGCTACACCAACACAGATAAGAAAACATACAAATGAAGATAATAATATCAGGATCTGGGAGTTTTAAGTCTCTCTTTGAAATACAGCTTGTGTTATTCCTGTGGTTTCACCCCTCTTAAAAATCTAAGGACACTCAGTGTGTTTTCCTTTAGATTCATGTGGAGTCCCAGCCAACACATAGTTGCTTTCTGAATAGCTTATTAAGATAAAAGTGCAGGGGGAAAAAATCCTGTTTAAGTCAGACTTAGCATTGCAGCAGCAATACCTTTTGCTGTTTCACACCGTGTCTCCTTTGCAGTACAACTGAACTGGAAAATCACAATGCCTACAGGAGGGTTTTAGAAGCAGGAGGCTGAACAAGAGATGCAGAAAACCCTAAGAACTGGCACAAAGGCCAGGTACTAACCTGCACAGCTGTATCCCAGCCTTTCTCATGCTGTTCCCAGCATATGTTTCCAGAGCATATAATAAAACCAGCCTAACTCCAGCCTGCTTTTGGCCGACTTGAGCTCCTGTTTTAATTCTGATGTCATGTTGTCTGACCCTACAGTGCTGAGGGAGACCTCCCTGTTGCAGTTTGTAAGGAATATTTTATCTTCATTCATTAAAAAATAAACTGATCATTGTTCCATTGCCTTTTCCTTCCAAAACCCACCTTCCCAAGAATACAAATACTGCCAGAAGCTTCTTCAGTCCACAGTTTTCTGGGTGAAATTAATTTGTTTCTTCTCCGGGTGCTTTCCTTTCACTTATAATAAAATGTGTTCTATTGTATCTGATTGCATTAATTGGTGCCTTGGTTATGCACAGTGCACAGGTCACATAATCAATGTATTTTACCATTTAAAACCAGTAGGATTTGTGATCAATTCAAAATCTGACTCCTAATCTCAGGTATTCAGAGTATGTTTGTTTGTTTATTCAGTTTCTCCCTGTGGCTGACATGAATAACAAAAATGTTGTTATTATAAGGTTTTAAACATTCCTAGCACTTTGAGGACTAATCCTCCTTCCTCAGAATATAGTCAGGCAATGCACTCCCTGACTAAAATGATAAAGCTTTTATGACTTTAGCTGCCATCTCCTTCTCAACCTGCTGCAACAAGCAGTGGGCCGTGCTTATTTAAAAGGAAAGTGAAGCTGGTCACTGATGGTGGGAAGTCACACCCTGCTTTGGAGGCAGAAGCGAAACCGTGATGAGCTTCAGAGGAAGAAGGATCAGCCAGAGGTGACAGAACAAATTGTCATGCAGACATTGGAGCCACCGGAGGTTGTGAAGACACGACCTCGTCAGGAGACGAGGCTCTCCTAAAGCTTCTTATCCTGTTGTGTTGAGCTTAGCAACAAGTCTGTCCCAATCACAATGTGTGGTGTGTGACCTGCTCCTCGGGCCAGCCAGGAATGTGTGTGTCAGGGAGGGCTGGCATAATCCATGTCTTCTGGATCCTGCTTCTCCTTCAGGAGGGGAGACAGTGGGAAGGACTCAGGCGTGTAAAGGAGGTGGTTGTGCGATTGTGGATTTCCTCTATGGTTTCCAATTAAAGTAGACTGATTTGCTTTTCTGCAGATGCAGGGTACAGCAACTGGTGCATAGATGGGGCTCAAGTAGAAGCTCTTAGGAGAAGAGAGATGCTCTCCTGCTACTAGTCAGCTGGGATTCATTCCCAATCATCAGTGTATACTTTAAAATACCCACAAATGTGCATTTTGAAGAATTCCTTGTGTTATTCCCCTTTCTGAGTTTGTATTCCACGTGCACTCTCGCTGGCAAATTTTATGGGAAGAACCGTTGTATTTTAGGTTCATTCTGGTCATGATGTTCAGGGTGACCATGCCAGCACCTGCGCGGGGGGGAGGGAGGGAGGTGATGTGCATATGTGGAAAGAGGAGAGGAGCTCCATAGACCCTGCGTCCTGTACACGGAGCGACACGCACCGCGCACCACCGGCGGGCCACAGAGGGAAAACGGNAGTGCGGAGCGCTCGGGGCTGGAGGGGACACGGCGGAGAATGGAGCGGTCGGGCTCCCCGGGACGCAGCCGGGAACAAAAGCCCCCCTTCCAGCGCCTCGGTGCTGCCCCGGGCACGGCTCCGCTCCCTGCGCGACCACGGTCCGGGGAGGGATGGGGAGGGATGTCGGGGAGCGCTCCGGGGGCGCTTTGCTGCGCCGGGGGGATACACTGGTGCCTAGAACTCAAGAAAAAAAAATAGAAAAAGAAAAAAAATAGTTTTCAGTAAATAAGTTTGTGCTTGTAAAATACAACTAAAAAAAAAAAAAAAAAAAAAAAAAAAAAAAGAAAATCACTCTGTGAAAGGGGTCCCGGCGGCTCGGTGGCGATGTTGCAAACCAAACCAAACTTCATACGTGCCAAAACCCAGCGGTACCTTTAGCCTCTTTCATGTCCACCTGCAAGAAAAGGTTCACCCGTATCCCACCCTGCTGGGGTTTTTGCTGGCTGGGAAGAAATTGTTTCAAGCCTCCCCAGGATGAAGTGATTGGATAAAATGTGCTTATTAATGTGCCTTTTAATATACATGTATTTATGTACGTTAACAAACTTCCCAGTGTGCGAAGAGTGTGGTCCCGGTGGCACGGGTCGGTCCCGGGTGGGCACGGGTTTCTGCTCCTCATGACATTAGCATAGATGATAAACAAAGGTCTGGTTGTTCCCTGAGTGTCTGCTCGTCCAGCCTGAATCTGGAGGGTCCCCTTCTTGTCAATAGCTAATGGGCTCCAGGGCTCCTCCAGCCTTAAAAAGGAAATGACAGCAGCTAGGTATTTAATTTCATTTCGTTCTCCCGAATTTGCTTTATTTTGGAGCATTAGCAGCGTGCAGGAAAGGGCAGACTTCCTGCGAAGTTCTGTTGAATAGTTTGCTGGTGCCAAGGGGTGAGTTCTGGCTAAAACTCTTTGTTTTGGAGTTGGGTGCTGTGACAGTGCAGTGTTTTCTGCACAGGGACAGAGAGCAGGCACTGGGCTGAAGGTGGGAGAGGAAAACTGGGAACCTGCTAGCTTTGAAACGATAACCATCAGCCTGAAATTGAAAGGGAAGAGGGTGGGAATGCACGCCGGTGAACTTTGACTAGCACAATTGGAAGATGCGGGTGGAAGATTTGACTCGTAGTTAAACAAAATGCAGAATAGAAGTGCTGGGGTTTTCTTGCACAAAGCGTCTTGCTCAGCATATTTATGAGTGAGTTGAATGGCTGGGGAGTGTATTTAATCTCCCGGATTATTTCTTTTGATTTTTCACCCGTGATCACAGAAGAAAGACGCTGTACCCTGTATTACATTAGAAATTGGCATCTCAACACTCACTGTCTCTTAAACCCATCACTATGTCATCCTGCTTTAAGGCACCCGTACACATTGGGATAACAAAAAAAAAAAAAGAATGAGCAAGAGAAAAAGCCATGAGCTGCTGTTGCTGTTCTGATTTCTGACAAGCGTGGGAGTTTTCCTGTATCCAAGATACAGGGACAAAGAACCCCCAGCATTTTATTTTCCTTAAGACCCTCCTCCTTGAAGAAAAGAATCACTTTGGCTCATTCTTAAGCAAGTTTGGATGCCTCAGCCCTAGCAATTTCCCATGGCACTTGCTGGGTGAATTGGTAGAGCTGGAAAAATGTGAGCTATGGTGAGGGAATTTCTGGAGCTGCACTCCAGTGGGGGTGAGGTCAGGAGATCCCGGCCAGTTCCCAGCAAGTGCTTGGGTGAGGGCAAGATCCAGTGTGCTGCTTTTTTATTTGCTTTATTATTTTATTAAGCAAACTTTGTCTGTAAATCGTCATCACATCACTTCCACATCCGTACAGCCGAGTGACGTGCAGGACTCCCTGGTGCTCAGGGTGGGCTCTGCTGAGACGAAACACTGAACTGATCAGGCCAAGATCATCAATAAATTATAATGACATGAACTTCCTTTGTTCCTCTCATGTCTCTGCTTGGCTTCATTTGATACTTCAAACCCTTCCCAGTCTTCCCTGTTTGTTGCTAAGCTCCGTGTCTCCCACTACTGAAGTCTCGGGGGTGAAATCCTGGCTCTTTTGTGGACTTTTTGCCTCTGACTTAAATGGGGAGAGGATTTCAGTGCTAGGATCTCCCACTTCAGTTCTGCAGGACACCCCTGAGTTCTGTTGCGTGTTCTCATGACTGTTCCTCAGAACTTCCCTGGGGCTTTTTATAATTGCTGAATGGAAACACGGAACAACCCCTCCAAAAGCTCAGATTAGAGATTTGAGTTGCAATTCTTCATAGAGATTGTTTTATTATTAGCTGCAAGTAGTTGAGTGAGTGTGTGGGGAAGTGTTTGCACACTGCAGTCTAAATGTTTCCCTGGGGGGAAAAAAAAAAAAGGCAGAAAACAAACATATTCATCATTGCAGTGTGTGTTCCTGAAGAAAAAGTTTGTGATCCAGCCGGAGAGCAGAACAACGTGTGAATTCAAGGAGCTGCTACACAATGAGAATACCAACGAGATCCTCAGCCCCCCGTGGGCTGAGCCTCGTGGTGCAGAGAGAGGAGGAGAGCGTATGCATCTGTCTGAAGAAAATCAGGGCTGACTCCCCAGCGGTTTGCTAATCAAGGGGGGAGGGAAGGCTGTAGTTTGAATAAATAATTTGCCATGTTCCAATTTTAGATTATTGTTTCCTTCAAGCGTCCACGTTAGGCTCGTGCTTTGGCGATCGGTGCTGCAGGGAAATTGCAAGAAGGTTCTGGCTCTCCCTCCTGCTGCACCTGGTGTGCATCATTGTCCCTAATCCTTCCCTTTTTCCCAATCCAGCTCTACCTCCTACAGAAGTTTGGGTGAAAGTTGGTCCAGGTCAGGGCCATCCTGGAAATGGGATTATCCTCAGCGATGAATAGCACGGAGTCAGCAAGGTGATGGGGTGTTTTCCCAGAGTTTGTGAATTCCAAGGGGGTTGTCACATCCCCAGTCTCACTTTACCTGAGTATTTCTGCCATCCAGGTGCTGGTGTTAGCTACAGCAGATCACCAGCCCTTTCTTGTTCCTCCCGGCCTTTGGGCAGATGGATATTAAGGGCAAAGCTTAAATGAGCCATAGGCTTCCCCAGGAAAAAATTGTGACTCTGTCAGGGAGCCTCTATAGTGAGTTAAGAAATGTCCCTTGTAGAAATTAAGGTTGAGAAAGGTTTGCCAAGGGCAGGATTTCCAAACCAGAGTGGTATGACAGACTGTTGCACCCAGAAGGACTGTGGACTGGTTGGGTCGTGGTAAGAAACCACAAACCAGAGCAGGAAGATATTAAATAATCATTGATTTGCTTCTTTCCTCTCTGGCAGCGTGAGATTGCACCCAAACGGTGTATTTTCTGGAGCAGTAAGTGACTGTGCACCGGAGGCACTATGTGAATTTATTTCCACTGAGCATGGAAAAATTCCCTCCCTCACCGTGCCCTGTCCCAATAAATCAAACAACTGTAGTTTCTTTACATTCTGTCCGTGGATTGAGAGCTCAGATGCCAAGCAAAGCCTGGAGACAATTTTACAGATACATTATAAATCCCCCTAGAATAACAGCTTCTAATGGAAAAAGTGACTAATACTTCAAATGAGCACAGAACAAGGCGCCCTGGGACGGGACTGCACATTGAGACTAACCAAAAGTAACTATATACCTTTATTTATTTATTTTCTCATGCTCTCTTTCTGCCTTGCTCCTTTCTCAGTGATTCTGTTTTAATCTCTCGCAGAAGGGGGTGACCAGTTCTGGAAGCCCTTTGAAACTAGCACAGATCCTTCTCTAGCTACTCTCTTGTAGTTAAAGCGATTGTGTGGGTTTGATGAAGACATAAAGCGTGGGGCGTAAGGGCAGAAGGCAGGATCTGGGCAGAACCAAAGTGTGAGTTAAAATAGGTGGAACAGAGAGGTGTTTTACAAGAGCATGTAGTGATAGGACAAGAGGGAATGGCTTTAATTTGAAAGACAATTGGTTTAGATTGGATACTGGCAAGAAACACTTCACTGTGAGAGTGGTGAGGTCCTGGCACAGGTTGCCCAGAGGAGCTGTGGCTGTCCCATCCTTGGAAGTGTTTAAGGCCAGGTTGGTTGGGGCTGAAGCACCCTGGTCTAGTAGAAGGTGTCCCTGCCCATGGCAGGGGGGTAGAATGATACAGTTTTTTCAGGTCCCTTCCAACCCAAACCATTCTGTGGTTCTGTGAAGGAGGGTGGCAGAGCATCTTCCTACCCATGGTAAGGAGCAAGCAGGACTGTGGTGTCTGGGGGCTATGGTGCTGACTTGCTTGGCTTTCTCCTCTCCACCCCAGGGATGTTTTGAACTGAAAGCTGGCTGAGAAGAGCAGGGCCCATCTCTTCCCTCCTCTGCAGCTGCCTCTGGAGCCGGGACAGAGTCTGCCTCTCCTGAGGGAGCTGTGAGCCCGCACAGCTGCGGTTTGGCTGAGCACAAAGCCTTGGAGGGAAGAGCAGGTGCAAGGGGAAGCACAGCATCCCTTCGCTCATCACACTGCTCAAGACCCCTCCAAAATTACCTTGTGCTCTCCCCAGCTGTTTATCTTCTCCATGGTTCGTGCTTAAATTATAATCCCTCTAGGGAAGGGGCTATCTTTCGTGCATACACACGGCACCCAGCACTGTGATGGCTCAAACCTTTCCCCAAGTCCTTGAACAATACTCCAGGCTAAATAATAACGTAAGTCTGAAGACTACATTTGACAGATGCTGTCTTCTCCGTGTCTGTTGCAGACAAAGGAAAATTAAAGCTGTGCCAATAATAGAGCTCGTCAGCATTTTCCACTGAAGCTTTCAGGAGAAACCTGGGGATTTGACTAAATGAATATTTTCATGAGAAGTATCTGCTTTCCATAGACAATCCTGAGTTTTCTCCCAAGTTTTGGCCAGAATATTTTGGCGAAAAATCAAAAATGTGCTGGCAAATGTTTGCTGTGCTGGCAAACATTTTTAATTTTGGAGCGGTGGAGGTTTTCTTACAAAAAGATGAATTTTTGCATGAGATTTTTCTTTTTTTCCACCTTTTTCCTGAGCAGCTGGAGTCAGTACACTGCAGCACAAGAGCAGCGCGAGGGAGGAGCAGCCTGGGGTCTGTGTTTTAGACATGTCTGAGCTGTGCCCCATTGCAGATCCCCCAGCTGCCCACATCCGCGCTTCCCATCGCGGTGGTGGAGTTTGCAGATGACTCACAGGAACTGTCCTCTAACCAAACCCATTCAGACCAGGAATGAAATTCGGCCAAGGCCAAGCCAAAAAGCAGCTGAGGGCAGGGTGGTGTTGAAGTCAACTCTCCTTAGAGAGCTGGGGCTTTATTTCAGCTGACATGGTATGTTTGTTGACCACTCTCTGATTCCTCCTGGCCACTCTCTGCTCCTTTGTCTTCCCCTTTTTCCTCTCTCTGAGTACCAGGGCCATACAAGAAGAGAAGGAACTGGTTTTCCCTGATGGGGACCCTCTCCCTCTGGCTGGTGTGGGGTTAAGGGAGCTGACGTTGCTCCATTGTGTGCTAATAATGTATGGAAGCTCGGATCATTTTGGCTGGGGTGCACAATGGAGCTCTTCCAAGAATCTGCGCCAGGGGCCCAAAAGTATGAACTCTTGGAGAACAAACTGGATAACAAAGGCCAGATTGTGATCGCTTTTCCTCCAGGAAAACCCTGGACTAGCCCATTGCTTTTTGAGCACTTCAGAAAATGCGTATGATCTAGTGAGCAGCAAGTGCCCGAGCTGTAGCATTCCCTTTCCCATTTACAAAACATTGGGTCTGAAGTCAGTAGAACTGAACTAAAAAAAAAAACAAAAAAACAAAACAGGAATAATCTGTGATTTAATGTCCTTGTGCTTGTGAGGTTCCCTTTGTCCCTACTCCTCCTGGGCTGCAGTAGATGTGATGAACACCCCTGACTTGCACAGGTTGTGTCTCTGTGTTTAAGTTTTGTTGAAAGAGAGTTTTCAATTGAGTAGAACCTTTTGTCTCAAAAGCAGCACAATCTTCTCCTGTTCCCTATGTCCAGAACATAAGGAGGGAAAAAATTACATTTCTGGACAAAAAAAATGAAAATACTCTGGCATTTGGCAATGTTTGTTGAAAATGATGGGGTGTTTATTGTGCCAAACCCCAAATATTCTGAACTTTTACAGAAGCTTGAACACACTTCTGAAAAGAAGTTGAAAAGTTTCCCTAAAACAAAGTTCATTTGCTGTTTTTCCATTGGAGTCGTGCACTCTGGACATTCTTGTCTTCCAGATATCTCTGACATCGTGATGCCTCCCCCAAACCCAGTTCATGGTGAGGTTTAAGGGGAGAAGTCCTCAAAAAGAAAGCACAGGTTTGGGTGTTGCTGCAGGGTGGTGCTGTGTTGTGGTGACTCATCTGCTCCTGGGCCAGCGGTTTTGGGTATTTTTGTTGTACAAGGAAACTCGATGAATAAACGCCCTGTGGAAATGTGAATCTGAGATATTTCATAATCGTTCCAGAGTCATAATATTACCTTAAAGTTCAGGAGATTTCAGAATAATAACAAACAACTTCTGCTTTGCTTGTTTATTGATAAGTGTCAGAATCTTATTTCATCTTCTTGCCAGGGATAATAGTAGGGCTTGCAAAAGTAAGGATTAATAGCAGTAAAAACTAGGGAATCAGTAAAGCAATAACAGGAAACTAGGTAGTAATAGTAGGGAGGAGAAAAACTGAACTGATTGAAACATCTGGCAGAAATCTCTGAGATGGTGTTTCAGCAGAAGTGCTGCTTCTCACCAGCAGGTTGGAACTGGGTCTCATGTTGAACACAGAAAAATCAACATTGGTGTTCCTCTGGCTCCTCCTGGCTTAGCCAAGCCCTGGGCCCACGTCGGAGAGTCCTTGTGAAGAACAGAAGTTTTATTTAGCTTTGTGTTCTGAGGCTTCACAGACTAGAGAAGAGTGAACAGCAGTTTTCTGCTGGGGCAAGATCAATATCTCCTCCCTTGACTTTGCTGTAGCTCATTAACATCAACTGTCTTTTCCAAGGGATGCTTTTTGGTCTATTTCCCACAAGGACTTAATTGCCATTTTCCTGGTGTCTGTGGCTCATTCTCAGCACAGCTGCTTCTGTGTCAGGACGTTAGACACAAATATGTTGTTTATCAGGGAAGCTCACGTCCCAGATTTTCTCTCAAAGGTGAGGATTCATGGAAATTAGGGGAGCAGCTTTTCTGATCCCCTTCCCCCATCAGCCTGGGTGTAGTTTGGGCCAATCTAGGTGTAGTAATTGAGGTGTCAGATTCCTTGACACCTCTCGGCTGAAAGGATGATGGTGTGGAAGCAGTGACCTCCGCTGCCATCTGCCTGGGCTTAATGAAAATATACTGTGGGAATCGAGGCAACAGCTTGTCTTCATCCCCTGCTCGAAGAAGGCAGACATCAGGAGTTGCTGTGCCAGCTTCCTTTCCCACCTTTCAGTGACTGGGCAGCACTGCAGGCAGCTTCCCACCTGCTCCCTGAGCTCTCTCAGACCAGGAAGATATCTGCTTGCTTCCCTCTTTTATTTTTTTAGCTCCATCTTTCTTTTCCTCCAATGCTCAAAAGTCAAGAAAATCAGGATCATCATCATATTCTTTGTGCATCCCAGCTCACTCCACCCCACACTCCACAGAACTGCTCTTGAGCTCAGTCTCCAGGTCTAGGAGGACAGTGCTCTGTGTGACACGATCTGTTCCTCTGCACAGTTCTTCAAGTCTCTTTCCCTGTCATTGTGCCATCCCTGAGTGACCTGGGACATGGCTGACATGAGGTCAGAATGATATAGGACAGACTCTACCCTTTCATTAGTGAGAACTTGGGCAATCAGACACCTGATCAAAGATGTAAAGGAGGAAAAACTGAACATTACTGAGGATTGCTGGGTTTTACTTCTCCTGAAGTCCTAAATACACTTAATGAGAAATGAATCCAGGTGCTTAGATGAATGCATAGCAAATATACAAAGCCTGGGAAGATGCCTCCTGTGACACCTCTCTGGAGAGCAAGGACCTGTCTTGTGTCTGTGGTGACCCTGACAACAGCTTTGGACCCATTAAAGCAGTTGGTGCTGATTTGTTTTCCATGGGCTGTTCTCTGGGGATAGTTCATCTGTGAGCACCATTTCATCTGAACAGGGAAGGTGAGATAGAGGACACTAAAGAAAGGGATGGAGCATTTTACTATCCACACACAACTTATAAAACATTGAGTGTAGCCTTGCATGGAGTGCTCTGTGTGGGGTGGTCATCCATCATGGATAAACAGCCTCACCACAATTAGCAGTTTGTCACTGTCCATCTTCAGCTTCACGAAAATTCCCTCCGTAGTAACCAGAGCTCAATCTCAGTACCAGTGTGGTTGACCTACCTGGAGATCAGGAGGAATCTAAATCCTGGCCTTACTCAGGTTTGTTCGTTTTTAGGAGGTTTGGACATTATTCTGCAGTACTACAGTAAGAGCATTGCCGCGCATGTTTGAAATGGCTTCAAGCTGGGAGTATATTGGGTTCTACTCTAAGGTCTAGAAGCAAAACTGCTCCCCTCCATGAAGCTCAGCAGATGGATGGCCTTTTTGTGGAGGGAATGTGGCAGGATCTTTGGTTAATATTACTGCTATGGTTCCAATACTCAAGAATTCCTAACTCCATGCTGTGGGACTTGGGAGCATCCTTTCCTCTTTTCAGAGGTGCTGAACCCTTGATACTCTATTAAGAGGGAAACAGTCCCACTTTGGTAGAAGCACCACATCCAAATGCTCCAAGGGCCAGAGCACTGGCACTTAAAAAAGACTTTTCTGCTTCCCTAAAAAGGAATTACTGAATGACACAGGATGTAGAAAAAACTCCTCTTGAAGCAAAGACTCACCTCAGCAGGACAGGAAAGAGCTGGCCTGGCCTGGCTGGCTTGGACCTTCATTTAGAGACCTTGAAAGCGGCACAGACCACAGTTTTGTGCTTCCCAGCTCACAGGTTCACAGAGAAAAGGTCTAGGCCCATGGGCTGATTAATCTTGTGGAGGATGACCAACACCTGAGTCCTGAGTCTTGGGCAGACTCCCGGAAACTCCCCAGAACCCGAAACATCTTTGAAGTTCTGGCCAAGCAGCTCCGGTTCAGCTGCAGCGCAGAACAACTTCCCCCGCAGTTCTTCCCTGGAGGATGGTGAAGAGAACATCCAGATATCTGGCCAGGTTTGAAGACTGTGCATTCAGATAACTTGCATGAATATGTGAACCACTGGCTACTTAGCCAAATCAGACCCAGTTCCTAATTCCCCATGGCTGCTGGTAATCCGCTGTTTCCATGTGGGAGATGGGAATGGACTCTGACAGGCGGCTGGCATCCCTGGCTCCGGAGACAACACACTTTCTGTGATATCATTGTGGGAAAGGCAGTACACCTGCTTATATTGTATATGTACGGAATCGGGAGAAATCTGATTATCCTAATTACTCAGAAATGCTAAATATGTGCAGAATACCGTTTGGCTAATTAGCCTGGGAGATTGCTGGCTGTTCAGCAGGGAGCAGAGCGGGTGTTGGGAGAAGTGTGATGGGAGTTCACAGGCTGTTATGTGCCCTTTGCTGTCTGAGCATGTGGAAAGAAGTGAGCATGGGTGCTTGGAGATGTGATTGCCAGCCTTAAAACAAGTTAAAAAGCTGGGAGAGGGCAATTCTTTTTCAAATGTCTGACACTTTTTAGGGTTCTGGGTCTTTGAGTTTCGCATCTCATTATTTTGAGCAGAGACATCCAAGGGAAAGACAGATCTGCCTCTCTGCAAACAGCTGGTGAGACTCCCCACAGCACCTTCTCAGAGGGATCTCTTCTACTCCTTATCCTGCCTTGTGCTGGCACAGGCAATCTTCATTGCTCTTGAAGCCTGAGGAAACCATGATGTAGTTGGTTCTGTGATTGGTGCTGCTTCATTTTCATTTAACAGGCTTATTTGCAGCACAGAAGAGGTCCTCTGGCCCAAAATCTAACCTGCTTTTCCCAGAGATACAGAGGAAGTCCGGCAGGTGCTAAGGAGGATGGAGAGTGGTTCATGCTGAGTGCATCTCAAGGTATTACTCTCCAGATGTCTAGATCCAGAGAGCCAGAAGTTTCTCCAGCTCCATGCTGGACGTAAATCCACCAAGCAAATGCTGATGCTGTTTGGGAGGGCTGCAGGGAGGTTGGGACAGAGAAAGGGTGTGCACAGCTCAGTGTCTCCTTGGGTCCTACAGTTTACACAGCTCTGCCATCAGACCAGAGCCAAACCCCAGGACTTATGGATATAATCAGTGCCCAAAGCACACTTTCATCCATTGCTCCTTGTAGCCAGGCTTCCTTGTGTCTTCAAATAACCCTGCAGAGCTTTTATTCCTGATCTAGCCAGAGTCTAGTGTCTACCTCAAGCTTTTCTGGAAAGGTTAACCTTCCTGCTCCTGTGAGCTCAGGATCAGCAATGCTGTCAGTTCAACACAACATTAGCTGGGCAGTTAGCTGGGAGAAGCTACAAAGCATTTGGGCTTCCAGGGCTGCCACTGAAACAGCTTAAAGCTGAGTTGTGTGGCAGCATGAAAGGATAGAGTGATATAAAAACTCTGCCGTGGCTTCAGACAATAAAGACTGTGTCTCCCTTCTGATGAATAATGGCTCTTTGTTTTATTCCTTAGATGACAGGGCTGTTAGAACTGCTGAGAACTATCCCAGTGCTAAATATATGGCTGGGTAATAAAGGCTCTGCAATCTATGAACTGGGACTGAATGGATACTTGAGTGAATCATTTAAAGTACGATGAATTTCTGAAGCAGTTCATAGTGACAGGAGGTGGAGGGGCAGTAAACTCCTTTGCAGATCACTCAGCCAAAGGATGTTTTCCTCGCATGAGACGTATCCCAGGTTTCATGGCTGCCAAGTTTTCCTCGTGGAGGCTCCCTTGGCCATGTAAAAGTTCCTTGCTCACAGTTTTGAACATTAACCTGCAGACAAATTTCAGTCTGCATTTCAGATGGAGCTCCAGGGTTTGGTGGTGAGACACTGCATTTTTTTCTAGCAGGAATCCTGGAAACTTAATCCTGGCAGACTCCAAAGAATGGAGCAGTAAACCCCATGTTCTTCTGTAACCCAGGGCTAAGAGCTCAGTGGGGTTTTGCTGGACCCCATCAGAAATAGGAATGGAGCCTGCTACAATAAGAAGGAAAATGGTGCTTCTTGCTGCTGCGGTGTCACCATGCTGGTGGAAGAGGTGATGCACAGATATTGTTATCACTGTCTGGAGTCACCTCAGAGTCTTGCCAGATCAAACCTCCTTGAAATTACTTAATGTAGTGGCAAGGATTTAAATTTCCATGATGTGGATTAGCACTTTTCTATTTTAGCTAATCCTTGCAGTCAGACTCACAAGCAAGAAGATCAAAAGACTTGAAAAAAACCTGGTCAGAAAGTTTGGAGTAAGAACAAACCAAAGATGCTGTCGTTCCAGGGATGAGGAATCATCTCACACCTCCAAGGAGTGATAGCAGTAAAGAGGCGATGTGTTGTGTGAGTGAAGCTGTGGGGACACAAGCTAATAGAGGGCAGGCTTTTGTCTCCTTCCATGTCTGGAGGAGATGCAAGAGTCTGTGAGCTCCCAATGGGTGAGCTGCTCCCTCTGGGTCGGGGTTCAGCCCCTGCAGGGTCATCAAACTCTTGCCCTGTGGAGGCACAACCGCCAAAGATTGCTGCGAGTGAACTTTGTTCTCCAGATCTGCCAAAGTGGCACTTATTGACCAGCTTCTATTTTAAAAGGGGGAGAAGGAAAAGATAAATTCAGCTTTGCTGTTGAATAAACCATGAGCCTTTGAGGAGCTGCGAGTCAGCAGGGGAGGGGCAGGGGCGGCGCAGAAATAAGGGGACACAAATGTCATGTGAAAAATGAAGCGCGGGAGGGGTCTGGCCATTGTGTGACACTCCTGGAAACTTACTTGGAGAGTTGGTTGGTGGGAGGCCAAAAGATGTACACAATGAAAGAGAGACACTCAACTGGACTGAAAATGCAAACAAATTGGGTAGCACAACGGAGGAGATAAATGATGCTCATAAAATAAACAATAGCTGAGCGACACTGGATAAACAGTTACATATAATAACACCACTGTTTGTCCCAGCCACCCTAATTGGGAGGCTGGGCAGCATCCGATGAAAACCCTGCGTTGCACATTTTCCCCTTCTAATGAGGAAGATTTTCCCTCCTCCCTGGAAGCCTCTCCCCAGTCCCATTTAGCAGCAGACTGAAAGGCCTGGTTTCATTCCACTTTCCCACAGCAAACTCATCCTGGCAGGAGCGACATTAAAGAGGACAAGTAGAAAATGATAATAAATTGAGGACTTGCTCTTATTTCACCTTGTGACAAATCTATCCAGTGGGTGACTCAGGGAGGGTGATAAGAGCATGGACTGGGCTGCTGCTTTCCTTTTGGTGCTTGGTCATGTGGAAAATAACCCCATTCTAGCCTTCACTCAAAAGGGCTTTCCTTTAAAAATAATGCTTTTTAAAAGGCACTGAATCCCTACTTACCCTGTTGGAAAGCCAGCAGCTCGCCTCCATCAAAGTGAATGTCATGGGTCTCATTTCATCATCTACTTGGACTGAAGAGCAAAAACAAAGGTTTTTGCACCAAGAGCGAGATGGTCAATGCCGTCAATACAAGTGGGAGACCTTTTCAAACCTTCGCTTTTTTTAAGCGTGATTCTGTATTGCTACTAAATCCCCGAAGAGCATCCCTGGTTTCACTGAACTCCTCTCAAGCACAGCAGAAACCAGAGGTGCCAGGGGATGGTGTGCACGAGAAAACCACGGGCTTAGTGACTTCTCCCACAGCTACTGTCAGGCTGTGAGGCGCAGTTCTTCCCCCAGAGCCCTGATTTCCAGCACTCAGACCAGTTTGTAGCAGAGCTGTGTTCTTGCCTTTCAGTGACTACCCAGAGCAGATTGCAGTTCCCAAGCTACTTCATCACCCCATGAGAGAGGTTGATCTTCAGCCTCGAATTGTATCTAAGCTTTTTGCCACCTCCACCCTTAGATATTTACTTGATTAATCTGTTTGCTCACTTTGTGTGTCTCTGTTTTCTTCCTTTTATTGGCTTAAGAAAAATAGATCTGCGTCTCTGCTCTGCAGCCCCTGGGGAGGTGGCAGCTGAGGAAGAAACCCAAGAGGTGGCCAGCCTTCCTCACCTTTGCAAGCCCCTGCTGGGGCTGTGCCGAGGCTGCTGGTGACTCCTGAGATGGGGTGACAGCTCAGAAATCATCTTTGATCATAAAACATCACTTTGCCTCCTAAAATGGCTGGAAGACTGGAATATCCCTACCTTACATATCTTGAGGGAGGCAAGGGAAGCCAGTTTTTTTACCTGTAATTACTGAGGTAATTCTTCAATTACTTAAGTAGGACTGATTTTCTTCCAGAGAAGCAATCAGAAGATGAAAATCAATAGTGATTGACTTGTTTTCTACCCACTTCATAGAGCAAGTTTGTTTGTGGGGATTGTGGTTATTGAAAAATTCCTGCAATGCCCCAAAAGCCTCCAACAGTCTCTATTTTGAACAAAATAGTTGTTTTCCTGTTTGTTCCAATTTAAAACTCTTCCTGTCAAAAGCATTTCACTGGAACCAGAAGCTGAACTGCTAAATGTTTTTCTTGTCCAAAATACTATTTTCTTCATGTGTTTTTTTTTTTTTTTTTCACTTCACACTCTGATGACAGGCCTGGAAGTTTGCTGGTATATTCATTAGCGGAGAGTTGGGCAGTGTTTCTTCACTGGCATTTATTTTTCAGCTAAAAAAATCACTGTGTGTTTTTTCAACTATAGTTTTTCAAGGGAAGTTTTTCTTTTGTCTTTTATTTTTTACTGAAATAAGCACATTTTCATGTTTTGCTTTGGGGTTTTTTTGGCAAAGCACAAACATCAGTGTTACTGGTGGTGATTAAAACTCAGCTGTCATAGGATGGGTCACTTTATACAATGACAGCGTGGATGAAATTCAAACAGACCACTTGGCCTGTTTGCAGCCCAACTACTAAAATACCTCTAGCTTCTCATTTGCCTGAAAACTTTCTGTATATTGCCAGAAGTCTGCTGGGATGGTTTTGATATATAAACCCAATATTCACAGTATTCATCTGCTCTGTCCTGAATTCTCAGCTGTTTATCAAACCAAAGTTACGTCCCCTGGCCGTGGAGGGTGAGGTGGGATTGACAGTGGAGATGGACAGCAGTGAGGGTCTGGCTCAGCATCTGTAGCTGGGCATTGCAGGGAGTTGTTCAGAGCATCACTAGGGATGAATTTGGGGGGATGCAGGCACAGGAGCTGGCTGAGTTCACCTCTCTATGTTGGGAATATGACAGTGGTGCGAAAGGTAAGAGGTTTGGGCTGTTGCTGAAACCATCACAGGAGGTTCTCAACCTAAAATGCCACCTCTTTTTGCCACCGTGGGGCAAGTGGGAATCCAGAAAAACACTGTTTCAATGAAAATGTGGTTTATGCCAATGCAGGATGATCCAGGTCTCCAGCTATCCTCTATAAAATGAGGGTGTTATTCCTAATTTGGCTATATAGATGGGAAGAGAGTTTACAGCTGTGCTGAAGGGCTTTGGTCGAAGGAGCCAGAGCAGAGTCAACCCCAGGAGACTCATCCATGTTTGGGATAACACTGGTTTCTGCTGCCATGTGTGAGAGCCAGGCTGGGTGTCAGTGCATAGTTCCCAGATGCCTCCCTGTTGTTGCCATGGGATCTTTTCTCCTGCTCTGTCAGACCCAGATTTTACAGAGCCCTTCGCTGTGTTACTGCAGCTGGACTGACACTGTGCCTCAAGCCAGCAGATGCTCCAGAGCTTGACTCAGTCAGGGCTTCCGTCTCTCCCGAGGAGCTGCTGTTCATGGCATTACAGGGGGGCAAAAAGCATCATATGGAGCTGCTGGCAGGTGGAAAGGAAAAGCTGTAAAATAATGGGAAATGCATTGCTTAGGCTTCACATGTTATCTCTTCCTGACCCCCCAACTTCACAGCTAGGTATTAGGAAGCAGAAGTGCTAAGAGCACTTCTCTGTGTCCTGGTGGGAGTGAGAAAGCCTCGCTTGATGTAAAAAGGTCTGTTTGTACAGTAATTACCAGTGGAATTTTCTGGGTGGCTGTGCTCTGTCCCCTCCTGCTTCAGGCTGATTACAGTGGGCTTCCCTTCAAGGAGCAAAGTTGCAGCAAGAACCATGGCAGATCCCAATTTCCTAGATTATTAATAATAACAATACAATTTTCTCTCTCCCTTATTTCTCACACACCCTGAGCTTCCCTTTTAATGAATTCTCCTCTCTTGCTGTAGACTCTGCAGTGACACCAGCCTGATTTGTAATGTAAATAGGCAGCCCAGTGTAAAGACGACCTGCAAGAGCACCGCAGGGCTCTAATTATAATTTTCATTAAACTCCTTCTGTTTACGAATATTCAAGCAATCTGGCATTGCAGCAGAAGCAAGAGGAGATTAAAGCAACGCTACCACTTAGCTCCAGTGTCAGGGAGCAGGGACCCAGCTGTCAGGCAGAAACTGAAGCAGAGTTCCTGCAGACAAAGTTTTGAAGAGTTATTTCAGCTTTGGCATCCTTCCTCTCCCAAGCTTTTAGCCCCGTTGCAGGGCTTGCATGTTTTTCCTTCAGAGGATCTGGATGGTGCAAGTGTTTTACACGTGATCTATTTGTGACCTAATTAAGGGGATCAGCTGCTCGAGCTCCCAGTGCCATGTGCAGGAAGGAGCTGGGGGAGAGCGGGCACTGAGCTGGCTGGAGCGGCACAGGGAGAGTGGGAGGTGTGGGGTGATGGGAGAGGGACCCTCAAGCAAAGGGGAGGGCAGGGAACTTTGGCTAGCAAGGTCCTGGGGGGTTTCCATAAAGGTCCAGTAGCTCAGAGACAATTTGTCCCATGTGCTGGGGTGGGTCCTGTGGAGCGAGGGCTGCTCTGACACAGGCCTGTGCAGAGTGGGGCTTTGCTAGCCATGCTACGTGGCCACCACGGAACTCTCATCCTTGTCTTCTGCTGGATGAGAAAAACAGCTTCAGGTGGGTTTCTGCAGGTAATTTGGCTTCAGAGAGGCATTTTTGCAACTAAGCTGAGCTTTCCTGAAGAGAAAGTGCTTCAGGTGCTAGCCTTGAATTAGAGTGGCAGGGGATACCAATGAATTTGTCTGTAAGTCCAAAAGCAGGGCACATTCTTGGTGTCTCTGGGACACAGCAAATCTTTCGTGGGCTGTGTGTGGACAGGACAGAGGAGAAAATGAGCTTCACTCTTTGAGTGGAGCAAGAGTTACTGCTGCCATTGGAAAAGTGCCAATGGTATATTTAAGGCCATAATTCAACTTCGGGGTAACCTGCAGCAAAATAAAATTGCAGTTTGCAGTAAGTTCCTATAAAATAGCAAAGATAGCCAGAATTTTGTCTAAACTGGGTGAATCTAGGTGATACCTCACAAGCTTTATACACACTGTGAGTTTTGGTCCAACCCCTGAATACTTTTAAGTCTTTCTAGTACATTTGAGAGTTCATGGCAATCTCCGAGCTGCTCCCATTTCCAGGAGACTCCAGAGAGCTGCACCAGGAGGAAGCAGGCTGGGCAGTCCTGGCCCAAGCAGTGCTTCAGTACAGCCTTGTGCCTTCTGTGCCAGATCCCTCCAGCAGCAGAGCTGGCTCTGTGAGCTAAGCAGATGATGCTTAGGATAGCAGGTCCAGAGGGTATAGGGTACATTTCATAAGCCTAACAACCCCTTGATTAATTTTCAAGTACTTTCACTTTTTTCCCTGCATCTCTGTCATGTGAATGAGCCCAAACTTTGGATAGGCTTCATGGCTGAGCAGAGGCAGGGATCACAGAATATAATGCCCCCTTGGTAGGGAATAAATCTATTAGAAAATTAAATTCTTGCTGATTTCCAACACTGCTCTGCCTCACAGCCTTTATAGTGTTTGGATGGGTTCATAACTGGTAGCATATCTCCGGAGGGAAATGGCTGGTGAGTTAATGGCATGTCTTTAATATATCACTTCACTCAGTGAGGAAGTTTGTGATACTGGTGGGAGAAGTTCCCCCCCAGTGCTGAAGCTGTCTGCCACACCAGGATGCTGTTTGGGGGAGCAGCAAGGATGTTTGCCCATGATAATTGGTATGAGATGGGCTAAGACAGGATGGTAAGTCCTTCAGCAGGTGAGGGAAAGCCAGTACTGCCATGAGTGTGGAGCCTGAGTCTGGGATAAGGTTGTGCCTTAGGAGCACCTGGGCGACAAAAATGTCAGGCACTTGTTGAAGAAACTCACTATGTGTGCCTGTTGCAAATACATCCCCTTCATCCCACTGCCCCCTCTCTCCATCACAAAGCTAAAGCCCCAAAGCTAAGCCATGAAAATGAGGGAGGAACAAAACTCTGGTGGGGTGGGGTGACCACTGTGGGCACAACAGATGAATTTAATTATGTTTGGGGAACTTAGGTTTGAATGTTAGTGTAGTTTACAAATAAAACAAATTTGTCATTCTTGTCAAAGTCCTTTTTTGCCTGGATCACAAAGGCACCTGCTTATTAATTTAGTCTGATTGGAAAATCTCAGCAATCAGCAATCACAGCAGCGTGCAGTGCTGAGGGGCCATCAGGAGAAGCACAGGGAACAGGCACCTGCTTGCATCCCTGAGATCTGAGCCCCAAGGGCAGATGTGCTTCAGGAAAACCAAACGGGCCAGAGGCTCTATGGGGTGTGCAGAGCACAAGCCTCACCAGGCACATGACTGACCCTGATCTGGGAGAAGTTTAGGTGGTACAGGGCAGTCTTTTTACTGAAACATTCCTCCTTGGAAGCAGTGTTTTTCCCAGGAGCTGTATTCTGAGCACCATTCAGAACATCAGTGCTGGACAACCTCTTCTCCTCTCTGCAATGTTATGTGCAAGCAGCTAATTCACTGTCCTGCTGACCACCCTGCTGAGAAGGTTATGGAGCAGGAGAAGGCACCTGTGGCTGTGCCATCTGGCAGAGACCAGGGGATGTAGTGTTTCACTAGAAAAAGTACTGCCAGCTCCTGCTGTTTTGCCAATTCTATGACACAACCCAACACTTGGAGTAAAAAGGCTTAAGAGGTTTGTCTGGATGTGTGCCCCAAGTTGTTCTAGGGGAGGAGGTTTAGACTGGATATGAGAAGCAATTTCTTCACCAAAAAGGTTGTCAAGCATTGGAACAGACTTCCCAAGGCAGTGATTGAGTTCCCGTCCCTGGAGGGATTTAAAAGATGTGTACGTATGGCACTTGGGGACATGGTTTAGAAGTGGGCATGGCAGTGCTGGGGGAGCAGTTGGACTCGATGACCTTGGGGGGCTTTTCCAGCATAAGTGATTCCATGATTCGGTGAATGTTTGTGCATGGCCCATGCCGTCAGCTGAGCAGGGCTGGTGGCTCTGTGTGATGTACTTAGGAAACCTCAGTCCTTCTGAAGCCAGAGCCTCAACTCCAGACATAAACAAACAGGCTTCTGCAGTGCTCAGTGCCAGTCTCATCCCTTATGTTTAGCAGGACTGTGCCTTTCCTGGAATGCTAAACAGCATTTGGGCATGTGGGACTGAATAATGACATATCTTTGCAGCTAGGATGTTTCTGAAAGGCTTTGGCAGCAGAAAGCTCAGGGATCAAGGTCATAGCAGTGGAACTCCTGAGACCATCATTGCCAAGACACAAAATGATGCCGGAAGGAGAGAATGCAGAGCTCAAAGGTGCCAGGCCAGGGAGAGTGGAGAGGTGAGGGCTCAGCACTGGGATGTTTGACAGCAGGATGCTCTGGGCTTCAGCAGGGAAGTTGTGCCGAACCACTTCAGAGGGTTACTCCTTCCCAGGCTCTGCACAGGGTGATACTGGGCTGGGAGAAGCCCTGACCCTCGGCTGTGTCAAGGGACAGTCTGAAAGCTGTGTTTCCTACAGTGCTATGCCCCAGGAGCAGCCAGGGAGTGACCTGGTGTGAGGTCATGGCAGTGATGGGGACTCATCCTGCTGCCTCCTGGGGCTCTTTACAGGGATCAGTCCTCCAGGCCAGCACAGTGACCAGTTTTCTTCCAAAATATAAATGATTTAAAGGCATCAGCTCTGCTGCTGGAGGCCTCTCTAATGTCTGTGTGAATAGAAGGGGTTTCACCAGCTTCTGGGGAGAAAAGAGACCAAAGAAGCAGAGAATGGGGTGTATTGTATCCAGTGGCCGGAGTGACCAAAGATGCCTGAGAGACAAAGTGACAAACAGAGACCTCCTGTGCAATTAGTCTCTTGACCTCTGTGGTTGGGCGAGGGATGCTGGGAAAGGAGCTGTGGATCACAAGGCCCCAAGGAATGTTTCCTTGACAACACTTACTGAAGAAAAATGAGATTTCATGAATGCAGTGGGTGTTAACACGTGAGAGGCTGACTTTGGGAGAGACAAGGACGTGGCACCTTGCAGAACAAGCCCCTTGGTTTGGGGGTGTGAAGTAGTGGCTCAGTGATCTGCTTGTTCAGATAAACTTAATTAAAGAGCTATTACAACCATTCATATTTATTTAGAAACACAGCCACCGTGGTAAAAGCACGTTTATTGTTTAATTACTTTTCTACCCACAAAATATTTTCCACCTTGAATAAGCACTGGCACAGAAGAGAATTTTCTGCTCACTGCTGATAGTTTCAGCACACTGCAGCCTGAGTGTAGGATTCTTCAGAACTAGCATTGTTCCACCATTTACAAAGGCAAAGCAATTATATAGAGAGATATGTATATTTGTACAATATATCATAATAATACCAATACATTACTAGTAATTATAAAAAGCAGACAGGTATTTAGTATTGCCAAACTTAAATTGTGTGGAAGAAGCAAAAATACAGGTATTTGTATTCAAAACCTAAATAGAAATATTTTTCAAATTGTCCAGTTGGAGACTTTTTAATTTCTTCCTGCTATTTCAGCTAGAAGGATTTAAATTTTCATCCTTCTATGATGTCTCATAGGATAGCAGTGCTGGGGCTTTGCCCTGAACTCAAGCCATCCCATCTCATGGCCAAAATACCTCAGGAAATCAGTGCAAGTTTTTCCTCAAGAAAAGACCCGTGACCCTTTCCAGTGGAAATCTTGGCCACTGTGAGGGTGTTTGCACAGCAGACAAAGAAAGAGCATCTTCTTAAAAAGCAAAGCTGGTTGGCAGGAAATCAAACGCTGGATCAAGGCATCGGAGTCAGCCAGGAGCCTGAACATCCCAGCAGTGTGGTGGGACCGAGGGCTGCAGCTGAGGCTCTTGCTCCGTTCAGGCTGGAGAGAAAGTGAATACAGGGGGTTAAGTTGCACGTTTTGTCCCAGTTGAAGCTGTGTGTAAGCACAAAGCGGTGCAAGGCTGCTGCGTACACCCCTCAACAACAGCAGGACAGGATCTGGAACAGTGTGGGAGGCTGTGTCTTTAGAGTGGTGAGAGACAAGGAGAAAAAGAAGAGTTTTCAGGTTGTTTTTTCATAGGCTAAGCAGAAAATTGGCTCGGTTTCTAGGTAAAACATTTTGTTTTCCTTTTTTTTCCTTATTTTTTTGCAGGAGTATCTCCCTTAAGCCCTGGTTGCCTCAGTAGGATCAGCCTTTCCCATTTGTTCCCTTTATTGCATGCTTGTATATTTATTTCTAAGGTTTCATTTTAAAAATAAATCTCTTATTAAAGCTGAGCTTGGAAAGGTTAAAAGCAGGTTTGCTTGCAGGAACAACAGCATATAGATGTGTGTGTGCACAGAGAGGACTGTACCTGTCACTGGCTTCTCTGAGTGTCTTCTCTGCATCTGTACAAGTCGTCAGCATCTTGGAAGTGATATTTTTTCTTTTGTGTCCCAATTCATTTCAGAAATGCAGTGAAAGACTCAGATCCAAACTAAATAAGATTAAAGGCTTTAAAAGCTTAATAAATTAAGAAGAGCAAATCTAGCTGATAACATGGCTTTGATAGTAGGCTATGAAGAACAGGGAGTTAAGGAATTACAGGTAAGTGACTGTTCATCAGCATCCCTTCCTCCGCAGCAGTGTGGGGGCACGAGGGAGCAGGTTGGACTCTGCAGCTTATCAGCAGGACAGGAGCAGCAGAAGACAAAGTTGAGGGGATAGAAAAGCTTTGAGGGACTAGAATTTAAACAAGCACTCCCAGCCCGTGTTGAATCAGTTCAGTGTCCTGCTGGCACTGACACCTGACAGTGACACTGTCCTGCCAGAGCCATTGAAATGCAAGTGGAGTGGTTTGAACCCCCCAAGAAGAAACTGTTTCACATTTTGAGATGCTTTCTAAGACCATTTTCCTACTCTGCAGTCGGCTCCATCAGGCAATCTCCTGCTCCAACTCGGGTATAGCTTCCCTCTCTGGTGAAGTTTTAATACTATAATGACCCTGAGCATGTCCAAACCTCTCTTTGCTCTCTGTGTGTCAGCTGTGTCATAGGGCTCTGTAAGCTGAAGAACATCCTCTCTGCCTTTCTTATCTTTCCCAGCTGTATAAATGAACGATGGCCCACCAGAGAGCTTTGGCTTGTGCTGTTTGCCTGGCTAACACTTGCTTCACATGGTTATTTGCTATTCCAGTTTCACTCAGATCAGCAGAAATGTGGTTTATTTCAGGAGAAAAAAAATCTGCCACAACACTTCTGATTTTAGTACCACAATAAATCATTTAAGTTAAAGAATGAAAGGTAAAAGCATTCTATGGGCTAGAAAAGCAAAAGGAGCAGAAGGAATCCTGGGTTTAATAAGAATAGTCATAAAGAAGAAAAATTTGTCCCCCCTGATGGAAAGGTCCTGTCAGCTTTGAATGGGTTGAAACCTGTGCCACAATCTGTGAAATTTCTTTTTACAACCAATATCTCTGGAATGTAATAGGCTTTCTCAATAGCATAGTGTGAATCATCGTAAGGAACGCTACAGCAAGGATATTACTCTGCAGAAACTTGGCAGCACGGAGAAAGATGGCATTTCCCTGCTCAGCAAGAGGGATCCAGGGAGGTTCAGTGTGTGGGGGAAGATAAATCAGGGCAAACCCTGACCTTGTCGTCCCCGAGCAGGACTAGCAAGACCAGGACTGAAGGGTACCCTGACATTCTTTACATCCCAATCCCAAATCCAAGGCCAGCTTAGCCCAAACATCAGCCCTGTTATCTGCAAATCTCAGCAGCATTTATTGGGTAAGCTCTGCACACAGCCCTGTAGTGTAATGAGTGAAAGGGTTGTTTATCAGTTTGTTTTTAGCAAATATTTCCTTAATTATGCTAAGTTCCTGAGGGAACAGGGACAAACCCGGGGTAACTTCAGGCTGCATTTCTGACAGCTGGATTGCAGCAGAGACTCACTGCCTGCCTGACACCGATACAGTGCTGGACTTTTCAGCAGCAGCATTTGCTTGAAATCAACACATTTTACAGAGAATTGGTTTTATTTTTATAAATGAGGAAACAGCTTGTGTGAGTTCACACATCCCACAAAGGCTCCCCTCTCCTTTGCTGAACCAGCAGGTGGGCACAGCCCATCTCTGGACCAGCTGAGTTGCACCTGCAGCTCCCAGGTACGCAAAAACATTTTAAAAATGCAGCAAAAGTGGCAAAATAATGTAAATCTGGATGAAAAGAACCTGGAAGCAGGTGCAGTTGCAGTAAGGGAGAAGGAAGTATGGCATGAAGGTAATTTCTGGGATCACGGGGGAATATCCAGAGCTGGGAGACCTCTCAAGGAGCTGTGCCCTAATCTGCAGTCATGTAGAACATCAGGTCTATCTCCAGGGTAGTTGGATACCTCTCACTTCATAGCCCAATGTCTTCCCTCATCCAGACAAACCAGGAAACATCACGATACTGTGGAAGGATAAGCTTTTCCCCTTTTTATACAGCCCTGATGGCAAATATACATTTGTGAGAAGAAAACACTTCTCCAGACATGGATGCCCTGATACTGGAGTGGAAAAATTCATGGCAGAAGGCACAGATAAGAGGGATCTGTCTTTATACTGACTTTCACATCCTGAGGGCAACAGGCAAAGCAGAGCAGGGTGTTATCTCAGTGGGACATCCCCATTGTGTCCCCTGGGCTGAGTGATGGCCACAGCCCTGGCTCTTGTGGCACACCTTCCCACGTTCCTGAAATGCACAAAGCCAATTAAATGCCTGATTGGATGAAGTGGTCACAGTCAAATGGCCCGTTGCCAGCCAGTCAGGATTCAAAATTTACAAATATCGTTAAGGTATGTGCGTTAATCCCCTCCTGAAGGATTAAGCTTTGAACCTATTACCGGTGTTTCTGATGAGACGCAGCAGACTTGCTGAGGGAGGGCAGCGCTTGCCCCACTCCAGCCCTGCAGCCCCATGCATGGCCACAGCATCTTCCAGGTGGTTCACATGGATCAGAGAGATTTGGCCACTGTCTCCATTCCCTCCCCATTCTCTGTCCCTCTTTGTGAAGGTGTTGAAGGGGAAGATCTGCTTGCCCCTGCCCTGACTGATCACCCTTAACCAGCCTGCCAGAGGTTTCTTTGAAATACAGATTTTTATTGAATTTTCAAGGCAGTGTTGAGAATTGTAATACTTTTCTAGTCCGAGAGAGGTGTGAAGGTGATTTCCCCACTGATACAGGAAGAAGAAGGAATAATGGCCACTTAATAGATGTGGCTTCTCTTATCATGTGGCTTGAGTGGCACCTGCAACCACTCACACCCTTAAATGCCATCGCAGAAGCTCTGGTGCTTAGTTCCCAGCCAGCAGAAGGTGTCACATAGCTGATTACACACAGCAGACCAGGATTACCCATGATTAATGTCCGATTAGTAGTTAAATTCGTACTATCAATAGTAAATTGTAATGCTATATTTAGGCGAAAACAAATATGAAATGTACTAGTGTATTATTATGATAATTAAACACACTTTGAAGTCTTATCCTGGCAGGGAAATCTGCTGTACCTTGGCACTAGCAAAGACACAGGTCTGTGAAGGTGTTTAGACTGTGTGGGTGAAGAAGACAAGCAAAGAGAAGATCTCTCCGTGTAAGGCTCAGCACTGGAGAAAAACCTGCAGGAACACTCTTGCCCCCTCCACTCACTGTTTCTCCTATAGATGTATTTAAAGGCTGTAGGGATGTAAAGGCCAGGATGCAATTGCCTGTCCTTTGTGCTCCTTCAGCTGCATGTGCAGCACAGCAGCTCACAGACAGGGGACCAGATATTGCCTGATACACAGACGATGGCTACAGGTAAAAGTGCATATTCATGCAAATATGGTTTGAAAATCAGCCCCAGCACTTCAACAGTAATGGAGTTCTATTTCTAGAACATAGTACTAGCCTTGAACCATGCTATTAGTGCTGGAGAGGAGCACAGCCTGTCCTGGAAAACTGATGTGTTTGCAGGATTTCTTTACTGGTGGCAGCATTTTCTGAGGGGTGAAGGTGGAGGAGAGAGCTTCCTCCTCTCTCTTACTTTGATGGATATGTGCTGGAAAGCAGAAACATGAGAGGTGTCAGGAATGATGGACTGATGCTGAAGGCTCTGACAAACAAGCTCTTGAAAGTTATGGGGTTTTTTTGAATGTGAATATTTCACATTTAATATGTTACCATCCTGCTTCTCACCTCTGTTCTCTGCCAGAGGCACCTCCCCAAGGTGCCAACAACACAGGAATGCCTCACACAGTGGGAGAGCTCACTGGTTCGCATTGGTTTGGCCATGAGAGGAGTTGGGATGAGTACAAAGGGGAAAGGGGATGCACAGACAAGTGCTGTGTCCTACTGACCTGGTTCATAGGCAGTACATTGCTTTGGGAACGGAGTCCCACCTTCAGCTGCTGCAGGGATTCGCTCAGGGAGCATGTCAAAACCTTGAGAATAAACACTGTGGATCCAGAAACCCTAACTCTCCTTTTCCTTCTCCCTTCCAGCTTGCTGCATTAGAGAGGCAAGTGTTCGACTTCCTGGGATACCAGTGGGCCCCTATCCTGGCCAACTTCCTCCACATCATCATCGTTATCCTGGGCCTGTTTGGCACCATTCAGTACAGACCTCGATACATAGTGGTGGTGAGTAACACCCTTTTGTTCTGAGCATTCAAAGCCTTCCACAGCCTTTGCTCTGGTGGGACAAGGCACGTGATGAGGAACTAAGTAAAGCCCTTGGGAAATCAGGCACAAGACCTGCAAACTATTTTAGCAGGAGGTGCTTGGCTGTGCTTAGGAACACAGTGTTCAGTGTGCTGTGCTTGTGCCAAACTTGGAAGCTTTCAGATAATTATTATTGGTACTGAAGTAACACCCAGACACTGCACAGCAGAGAGGAAGAGTGAGGTGCTGGACAAATGCATGTCAGAAGCTCTTCCATCCCTCCAAACTCCTGCCTCTGTGTTTCTTGTCAGGCAAGAGACCATCTGCATATGGGAAGCAAACAAAGGAAGAAAAAACTACTGCAGTGCTGACTCGGGACATTCAACTGCCCCCAGCTAGAGCACATATATATATATACACTAATTCCAGTGACTTCCTAATGTTTATTGCTTCTCTCTCCCCCACGCTGTTCCCTTCCAGTATGCCATCTGGACTGCAATTTGGGTCACCTGGAACATCTTCATCATCTGTTTCTACTTAGAAGTGGGAGGGCTCTCAAAGGTGAGTGGGAGCTGGATGGGTGAGTTCCCAGGTTTTGCAGTGAAGGGGACGGAGCTCAGTGGGAAGGGGAGGGGCAGGTATGTCTGGGAGTGGGTCCTAACCCTGCTCTCTTGCCTGTGGAGAGGACTGCCTTACCAGGGGATGGAGGAGTACTGCTTGTTGTATGGAAAAATGAGGAACCAGTATTGGTTTCTGGAGCTCTTTCCTGGTTGGTGCAGAAGGTGGCTGGAATAAACCCTGCTCTCATAGCAGGTAGAGTGTTTTCTTCCAAAGGTAAGAGCGAGCCTGGCAGCAGAGCCATGCTGATGGAAAAGGGGGGTTTGAGGGCTATTTCCCAGTCATGATGCAGAGCTGGCTGAGGAGGGCTACGGGCTAACTAGATTTTAGCTGATCCCCTTGTGTGATCTGAGACCAGCTTGGCAAGAAGGTGTCTGATGGAGGGGAGGGCTCTTGGTGTAGCATCGAGTGTGCTGTCTCTGCCAGCCTGTCCCAGGGGCTGACCTGGACCAAGGACTTCACTGGAATTCCATACCTGGCCAGCCTTTGATATTTTTGTGCTTCCCAGACCTGCTGAAGACTTAGTGCACTTCAGCTGCAGGGATAAGTACCTGGTTGTTGCCACACCAGGCAAAATATTTCCTATTGTACCTTTTGGGAGAGGCTCTTCTCTCTGCTGAACAGAGAACATCCCTCCCCAGAGGGGTACTGGGGAGGCTGGCACATCTCCTTGGGATGTGGCTTCCCTGCCTTAATTCTTCCTTCTTAAATACAGTGGTAGTTACTCATTGCTGGTGGCCAGGGTGTTGTGAGTTAATATGCAAAGCTCTTTGAAGACTAGATTAACTGAGTATTGCTGTCTGCTTAATGAGGGGTGAGTCAGAAATAATAAAAATGGGAGGCAGGTCCTAAATTAAGTCTGGGCTGTGAGCAATGAATTAAGAAGTGTTGCTTTAGCACAGCAGACTCAGAGTCATTGTAGAATTCAGGCTCAATTCAGAGCACTCTACATCTGGCCTAAATTCCCAGGCCATACACTGAAGTTTCAGTCTAATTGGAACTGCCCTGTGGTTTTTATCAGGCCTACAGCAAGTCAGGAGTGACAGCACAAATCTTTTGCAGATAAGAAAATGCATCTTACTAATTTCTCAATTCATCTTCATTTCCCCTCTCTATTATCCCCAGAAACTTTGAGGGAGTTCTTGCCCAAAACAATGATTACTCATGGTCTGAAATCTTAGCCTGAGATGATCCTGACGTTGGCTGCAACCAACTGAAAAAGAGAATTTTATGTAACAATTTAAATGCTTCCTTATGCGGAGGAAATATTGGCTTGATAAACTGCTCTGGGAGCTTCTCTGACAGCCAATGTTTGCTTCCAGCCAGCTGGTTGCTCGTGTTTGTTAATCCCAACCTGCCCTGCAAAACATCGGGGCTGCTGTTCTGCAAATCAAACAGTACCACAAACTCCTCTTCCTCCCCTACAGAGCAGCTTCACCTGGTAACCTTGCTCTGTTCTGGGGCTTGTTTTAGCCAAGCCAGCACACAGGCTTTATTTAGCCTACAGGGTGACACTTGTGACTGGGGACTTTTTTATAGAATTGAGCTGCAGTGTAAGTTGCTACTGACTCGGTGGATTTCCCTCTAGGGCTGCACTGAGAAATTAGTTAATTTAGTGGCAACTGGCAAAACCAACAGAGTATTTGTGCTTGTTTGGCACTAAAACACTTGACAGCCTTGCCTCTGTTCTTAATTAGTTACTTTCACTTAAAAAAAAAGCTGTTTTGCAAGAAAAACTCATGATGCTGCTTTCTGTCCTGCTTCTCCCCTTTAACAGAAGTAATTTGGGTCTTTGTAGGGGCAAAATAAACCCTCACTTCCCCAAGAAACCAAAAGATGCACCTGAAGCAGGAACTGAGGTTTCTATAGGACAGTGGTGCTTCACAGTCTGGGCCCAGGAGTGGCGTTGCTCTCCTGCTGCATCTCTGGAAACCTGATCCAAAGCCAGCTGGCATCTTATTGATCTCAGTCTAGGATCAGACCCCGGATCTGGGCTTGGATGTAAAAGTGTTGGGCACTTGCAGGGGCAAGGGCAGTATCAGTCTGGGGTTGATGGCAGCAGTGCTGCAAGGAGCGGGTTCCTCTGTGTACCCGCAGGGCCCTCGGGAGGAAGCTGCCCTTTAGTTCCTGATAAGAAGCCAAAGTCAAAGCTCATGATTAGCCTGGCAGTAAGCAGGGAAACTGCAAATATTGGAAAAAGAGCTTTGGTGAAGTGAGGTTGATGGAGCTGGTCTGATAAACACCAACTCATTAACTACTAGACTAAGCATGAATGCACTGGGGAGCGTTTCAGGCGGGGTTGTGCTCCTGTGCAAGTGCCTTAAGGGACTGATGGCTCTGAGGAAGAGCTTCAGGGTGCTGTCTCCTCTGTGATTCCCGGTGAGCCTGGGGAGAGGGAGTAGCAGCCCTGTGCTCACCCTGCTGTGTTCCTGACAGGGGCAGCCTGCCAGGGCGGGCTCTGTCAGCAGCTCATTTATAATGACAGAATGCAGAAAGGGCAAGGAGATGGAAAGGATAGAGTTTGTTAACTGAGACAGGTGATAACTCAGGTGGGATGGGAAAAGGGGGAAAGGACACAAGTGCTTCTGATGTAAAAGGTTTAGGAAAAGCCTAGAGAACTGAAAAGATGAGGAAATAGTTATGTGCACTTGTTGCAAATTAAAATTGCTAGTTATACTATCCTAATTTTGTTATGGAAAAGGAAAATACTTTTTCCTGCTCTGTAAATCTATTCCATATTTCTTGGAAGATCTAAACTAGCCTGATTTCTATCTTGTCTTTTTTTTTCCCCCCCAATCTTTTCTTAGCAGGAATAAGAGTAGGAAATATGGCACAGCAGAATTCCATTAGGTGCCTGGACACAAGTGGATTGGCACAAGTGTCGAAGGAAGAAGGACTTCCCTTGATCCTACAAGGGCCTCCCTAAGCACATAGCCTGTGCCAGTTTTCCTGTAAGTGCTTTGCCAATGAGCAAGCGAGTGATAGAGCAGTCTGGGTTGGAAGGGATGCTTCTCAGCACTGGCAGTGAGATGGTGATGTGCCTCCAAGCAGCTCTTGGCAGCACTGCCTTGCTGACTTGCTCTGCTCATACCTCTGAGCACACTTGCAGCATGCGGGGGAAATGCAGCATCTCCAAGTGCTGTACCTCTGCTCTGGGGTGGGGCTCACAGCTGAATTTCCAGATTGCTGTTCCTCCTCCTGTGGTCTGCTCCTGTTCCTTCTCCCTCTCTTCTCTTTGTCCATCTGCCCATTAGATTTGGTGAATTGCTGGGAGATAACTCTGAAGTTTCTAGGCTGTGCTTGAAATAATACCTTAAGCTTCTCCCTGTTTACCCGAGCGTGAAACACATCCCTCCTGCAACTCCTCAGTCTGAGTTAATTATTAAAATCCTGCTGTTAAGACATGAGCATCTGTCTGTCCAGCTGCCATGCTGACTGACTCGTCATCATGTACTTGAGAAGTGTTCAGAGAGGTTTGAGGAGCTGGTGTTGAGTATTTCAATGTATTCCTTTGTCTTTTCCCTCTGGAATGATTCATCTTGAATGGTAATTTTTAATTTATTTTTTTTTATCCTTTCTTTATATTCTCTGTAGTCTGTGCAGTGCTTTGATCTGAGTCCAGAGCTGTGGTGGTCTAAATCTCCTGTTGAAATGGAAGCAGGCCTTATTAGTCACATGGGAGTTACTTGTATTTCAGGGAATCTGAACAGCATCTTGAGATGACTGTGTACCTGGGGAAAATACTGTGAGATGGAGAGATAAATGCATGTGTACTTACAACTGTCCCTCAACTCCTAAATTTAGAACCTCGAAGCCTGGGATTTGGCCTTTAAATGCTGTGGCATTGTCAACAAAACTCCTGAGAGGCACTGGAAGTGCTTCTCTGTGTCTCAGGGTGATACAGCTGCTTGGCACACAGGACTGAAAGACGAACATCATATTTCCTATTTTAATAAGAAATGTTTCCGTCTAAAAAGATTGAAAATGATTCTGCTGTCAAGCTCTGGGGCTCCCAAATGAGGTTCAGTTTGTTCCAGAGCTGTTATAGTGCTGTCTTGCCTGATAATTAAGGAAATCCGTGGGAGGTGGTTCAGAAGGCTCTTAAAAACAAGAAATAAACCCATCTCTGATAGTGTCCCTTAGAAAATAATTTCAGAACAGCTTTCAGAAAGCTATTTTAAAAAAGAAACGCATCTGGCTCTGTGGGTGTTAGGGGTAGGTGTGAGTTTCCCGTGGGACACAGTGGGGTGAGGCTGGGAGCGGAAAATAGACTCTGTAAAATGTAGGTACTACATTTTTAGTGCTGTTTTAGTGCTGTTGTCTTCCTTCTCACACTGATGGCAAACGGATGGCAGCCAGGTGCTACAACAGTTCAGAGTGAGATGTGATTTTTTTGGCTGGCCTTCAACAGGCTCCTGAGAAGGAGCTTGTATCACTCTTGGCTCATGTTTCTCTTTGGGCTGAAGGTTAAAGAGGCAGCGATAGCCCTGGAAAGAAATGAGGGGGAGTGAAGTCACACACAGATGCCTCTCTGCAGCAGGGCTTGCTCACTGCTGGGACTGATTAACCTCTTCCAACCCACATACACTTCTGGGACTATTTCTGTGTGTTTGGATTTCAAGTGGGTTGCAGAAAGGTTTTGGGGAAACAGCTGTTCCCTGGACTTCCTTACAACTGGTTCTTTTCTCCCAATTTTAGTGTGCTGTTCTATTCCGTAGTTTCACTTCTCTCCAACCATCTTCTCACACAAACGAAGCTGGCAAACCACAGGAGACATCCTGGGATTGTTTTCCTAGTCTCCCAGCAAGCACCGAGCAACTGGAGGTCAATTAAGGGATTTTTCTGAGTGCTTTTCTGTTGTGCCTCACCACGCAGGTACGCTCCCAAGGCATCCAGCCAGGGAGACGAGCAAAGGAATGGCACTGCTTTGCATGTTGAGACCCTCCCGTTCGTGCTGCCCTCCTGCCCTGCTGTGCTCCAGACAGATGCTGGTTCAGAAAGGTGTCTCTGAGCACAGAGACATCCATGATCCCAGTGTGCAATCAGTATTCCTTTTACATCTGTGAGATGGATGGCTCGTGAGTGCGAGGCATTGTGGTGCTTTTAGAATCCAAATGTGCTCAGTTTTTCCAATCTGTTCTTCACTGATGTATAATTTTTAATATTTTTTTTCTTTTTGTGCACAGAGCTGGAGTGTAATTGGAGGCAAAAAGCAGTGAGTGCTGGTTAGGACCTCCTGTTCCTCCACCTTCCCACCTCCTGCCACACCTGATCTGCTTTTCCAGGCTTAATTCTCAAACAGGTTCAACTTTTGCAGCAAAGTTAAGCCAGAGCCAAATCTCTAAGGGCTGAAAAAAGGGAGATTCTAGAAGGAAAGCAGCCTATGTCTTACTTTGCCAAACACAAGTCCAGGCTTCTGTAAGGAGCAGAGGAGGCGCTGAGGGGTCTGTCTGCATCAGTGAGGCAGAAGGTTTGGGAAGACACCATCTGTGGGCTGGCAGAGGGAAGCCCTGGAGACTGAGGTTAAGAGTAGACCCTGTGGTGCCCTGGGGGACAGCTTTGGTTCTGTGCTAATTGGGGGAAGCCTTGGGCAAAGGAACAGGAATTTAAGCTTTTTTGCGTGTGTGTTTTTGTTTTGGTTCTTTTGTTTTTTGTTTTGGGGTGGTGGTTGTGTTGCTTTTAGTTGTTGGGTTTTTTTATTTGAGGAAGGTGACTCTCTCCTCCCTCAAGCAAGAGAGTGAGTGACTTGTGAGAGGGAGAAGAGCCCAGCAGCTTGGAGGGCTGGCTGTCTCAGGGAGGAAAAGCTTTTGCTGGGGAAGATCCATGTGTCTCAGAACATGCAAATTTGGGGGGGAAAAAAAAAGAACAAGCTGTGCAGAAAAGATGTGATTTGGTGGAAATGAGGTATCTGTGGGCCACTGAAGAGCAAAGCCCAGCAGAGGGAGCAAGCCAAAGACATCTGCCAAAACTGTGAGAAGCTGGAAGAGAAAACGGTCTCTAGAAAGGGAGCTAACACAGCACCTTGCACTGTGGGCATTGCCCTGTAACTGCCAATCCAAAAATTATTCCCCATAGCCTTTAAAATGCAGATAGTTCCCTCTGGACTTCCAACTGTTAATGGAGTTTTCCCTATTGTCTGTGCTAGTCAGGCTGCTTTTGCGCTGGTGCCACGCTCCATCTCCCTGCCCTCCTCCATCTCCTGTAAAGCACATGCCATCTGCTGTGGTGATTATGTCAGGAGCTTTGGCAGCTGTCTTCTCACTTAATTGTCCACATTTCTTAACATGTGCTTTCTGCAGCGTATTTTAATAATGGCTCTGCAACCTGGTTTCGGGTCTCTGTGGTGGATGGAGGGTACCCACAAAACGTGCAGAGTGGGGCACTTGGTTTCTGTTCACAGGTTATCTGGCTGGAATTCAGATTTCTGCCCTTGCAACTCGAGTTTTGCCCCTGGATATGCTTTTCCGTGTCCATGCTTGTATCTTCAGGACTGCCTGGCTAGGCTCCTGTATTGGCTGTGGAGACAAGCCCTCTCTCAGGAGGGTCATTTGGAGCAGGAGCTTGGATAAGCTGCTGGGAGTCTCTTGACTGCGGGGAACTAACATAAAGGATCTGCCACAGGAGGTTTCGCATGCTGGGAAGTGTTATTACCCCAGTCTCTAAGTGCTGCTGTTCTGGGAGCCACTGCTTTCCTCCAGGGACTCGAGGACCCTGGCATGACCAATGTGAAGTATTTTATGGATAGGTACTAAAATGTTCAATAAGAGGCAGGTGAGGTGTGTATATCCAGTACCTGTCTCTGCTCTGCAGAGACACAGATCCTCTACATTACAATTTTATACTATATCCTTCAGAATAAAACCTCCAACCCCTTGCCTTGTTTTGTGGTCAAAAGGGGTTGTTGATTCTGCATCAAACTGACCTGAGAGGGCTTCTGGAGCACCCAGCACTTGGCACTCATTCATGAAGGGATGCAGTTCAGCCAGTACTGAGTTTTCAAAGCCATGCAGAGAATAAAAGTGTCCTGCAAGCTCAAAATCCCAAAGCTCTTCTGGGTATTCTGACAATTGCTACTCTTTTCTCAAGTGTAAGGAAAGTGGTCATTTCTAAATGAACACCTGGCTGCACATCAAACCCCTGCACTGTGTGTGTGGCATTTCACTCTGTAAGCCCCTCAGTGGCCTGGTTTAAAGTACTGAACTAGCAAAGACAAGAAGAACAAAACAAAAAGCCTCTCGGGGCCGGGATGATAAGGACTTGCTGGGAAGGTGTTTACAAGAAGCTCCAATCACCATGCTGAGGTCAGCTTGGCTGTGTAATCTGACCTGGGGCTCACAGGAGATGCAGAAGCACCAGAAGTGAAGAGTGTGGAAGGATATCAGACAGAAGTGGTACAGGAGCTTGTCAGATGTGTTAAAAGCTAAGAACAGGAGAAAGCCTGTTGGGTTTTGGAACTCACTTTGGGGTTATGGAGTTCATATTTTTAGTTCCCTCTGTTGACTGCTGTGCTGGGAAGAGCCTGTCCATAGCACACAGCTCTGTGACAGGACACACAGTGCTGCCTTGTTTACCTTTTTCTTCTAGATTTGCAAGTTTGATCTCCTGGGCCCAAAGCTTGAGGGTTTTTTTTTTGGGTGCAGAAGCCACTAGAAAAGTGTTCCTGGGTTTGCAGTCTAGAAGGTGTCATTCTAATTTGGAAGCTGCTCAGACCTGCTTCCAAATTATGTTACAGGATGGTCAAATAGGTTTGTTGGAGTGCTGCAAGGCTGCCTCAGAAAAGGTTTCGAAGAAACCTGCCTCTGAAATATGTTTAGATAGTAAGATGAAATCCTACCTGGGAGGGTGGTGGCTCACTGGCAGAGGTTGCCCAGAGAAGCTGTAGCTGCCCCATCCCTGGAATTGTTCAAGGCCAGGTTGGATGAGACTCTGAGCAACCTGGTCTAGTGGAAGGTGTCCCTACCCATGACAGGGGGTTGGAACAAGATGATCTTTAATGTCCCTTTCAACCCAAATAATTCCATAATTCTATGAAGGAATATAAAGCCAATGTACTTTGATCTGTGCTAGCATGTCTTGAGAGTGGGGATCTCAGAAACTTTAGGGTTTCTGTGGATTTAATAGGACTCCATCTGACAGCATGTCTGACACTCTCAGAGTAAATGGAGATCTCTCTGTGATTTTTCTCTTCAGGACAGTGAGCTCTTGACATTCAACATCTCCCGGCACCAATCATGGTGGAGTGAAAACGGTCCTGGTTGTGTAAGGAAGGAGGCTTCAATGTCTGGCATCAAGGGGCTGGATAACCATTCCTACATCTCTGTCATAGGCTGTGCCCTGGAGTACCGGTACATCGAGGTCATGCACAGCTCCTTCCAGATCCTGATCGCGGTGAGTACGTCACTGAGGGGAGCATTTATTGAGGAGATGCTGTTTGGTTTTGGTTTTTTCCCCAGGCACAGAGGTTGGCCCATATTTTCCACCACATTTTGTATCATCTGATTGAAAAGGCCTCTGTAAATGTGCTTTGTTTGGTTGGTCTCCTGTTCTCTCTTACGAAAAATACTGCTTGAAAGAATTGGAAATGGATGCCGGCAACTAAATGCCTGAAGTAGTGTATCCATCCAACCATTCAGTAACAAATCATTCTGTATCCCTGCTGGGGTGTGGAAATTCATGTTTTGACAAGGACAGAGACCTTTCTGGAGAAGGGTAAAGATGCTGAGAGTTTTGATAGGATGAGAGGAAACGGCCTCACGTTGTGCCCAGGGAGGTTTGGTTTATATTTTGAGGACAATTTCTTCACAGAAAGGGTTGCAAAGCACTGGAACAGACTGCCCAGGGAAGTGATGGGTCTATCATCCCTAGAAGTGTTCAAAAAATATGTATATATGGCACCCAAGGATGTGGTTTAGTGATGAACATGGTGGTGATGATGATTGATGATCTTAAAGGTCTCTTCCAGCCATAACGATTCCATGATTTTATGAAGGATTGCTCTTATTCCCCATGGTTTAGTGGAGGGTGGCAGAGCACATAGGTGCACAATTGTTGTCAAGAAATAAAAGGGAGAAGATCCTTATCTTCAGACAATCAAAGAAACTTCTAAGGAAGCAGTTAGCAGCATATTTTCCTTCTGCTGACCCCCAGGATACACACACTAAATGTTTTCATGGACACTTTCCTCATCAGTCTTCCACAGGCTTTTTAAAGTATTCTGCAGCAATGCAGTGTCCTTAATGTCCACTGTTAATTGTTTCTCACTTTTGTGTGAAATGAACTGAAACAAAATGTCTATTGTCCCCCTTGCTTTGTGGGTGCTCTTGCATTTTGTAGCTGCATTAGGATCAGCAGCCCACATCTCTAATCTGCTTTGGGTTCTCACTTCGGGGTTAATGGCTCTAAGTACAAATGTGGACTGGCGAAAGGTTCACGTTTGGGCTTCCAGTTCTGGCTTAAAAAAGTAACTTGCCCTGTTTAAGTATTAAAGGATAACAAATAGAGCTATTCCAAGTTTCTGGAGTGCCAAGTACTTCTCTGCACGTTTTTGGTACTACTTTCCATTGTCCTGATCCTGCATTTCCTATTAGCAGGGATGATCTGTGTGACCCAGTGAACTGCAGGGAGCGGGGGGAAGACTCAGGGCCCTTTCTCGCCATGACACAGAGAAGAGGCAGATGGAGAAGGTCCTGTTTCCTGAATTGGATGGACTCCCTGGCGTGTGCTGGCTGTTAATATTCCGTTAGTTCTCCTTCAGGGAAAATGATCTGCACGAAACTGTCTGAGTTGCTTCCATGCACGTGTGTGAGAAAGGCAGACCTGTGCATCCAGGAGAACAGAGCCTGTTGTTTTTTAGAACAGGATTGATGGTGCTGAGCCGGTGCCGAGCCTGACTTTGGTGAAACAATTGGCAGACTTTTTAAGTCAGAGCATCCCTTTTTAAAGCACAGGAGTTTGTCACTGTTTGCATCCTTCCTGAGCTGGCACAGCCCCTGTGCCCTGGGCTAGAGGTTGAGCTAACAAATGGTCCTGAGTTTGTTTGAAGTAGATTTTTTTTTTTTTGGCAGCTTACTGGCTTAGGCACGTGGCCCTGGGCTAAGTGATCACACTGATATGTAGAACTCTCTCTCTGGCAGTGGTTTTTCCTTTGCTTCTTCCCAAAGGCACATGACAATATTCTGTGTGCATCTGCAAAACACGGCTAAGGGCCAGAGGGGGAGGCAGGAGGGAAATATAAGATAAAATAGGATTTAGGCAAATATTTTCCCTCTACATCTCCCTGAGATTTAAGGTGAAATGGATTTTTGAATCCTAAAGCCTGGAAATGAAGCTAAAATACTTGTAGGCAAGAAATCCATATGGGCTGAGCTATGCAGTGAACTAAATTTCTACTTGTCCTGTAATAAGACTAAAGTATTGAAGCCCCAGGCCTGTAACTGCTGCTGGCTCTGAAATGTTCTTATAATTTTGTCATGTAGTGGGAGAAATAGAGCTTTTCCCCTCTGCTTTGAGGTCAGGCAGAAAGCAAATCTTCTCTCTTTCTGCCTCAGACCTTGCCTGAAAGCAGTCAGCTAGTTCTCTTCCTTTTTACTCTCTGAGGGTCAAACTCTTTGATCCCTGCCAGTATCTTTTTCTGCTCTTTTTATCTCACTTAAAGGCAGGTTTTATTACAGGCAGCTGTCCCCAGAGCGCTGGCAGGTACAGTGCTGCAGACAGGCAGGAACACCGGATCGATAGTACAAAAGTACGACCAGGCTCAGGGGATGCAGCAAGAGACATGACCTAGTTCCCTCTTTGTCTGAGACCAGAATAGCCAGTTCCCTGTTAAGAAGGACAAGGGACAGACAAAATTGTGCTTTCTCTAGTTTGTTTTTGCTTTGCCTAGTGGTTTTCAGAAGTTGTCAGGTGTGGTTGTGTGTTCAGCTCTGCTTGGTTTTTAGCCCAGATAGAGCACTGTGCAATCCATGCTCTTTAACTATGCAGCACCCGGCTGTGGGTATTTTGGTTGTTTTCTGGAAATACCAATTCCTTGAGACCACTGAGGATCTGTACTGCACCATGTTGTGTATTTGGGGCAGGGCTCACTGAGTTCAATCGTTCATGCCAAAGGAGAGGGAAAGCAAACCTGAACCCATATGGTGAGCACAGTGTTTGCTGTCTTGACTCCTGCTGCCTGTATCATCCTGCTCCTGGGCATACATTTGAGGATACATAAGGTCTCATCTGCTTTTGCTCAGAGCTTGTCTGTACTCCTCGAAGGCAAAAGCAATTCCTTTAATCTGGAATGCGATCAAACTTGGGCCTATTAGTCACCACACGATACAAGTAGCTGTAGGGCCCAATATGAAAATCTTTCTCAATGCTTT
This sequence comes from Sclerurus mexicanus, assembly GCA_013396755.1. Classification (NCBI taxonomy): domain Eukaryota; kingdom Metazoa; phylum Chordata; class Aves; order Passeriformes; family Furnariidae; genus Sclerurus; species Sclerurus mexicanus. Next base: position 71,843 of record VWZF01002613.1, on the reverse strand, counting down.
AGCACAAAACACATTGGAGGAAAAAAGCTTATTGTAACAACATCTAAAAGTCTGTGCTGGTATAGAAATACCTCAGTAAAACTAATCCTACCAACCCAGTTAGGGAATGGAACAGCAACTGTTTTGTCAAGGAAAGAATCTGCTTTGTTTTTTGTCTTAGCAAGGATTCATCTTGCCTCTCCCCAGCTTGCCAACCAGCAGGGAGAGGAGTGATTCCCAGTTCTGAAATACCTGGCATAGCTCTGGGCTGTCCATATGGTAGTTCTGGGAGTGGGGAGGGTTAGGCTTTTCTTGAGGCTTCATTGAATTCAGTAGAAATTGGAAATGTCTCACTGCATGCCTGTCTGCTGTTTTCAGTCAGACTGACAGGTTGGAAGGTTCCCAGAAAGGCAGAAATGCAGGCTTTGACAGCAGATGTTATGTGAGAACCAAGGCACAAGAGATGCTTTGCTCTTGGCAGAAGGTAGATTTTCAGTGGTCATATTGCATGCAAAGAGTAAAGAAGGTCAAGGAATCAAAGGATTTTGATTGCCTCTCTTTGGCTATCTGGTCACAATAGTCCTTTCACAAGCTGGATTTTTGCTTTCTCATAGCAGAGATCTCTTTGCTTTCCCCCCCTTGCACTGATGAGAGTGTACACACTTCATTAGCTCTGATTACAAGTGAAACCTAGAATGCATCTGCCCTGAAGGAGGAGACTGCACCTACTCTGTGGTGGAAAAAGCAATGGCAAGTTTGTCTATTGACAGAAGAGTTGGGGAGTGCAGGCCCTTCACTAGGACAGAGATAGACTAAAGCTAAGATCTTACACAAGAAACAGTAACACCTCCTAAAATTTGCCTTCCCAGCCTGTGTGTATTTTGCACACTAGCAGCCAGCTGGTCCCTTTCTGCAGCTCTTGCTCTAATTTGGTCTTTCTGGCTCCAGCACCTTAGTTCAGTGCTGCTGTTTTATGAACACTTTTCCACTCACTGTTAAAAAGTTAACTTCAGAGGGCTCAGGGGCAGAGGGATGTTCAGCCATATGTTTTCCTCGTTCCCTTTGGGCACACTTGTCTCTTGCTGTCTTTCTTGCTCTGTTTATTTGCCTGCGGAATGCTTGGGACACCCCAGGTCCATCCTCTTTTGTTGGGCAGCATGTGCGTTCCCAGGCTGTCTGACAGGCTGACAGAACACACCTGCCTCCAACATGTGTTCCTAATAAAAAGCTTAATCGGATACTTCTGCAGCTTGGAGAAAGCTGGTACTGAACATGCAGAACAAGCAGAGAAACAGCAGCAGAGGCTAAAGCCCTGGAACATTCTTGGGGGAATTAGAGCAGTAGCTTAGTGTCATTTTACATTGCTGACATTTCCCCTCCTCTTTCACCTCCCCTACGTAATTTTCAAGCATCTGAGAATTATTTCTATTTCCCAGGCATAGCAGAGATTAAACCCCTTATCTGCATTGAAATCAACAAGATGGCACTTTGAGCAAGGGTGAAATTATTTGGAAATTCTTGCCTTCTCTGAAGCTTTCTGTTCTGTGTTAATTGCTCATAACATGGGTGCTGTTTGGGGGCTTGACACATCTTCATTAGGGAGGCAGCAAGAAGAGAACTGTTGGTGTCTCTTGGAGTCTGCTCATCCCAAACTCTAGCAGTCTCTTGCAGTGGAAAGGACAGGGCAGTATGAGTGGTATTTCTCCTCTGTAGCTACATTTCATTCATAATTCATCCTGAAGGACATAGGGATTCCTGTGAGTTCAGTTAATCCCTGAGATGGTATGTTTAATTACAGTTTAGGTCAGTCCATATAAAAATGCAATTCATATTTTTCTGTATTTTTCATATTTCTCTTCCCCCCCTTGCCACTGAAACTCTCCTGTTCTGGCCAGATCACAATACTAGCAAAACTTCTTTGAATAAAAAGTGCCATTAAATAAACAGGGGTTTTATATTGCTGAAACTCAAGTAAAGAAGGAATGGATTATAAAGTCAATAAAAAGTAGATTTTAAGCACTAAGCGGGTGATTTTGAAACAAAGGCAGGAGATGGAAGAAATGAAAAAAGAAAATCCTCCGCTCCAATGGAGCTGGAATTAGAGACTTAGGGAAGTTCACTTAATTCAATAGTTTTGGTTGCTTGGTTTGTTTTTCTGAATGCAAGAAGTCACCTTAGTCATAAAAGGAAAAATGTATGGGATGAGTGTTGATGGTTGAGAATTATGAGGCATTAATTTCTGTGCAAAACAAACTTCCCAAGTCACTCCTATTGCTTGGTGCTTCTGAACCGTGAAAAATGTTCAGAGGTTTATCAGGTTTGCTGTGACAGTACAGCTGATGATCGCTCACACACTCTGCCCATAAACTGGCCAGGTAAATAATTTTCATTGTTAATTCTATCAGGAGTTTCCTGACACAGGTATCACGTAAGATTTGTGTCTACATGTTATGGAGTGTAATAGTGAATGGATCTAGGGATGCACTTTACATGGCTGTTAACTCAAAGTTCCTGCTCTGAGGCAGGATGGGAAATGTGGGAAGGGAGAAAGCTGTCCTAAAGTTCCCTTGGAATCAGGGTACACGTTCAAAATTCGTCTTTCCTGCTTTTTTGTGTGTATGTAAATTGCATGGTTTGACCTTATGTAAAAATGCTGGATCTTCAAACTGTAAAAATGCCAGATGAAGTAGAGAGGATGTGTGTGGCCACGCTCCTGATTTGTTGCTAGGGCAAGTGCATTTCTGCTGGAGACCAGAGCGTGTGGAGGGGTGGCTGGACATCTTGTGGAATGCTGACACGTGCAGAAAGCACGTGTTTTTCCAAGATCATCTCCTAAGTGTTAGGGCGGTCAGGTCCCGCAGCCCAGGGATGAGCGCTCGCTGCGGGTCTCACAGGGCTCCGGGGCTTCAGCACCACGGCCAGAGCCCGGGCCGGGAGTCCCGCAATCCTTGGGGTTGGCAAAGCCCTCCAGGATCATCGAGTTCACCTGTTACCCCAGCACTGCCGAGCCCAACCACTGAGCCGTGTCCCCAAGTGTCACATCGACACGTCTTTTAAATCTCTCCAGGGATGGTGACTCCACAGCTGCCCTGGGCAGCCGGTGCTGGACAATCCTTCGAGTGAAGAAATATTCCCTAATATCCAATCTAAACTTCCCATGGCATAATTTGAGGTAATTTCCTATTGTCTGCTTGTTATATGGGAGAAAAGCCTTACCCCTGGCTCTGCCCTTCTGGCAGGGAGTTGGAGAGAGCAAGAAGGTCCCCTCTGAGCCTCCTTTTCTCCAGGATGAGGCCCCCCAGATCCTTCACCCTCTCCTCATCAGACCTGTGTTCCAGACCCTTCCTCATCTTTGCTGCTCTCCTTTGCCCCAAAACTACAACCAACTTAAAATCTGGAGTTGTTTTGGGTTTTTAATTTATGTTAGCACAGTACAAGCAATAGGAGAGAGGAAAAATCTCTGATATTCTGATTGTTTTGTTTAGTTCTGTCTACCTTTAAAAAGCAATTCTTCCACTCAGAGGCAATTGTAAAAGTCAGCAGGTACAATTAGATTGGCCATTGCAATTGATCTTGTGGTTAGAGGATTTATTTCTCCGTCACTCATAGAAACTTAGCCTGAAGCAGCTCTGCTTTCAGAAATGCACAGCAGGGGAATGAGGGAGTCCCCAGAGCTACCCCTCTTACACCAGGGTACTGGGGTGTGCTTCCATAGGGCTCACCCGAGAGGAAAGGAGTGAGCTGGCTTGTCTTTCAGTTGATTATAGAAAAATATAAAGGGAAAACAGGGTTTAGTGATGGTACAAAAACATTCCAGTTCCTTCCAACAAGGCGTGTTTTGTCAGGGAGAGCTGGAGAAACCACAAATGCTGTATAACTCCCCAGCAGAAATCTCATTATCTTGCCTTTTGTTTTCTAGTGTGATGTATTTTTCTGTCATATTAAAAATGAATGGACTCTACTTTTCAAGCCCTACCATGCATCATTCTGTCTCCCCTTGGAGTGAGTCACTGCATGTTACAGGCTGACTCTTGCTCGAAAGAATTGAGTTCACAGTGGAAAACAATTATGCCTCACAATAACTTTACTAACACAGTTACTGTCAACCAAGATCTCTCTAAGTGGGGTGTTATGTAAAGATGTAAAATGAAGGATGGAGAGGATATTTGATTAACAGGGAGAAGGCAAAGCAAAATAAGACTGTTCTAGATCTAGAATGCTTAACTCCCATAGTACCAGAAGTTTGTTTTCTGTTCAGGCTGAGTAGCAACTTGCTACTGAGGCTGAATGAGGCAGTTCTGATGTGTTAGAGCTTCTACAAACTACCAAGGTACTAAAGATTTCAGCATCTCTGAACATTTCTGCCAGTACATCACCGTTTTTATGGGTGACTACTTTCTCATCTCTATAAAAACTATTCACCTCCTGTTGCACCAAAGTAATTTCTCTTCCCTTGCTACTCCATAGGACAGGAATTCAGAGCTGATGAATTCCTGTCCCAAAACCTCTGTTAATAAAAGCTACCCCTGTGTGTCTCCTCTATGTAGCCATCTATCTAAAACGTTACACCAGGCCCTCTCCTGCATCCCCATCACTTCTTACAGAGACTTTCAGTTTCAGCAAAGCCAATTTGTGTTCTTGCCAATCATTCAAACAACTGCATGCTGCTTCTCTGAAGGTGAGGATGGGTCTTGCAAGTTTTTATTTTCCAGCTTTAAGTGTTCCATCAGTGTCTTCCCTCACACCTACACCTGCACCCCTTGCCTACAGCAAATATGACTTGGCTCCACCACTACAGTAACACTGCCAAGAGGAGTGTAAATCCTGGCTGTTGAAGTGGTGCTGAGCTTCTTTTGACCAGGCCCACATGACTGATTCTAAAATGATTTATTCTCTCTATTTTCCAGCTGGTGGGCTTTGTCTACGCCTGTTACGTTGTTAGCGTTTTTACAGAAGAAGAAGACAGCTGTAAGTATTTATCAACAGATCTCTTGGCAAAGGTTATGGTAAATTTTATCTCTCTCTCAGATGTTTGCCTGTCAGGGCTGAGTTGCTATCAGACTTCTTTCCATCTCTGCCTCTGTGGGATATGGCACTATCTACCTCTCGAGGATCAGCTCTTTTTATTGTGAGGGTTTTTATCCCCCGTGTCACTGTGTCTTAGATGCTGTAATTCTGCTGCACTTCCACCACAGAAGAGCTTGGTTTTGGCTTCTCAGCTGCCCAAAACTTTAGAGAAACTGGGCAGCTGCTTCTGTCCTCAAGTTTATATAGCCTAAGAATAACGCTATTGAAATATTACTGCTGTGATTAAGAGCACCTACAACAAAGAGTTCAGCGCAGTGCTCGAGTAGGCGACCTGCTGAGTCTCATGTGCCACAAGCTGAGGATGAAGCAGAACATGAGATTTTTTTGCCAAGGACCAATCTGACCACTTAATTTAGGAGCAGAGGAATTACTGTATTTGAATTAAAAGGAGGAGCAAGGAGCCAACTCCCTCGTGTTTGGTATACAAATCTCTTCAGTGACATGCAGTCACTGTGATGTGTGTCAGAGTAAAGACTCAGAGTCATCACCTGGGACTGTGGGATCTATGCAGGTGTCCAGAACCTGGTCTTGGATTACTTTGCCCTTCTAAAACTCACTTTTAGACCAATAATTTTACAAACAGGAGAATGGATGCATAGAGTTAAAAGAAATGTGAAGTTTGATTTCTTTGGCAATGTGTTGGGTTTAGGCCAGTTTACTCCAGCAAAGGATCTGATCCAAAGGTTTTACGTATCCAGGTATCAATTCTTTAAGACACTGATTAGGTTTGCGCAAGTAGCTTTGTTGTTTTAAGGAACAGCTGGCGTGGATGAGAGCTGAGAAACAACAGCTTTGAACTGAGTATTTGAAAGTATGTGAAAAATATGTTTTCATAGGAGCGAGAGGAGATGCATTATTATCTGACTTGTCCTCATGGTTGTTTTTTTCCTTCCTTCCTTCCTGTGTGGCTGAACTCATTCTAGTGGCTTTATTGATCATTTTGTTAGAGCTTTGCAGTGCACTTAGAGAAGGTGCTACATTATAGTAATATTTTTTAAATTACCCTATAGTTCTTCTATTAGCTAAATAGCTTCAGTTCTGAGCCCCTGCTGAATATAGTAAAGCAATAACTTGACAGAGCTCATTTTTATAGAGGGGATCTGTTAGAGAAGGGAGCTTTATCTGGAAACACAGAGCTGTTAATTTCAGAATACATTTTTTTTTTTTTCCACTAACAAATTCACTTTCCCTCCCAGTTTCCCAGCTTGGAGTTAAAATGCCAGCTTGAATAATTAACAATGACAAACCATCAATATTTCACACTCACAGGGCTAGATCCTTCCAGTGACCTGAATAAATTCGAGCTGCGTTTTAATTTTCTCTTCCATTTGTGGTTTCCTTTAAATGTTGCTTTGATATGCAGCATGAAGTAATTATAAGTGCTGAGGCACATTAATCAGGAAGCTCATGCTAACGTGATTTTCATGAGAAAACACAGCAGTAGGGATCTACCAATGCTGATTTGTGGGCAAGAATAGTTTAGATGTGCTAATGCACTGTAATGTATTGCAACAATGAACAACACTTAAGATTTATTTTTTTTTAAGTGATTTGGATTTTGGATGCACCCAACATTCTCCCATGGTTCTCAGATGATAAGACCTGTGTTTGCTCAAGGTACTGGATAGTTACTTGAAATTGCAGTTCTTTAAGGTTTCCTAATTTAGACGTTTCACAACTGAGGTAATGAAGTGAGTATCTGGTTTTTAAAATTGCAGTCTTTTTTGATTTTAAGTGGTTGAGAAAAGATAGTGTCTCACTGGAACCATTTGGGAATTATCCCCACAATTAACTTAGAACCTCTACAGGTTTCACCCATTAACTGACAGTTGTTCTAAAATATCAGAATCAGCATTGAGCTCTCCATCAAGATGGAATTTCTCAGAATCTGTTGCCTTTGGGTTTCTAAATATATTTTAGGAGATTTGGGTTTTTTTACATTCAGTGTATTAGTAAATATTTTTTCTATTGTTTGATCACTAAAAAATACCAAAACTCATCAGCTAAAATTTAAAATAATAGTGCCACCTTCAGGAAAGAAAAGTAAACAGGCACTTACATAGTTAATAAGACTCTCCAGTTATTTTTAAATGGCACTTGGACAGGATGGCTTTCACACTTTGAAACAAAATGCACTAACTTAGCACCAAAAAGTGGTCTAAGCTGGATCTATTTTAAAGGTCAGTCACAAATCACACCCCTCCTGCCCTGGCTGTGCTGGCCAGCTCGGTGATACAGGCTTGGCCTAATGTCAGGGGAAGTGACACAGGCTTGGAAAATTCTTCTCTGGTTACTAAGGGGATTGTCACTTAAAACTCTCCCTGCTGAGCTGCGTTGCCCTTCTGTGAACACTGGAGAAGGGAAGCATTGTTCCTATTTGTACACAATTAAAAGAAATTGAGTTGGCAGGGGGGACGTGAAAAATATCAGAGCTGAAGATAATGAGGTGTTTGCAGTTTTCCAAAGCTGCTGTTGTCTTGCAGGAAAGACAAGTGGGGCAAGAAAATTCCCACTTCACTCTGTAACCTTCATGGGGATTGCTGTGCTGCCAACTTCTCGCTGGCATTCACTCAGGAGCCGTTCCCCAGCTTCCTCCCCTCGGCACAGTGTGGGGCGGCTGAGGCTTTGTCAGCTCACTCGCATGTGAAGTCACAGTGTGGTGGCAGTATCTAAGGAGGTTTTTCTGGAGTGTTTTGTTAGCTCTGCTTTAAGTCTTGTGTTTGCTGAATCTCCTCTTTGGCACGTTTGCCGATCCCAGGAATCCATATCTGTAAAATCATGTTTCTGTTCTGTCACTAATTTTTGTGTTATGCCATGACATGCGCCCTTTATTTCATTTCCTTTCAACTTTCTGGCCATGTTTGTTTGTTTATTTGAGTTTTGATTTTTTTTCAGTTGATTTCATTGGTGGATTTGATCCATTTCCTCTCTACCATGTCAATGAAAAACCCACCAACCTTTTGTTCAAGCAGACATACCTGTAAGTATCGTCTCCTGTGCTAAGAGACTGCACATCTCTCTTGCTTTGATGGCTCAAGGGTACCACAGGTTTGGGTTTTTTCCTCCTTGCAGGTTGATTCCTCCAACAGGCTTTTCAGGCATGGAAGGAAGGAATGAATGGACACCAGAAGGGGTGAAGCAGCCTTTGCTCAGCCCCAGGTTGCCAGGGTGAAGCTGGTGTTGCTGTACTTGGCTTATGGCAGTGCTGTTGGATAGGAAACAGTGGGGCCAGCTATAGGATATTATTGTAAACAAACTACTGGATGCTTTTTCCTTGAAGAAAGCAAAGGGAAGTTTTTTCAGCCATGAATGGTTCCCAAGCAGGTAAAGGTAAAAGCTGTGGGGAAGGAAGAAACAGCCACAGCACTAACAGAATATGATCTTCTCTCTCAAGAGAGAGATTGTTGTCCGTCAGGCAAAGCCTCAAAGAAAGATTTTTACTGGAGTAAATTCATGCAACATCTAATTAAGGTGTATTTAGCTCTGGACAGCCGTAACTGAGCTCTGACCTATACATCCTCCAGTCTTTGTCATCCTCCAGTAATCTTCTCACAGTAGCACCACAAAATTTCACTTTGTCTTGGGAACAGGGTCTTCTTGTCCCTGCTGGTACTATTAAGGAACCTGGAGGGTACAAAGGTAACACTCCAGTGAATTAAATTCAAGTGAGCATTAGGTGGTTTGTATGTATGATGGCACAAATTTGCTTTAAAGTTTCTTTTTTTCATTTATTTATTTTAAATTCTGTTGCCTACAAGACCTGAGGCCTCCATCTGTGGGACGGCCCATGAGTTCAGCTGAGAGCGAGGAGCAGAAAGAGTTTTCCAAAGCAGCTTCTCTCAGACCAGTAATAGAGATCCATTGTTGAATCCCCATTTCTACCCTCTGATAATCCCTTCCCACTGCTGAAGGCACAAGATCACAATTTCACTCTGTCCAACTTAAAAGCTGGTTCTTAATAAGGTTCTCGAACATAAAGGCCAGTATTGTCTGCTGAAAGCAGCAGGGAGATCTGATTTTTTTTTGTATTTTTAAAATCTGCAAGAGGCAGTTCAACATGTAGAAAGTGTTTAAAGCAGATGCTAAGGGAGGTTGTTTTTGGGAAATAATGTTACCAGAGAGTCCTGCCAAAAAGAAGGATGTGAAGATGGGGGAGGAAAGTGGGGCTGAGGGAAGAAAAACTCCCCTTAAAGAGATTGGTAGATGTGCCCCTCTAATTTCACAAGGACTTACTGCATACTTTGTCACCACAGCCCAAGATCAGGAGAACAAGTAATTTTTGCAAAGCAGTTGAATTCCCCGTAACTTTGGGGTTCTCTAGTGTTATTACAAGGGATGCTACAGGAGATTAAATATTGATTTCTCTCTCATTTTGTCACAGTGGGGTGGAATTTTTCATAGTCTGCAGGAGCTGTGGAGCCTTAAGCAGCTCCCTGATTTACTCCTTTGATGCAGCAGCCTGCTGAAGGAACATCACACCTTTACAATAAAGGGTTTGGGCTGCTTTTTTCTTAAAATGACCAATTCTGCTTGTGAAGGAGGCTATCACTTAAAAGTTGTTTTCTATATGGGAAGACTAATATGGACAGAACTTAGAAATGTAAGAATTCCTTCCAGGGCCTCAGTAAGATGGGAAGCTGCTGCTGAAGTACACAGATAATTTCCTTGCTCCTCACTCCTGTTCTTCAGCCCATCACTTCTCTATTGACAGCTTCTGCCACCACAACATAGTATTTCTTTCTGCATAATGGGAGGTGAAAACAGCTGCTGAGCAGTAGATAAAGTGACCCTCTATAAATTTCACCAAATAGCAATTTTTGTTTATTTATTTCAGCCTTACTACTGCCTTTCTTCCACATATATGAATGGGAGTGAGAGGAGGAAGGGATAATTGATTCTCAGCTATTGATGCCATGGACGTGTTCCAGTCTGGGGCACTGAGTGCCAGATGCCCTTGTCCTTCTGTGAAAATCATTTAGTGATGACTTGAGGCAATTTTCTGGGGTTTTATGTACTGTTCAAGAAGATGCAAAACAACAAATACATCCAACTTCTTTGAAGTGTAAATTTACGGAAGAGTTAGGGATCAGGAACATGGGCTTTCTGCTTTTAACTCCTTTTTTTCAATGGAAATGCTGAACAAAACCAAATGTATTTTACACAACTACTGACTTGGAGCTGACTGCAACCATGAACTTTGATTTCAGGGTGGCATCACCCCCTTGTCAGCTGCACTCCTGGTAATGCACTTGCTGGGCTGCCACAACTCTCTAACAGGATCACTTTCCTTCATTCCCTAATGGAATTATCCTATTCACTGCAGTTTTATTTATCCTTTTCTGATGAGATCACACTCTTTCCTCTCAATGTGCCCTTTCTCTTGTCCTGGCTTAGCATTTTCCCCTAATCTTTTTTCTTCATCTCTCCAAATTTATGAGTTTTCAGAGATCCGAGGCCCCGCAGAACAGTGACGTAACCTTGACTGATAAGCGCAGCTTATACCCAAGACTAACCCTCATCATCTCTGTATCAAACACGCAGCCCAAGTTAGAGAACTTTTAAATGTGCTGCCACAGTTCAGACTGGCTAAAGGGAAGCTGCACTGTTCCTTGGCAGCCTATTAAATCAGTTGCTAAATTCAGTATTCAAACTGTACACCCCATTTCTGGCCTTCAGCTTCCATCCACTGCACTGCAAGTAATTCTTCAATACCTTTGCCTCCTACTAGGAGGAAAAAACATCTCCCCGAACTGTTACTGATAATAGGCACTGCCAGACCAAATGCCAGCTTTATCATGGTGATCTACTGCCCTCCTTGACCTCAACTGCAAGTCTCCAGTTAGTGGGAAACCTCACAAATTATTAAGTCACTTGTTATTTTTCTCTTTAAAAAACAACAACAATCAACCATTATTTTGTCCTATTGCTTGCAAAGGCAGGATTTAAGTGTGCTTCATCTTAATTCACAACTCCATCACTGACACAGCAAAAATGGTTGTCTAAAAATAAAGTTACTTCTATTTATGTTCCATAACTGTTTCTGCCCTATATTTCATTGACTCCAGGGGAGTTTGGTGGTGATAGTTACTATTTCAAGTCACAATCTTAAGTAAAAGAAGCTCAAATTATCATGGAAAAATTGCTCTGGAAGTTCTACTGTGTAACAGAGTTACACTTAAACTCACTGCTAATTACCAACCAAGGCACTTACACTAATTATTTAGTAATAATATACCAGGAATTTTGATAGAAGACATGTTAAAGTCTTTGGTGCCTGAGTTTCTCTGTGAAAGTGCTTAGCCAAAGGATAATAAACCACTTGTTGAAATCCAGAGTTATTCTCCTGAGGCCAAGGGAATATTTCCAGGGAGTTTTCAGGAAGGAAAGGGTGAGCCCTTTCCCCTCCTTTAGCTGCAGCTCAAGTTCAGGCCTTGCCTGCTGGCACCACCATCTCCCCTTGGGCTGCACAGCACAGGACCTCATCTCCAGGTTGCTTTTGTTCTTGCTCACTTGTAGCAACAGAATTGTCATCATTTGAGGCAAAGAAGCATTTCTGCACCTATAACTGTGGAAGGGTTAACTGAGCCAGCTTTGACATTCCCCATTAAAGCTCTTATCTCCAAGCACTCTGCAGGACCTGCCAAGGCAAGAGCAGGCCCAGAGCATCCTCATCATTTGTCAGCACTTCCCTCCTGCTGCATCTGTTCGGTCTCTGGCCATCATTCTCCCAATATGATTCAGAAAGCAGCACTGTGCAATCTCAGTTATAAAGCAGAACAGCCCCAAAGCATGATTTTGTACACAGTTCAGTGCTAAATCAAGAACCTGCTAGGTGACAAGAGGTAGCCTCTATTTAAAGGCTACAGAGATGAGCAGTAGATCTTCCTGCCTTTTAAGACTGTATTTATAAGGCCAAGCAGTGAATTGCACAGTTGTGAGGCTCCAGCCCATAACACTCGCTGTGATCCGGCACCCCAAGTACTACATCACTTTAATGGTTTAAGGGCTTTAATTTTAGTTCAGTAGCCAGATTTCACTGGCTTGCCTCTCCTCAGAGCTACCAGTGCACAGGGCCAGATGGTAAAGAGAGGGCGTGACTTTTATGAGATGGAGCCCTCAATATTGACAGAGCAGCAACAGGAGGTATTGGTTAATTGAGTGATCTAAGGCTCCAGTTGGCAATTTCTCACTTTAATACTCTCTAATCAATCTTTCGTGGTGCAGTGACTGCTGGCCACAGGCATGAAGCAGCTGTGAGCACGAGCATTAAAGGACTAGACCCCATACAACAGTCATCCCACAAAACAAAATGCTTCTGCTTCTCTTTCTAGGTAGACATTTTACCAAACAAACAGTTTGCTGAATATCAACATGAATTTGCAAACTCTTTTGATCAACCTGAAGCTGCATGTGTAAGAGGTGATGTTTCAGCCAAAAACATTCACTCGTCTTTACTGCTGGCTCCGAAAGTAGATCTGCTTACACTGCTGCATCTACACAAAAAGCACATCACTGCAATTTCAAGCAGCTGCTTGATTCTAAAGATGACCCTTAGCTTTTTAAATTCCTAACCAAACATTATGCACCTCCAAATGCTGAAGAACCATAGATCTAACACTTTGGCTCATGCCTGTTCCTTGGCCTAACTGCAGCATATTCAGTGTCCTTTCCAGGCTTGAAGACTACTTAACCGTGTTACTTCTGAGCTCTCAGTCCTGTTCCTCATCTGTAATAAATCATATTTAGAAGCCCAGAACAGGAAAAAAAATTCCACATCATTTCTGTTCTCTTAATAAGTAATTGAGTGCTTGCTCCACTCTGATGTCCTACATTCACCCTTTTTTCCCCCCTTACAGGCCTGCGTAAGTGAAGAGGAGCCAGAGGATGGACAAACCTTGCACTCCACCATCAAAGGTGCTGCAGGAAACAGTCTCCTGTGGCCTGGATCTTTGGCAGAGGAAATGCAGGATGGTGAACTCCATTCCATTTTTTGTTCCTTGTCTTCTTTTCAAATGCAATGAATGTACATCAAAGAACAGCCACACAGTTGGTTTTTAATTCTCCAAGTGCCCTGACGAACCTTTCCTACCATAGCCTGCTGGTACTAGCCAAGAAATGACACAGGCCTAAAGACCTCTGGCAGAACAAGTTGACCCAGAGCCTCTCTCAAGAGATGCAGTTGAAGTCAGAGCTGCTTCCTTGCACCTTGGATCCATAAAGAAGGAAGCACTGTGTAACACCCTGGGACACCTCATATGTTCTGTAGTTAGTTTCTCCCCCTTCTCCTTTCCCTTGTTCTGAAAAGAGCCTAAATCCCCTAACACAATTTCATCTCCTCCCTGCCTGTATAGAACTAGGTGGGGGCTCTTTACATTTGACTTACTTAGGCTTTTATGGTTTTTAAGTTATAGTTGAGAACTCTACCCTTCTTCCTGCCTGCACATCCAGGAATCCCTTCCTTGTTCTCTGTAGACATGGCAATAGGCATTTGTCCTGGATTTCAGTGTCCTGTGACCTAACTCCTATAACACTGAACAGCTAAAAACTAGCACAAGCACCAGATCTTTACTCAGCACTGAGCTTTGCCCCATTTCAACATGCCAAGCCCTTCTCAGAGCAGCTGTAGCTTGCTCGTGGTTTGCCCAGCTCCATTAAATTAATACTAATTAAATACACAGCTGAATCCCACTGCAGGACACTGAAAAAAAGCCTAGTTCTTCATGGAACGCAGGTGGGTTTGCCCCTGCCTCCTCCACCCAGCAGCCACAAGCCTGGCAACATCCCCATGAAAGAGGTTTTTTTTGTGACAGGTTTTTTGAGGGGAGGGAAAGGGCTGAAGGGGGAATGTAAGTATAATTAAGTTGCATTAATGAGCTGCAGCAATTAATTAAAAAAAAACAAAAACAATGCCAGTTTTGTTCGCTGTGTCTCCCAGCACATTGAGCATCAAGCAGAGAAAGAGCACTTGCCAGCCAGCCGTGGGATTCTGTGGCTGGTACCTTGCAAGTGCTGTTGTAATTTGTTGTTTTCTTACCTAATCTGTTCGGGATTACTTGGCAGTTTTTGGGAAATGCTTTCCAGAAGAGTCAAGCTAAAAGCCATGCTAGGGAGAAGTGTGAAGGAAGAATTCAAAGAAATAAAAACATTAAGTGCTAAATCAAAGACCGAGCAATGCAGCTTTCTTTGTCCCATTCCAAAGAGCCCAGGAAGCCAAGTCCTCTTCTATAAACCCAAACGTATAAGCACTAAGAGGGCATTTTTTATTTCTGTGAACCTTCTCTTTCAGATACTCAGAGCAAATTGACATCCTGAGTTCCGATTGAGTGCAGCTGCAAGTAAAAATGTTTTTTTCTGTAGTTTTCCCCCCCTCCTTCTGGTCACCAAAAGCCACAGCTTCTGATAGAGCAAAACAGACAACTGGTTTGATACTAGTTTCATGACTTAAGAACAAGCTCAGCCTTTGTTGAAACAGCTATGCCTGACAAAAAACAACTCCCTTTATTAGTCAATGTTGTATCAGCACCAAGTTAAAAGACAGCTCAGTGGAACACCAGATAACCCCCATTTCAACACCATGCACAACAAAGCGTGTGCACTGTTGGCACTTTCTCCACCATTCCTTTGATTCAGTTCATTTCTGTATAACACTCATTCCTACGTGCCTTGATATTCTCTGGAAGGGCAGGAAAAAAAAAGGAATGGAAGAATATATATTGTCTAGTCAACCAGATTACTCCATGACATATTTCATTTATTTGGGCTTCTTAAAAATCAGTCTCCTTTTCTTCTCAGAACAGACCAACTTCACACTGTTTTGGTTAAGTAGGATTTCTTTTCATCAGAGAAGTGTTGTCCATTGGATACCAGCAGTCTTTACTGGCCTTGTTTGAACGCAACCAAAATTCAGCCCAGATGGTAGAAAAAGCAGTTTCAGCTCTGAATAGTTTCAAGAAAAAATTATTCTGGGTGGTGATATGAGGGAACTCCTGGAATTATTTTGAGGTCTGCACATTGTTAACACCACACCTCTCCAAGCCCTGATGCCATATTTACTAATAAAACTGATCAAAAACACTTTTCAAGTACTCAAAAGAGACTAAGCATCAAACTGTGCACTTAACAGCGTTGCCTCTTGGCTTTAATACACACTGGTAAAGATCAATTAAATAAAAGTGTGATGACTGAGTAGCTTCATATCTACCACTCGATTACCTGTGTTCATTGTAGCATAAAGCATCAATTAATAGAAGGAAAATAAACACTAAGCCTGTATTCAGGTAAGGCTATAATATGCAGCATCAATGACTGCCATAAGTCACAAAAAGAAAAAAGAAAACAAACCACTGTCTGAGAAGAAACTAAGACAAGCTACCAAGGGTCATATTTCACACTTAATGACCTCCTCCAGTTTTCATTAGCAAAGCCATTCATCCTTCATACTCTGAAAACTCCTCCTCCTGGGTTGCTAGACCCACTCTAAGCACCAGTGGTGATGGCAGGGACTGCCGGCTGGTTCCACCTCCAGCGAGCTCCAAGAGCAAGGAGCAGCTGAAGGTTTTGCTCCAGTGGGTTCCCGTATCTCCAGCTTAGGAGTGCCCTCTGTTGGGGACAGGCATTGCTGGAGATGCTACTACTCAGAAAACAACACGCACCTGTTTCTGAAGGAACATCTTCCCACAGAAGAAAACCCAGCTTCTCCCAGATGCTGAAAAGCCACAATTTTCAAAGTGTTCAGTAAGAGAAGCCCAGAAATAGCTGATACATTTCCAGCGTTGTAGTCCCTCTGATATTTAGGTTCCAGCCACACTGAGCTGAGTTCAGGGGGAGGTAACACTATTCCAGCACAGAGCTGCTTTTGTTTTCCTTTCTTAGATTAGCACTTCTATTTAAACCGTAAGCTTTTGCTGTTATTTATAGAGGCAAAACAAAGCCAATATTGCCTTGAACCCACACAACACCTAATTTGGCATGGTGGTGACATTCTGTTCTCTATGAAAGCTGCTGTCTGGCAGAGACCCACCAATTCCTCCAAGAATTGGACAGTTTAAACTGCTCAATTACTAATTTCTCTTGCCTCTGCCAAGAGATGCACTAATACTATGTTCTTCTGAAGGCAGGGATGAAGAGAGCTGCCCTCCCACATGGTCCAAGGAAAACTGACAGCTTAAAGTTACTCATAGACAAGTCCATAACCATGTTCAATATCCAGAGCTGGAACCAAAGAAGCATCTCCAGGGCCAGTGCTCCAGCCTCCATGGACGCACTCATGAGACACATACCAAACTCTGCAAGGAGTTCAGATGCAGAATTAGTCCCCAGTTACACAGTTTCACGTGTCAGGTCCTTGTTCTCCTTCATCTTTATCTCTTCTGTGCAGTTTAAGAGAATCTGGGGGATGCAGATTTTTTGCTGTGAGGGTGGTAAGACCCTGGCACAGGTTTCCCAGAGAAGCTGTGGATGTCCCACCCCTGGAAGTGTTTGGGGCCAGGCTGGATGGGGCTTGGAGCAACCTGGTCTAGTGGAAGGTGTCCCTACCCAAGGCAAGGGCTGGAATGTGATGAACTTTAAGGTCTCTTCCAACCCAAACCATTCTATGACTCCATGACCCACATGCTGCCTTGTGAATTCCAAGGGAAGCTCAAGCATGGTGAGAACAGTTGCTTTTCTCATGCCCATGCAGCACTGAGGAACACAAGTGATCTACAACCTGCTGTCACTCTAATACTTGAGGACACCACCAACACCCCTTCCCCCAGGAGGGAACTGTACTAGAATCAGATACTCAGACCTTTAAGTTAAAGGAAAAATTTTATTCCATGAAAAAGAACAGTTTACTTTTAAAAACATATTTCCTTTCCCCTTCAGTTAACAAGCTATAGTATGGACAAAACCTATTCTTTTTGGCTAAATGACACAATATTCCATTTTAAATAAGAATCACCAGTTCAGCCATCAAACAGAAGGTAAGTTTCCATAGCTACCTTCTAGTAGAAATAGTGCCCAACAGCCAGGGAAGAACACAGTAAGCAGCTTTCAGGAGACCACCTAGTGACCCTGAGCAAAGAGCCTTTCACCTGGAGAGGGCATCTGAGGCTGAAGAGGTTGGAGAGTCTGCTACAGGCCAGGCTTTTCCACTTAGTTATGCAGATTTGAGTATTAGTGATACCTTTCATCAATTGTTGAAAATTCAACAAAAAGAGGGGGGGGAAAAAAAGACAGCAAAGAGCTCAGAAGAAAAAGTTAGATTCTCCCCCTCCCACAAAACACTGCTGCAAGTATTCCTGTCTCAACAGAATGCATTTTGTATTAAAAATACTCCCATTTTCACTCAAACTTACTGAAGGTAGCCCTAGCAGAATAATCTCTAAACCACTGCTAAATGATAAAGAACTAGTGAGTCTGCTAAAAACAGCCTTTGATTTCAACACAGAGCAAAGATTCATTTGAGAACACAGGAATTTGGAGAAGAGTCTCTGTCAAAAAAAAAGCCTCTTTTTCGAGGACAAAGGAATCCAGTGGAGGTTTTTGGGAGCAATCCTACAGCAAGAGTACATCAAACCAGCAACTCTTACTAGAAAGTGTGCACATGATGCATATTTAGTGAGTTTTTACACTTAGGCCAAGATACCCTGCAATTATGATTGCTCCAGCATCAAACTTAGTGATTTTCTTCCTATGAATGAGTAGTAGACTTATCTTTCCCCTTAGGTGCATCATGGCTCAGGACATGAAAGTCCTCACGCTCCCCTGGATGACAGCTCTGCAGATGGGACACAATCTCAAATTGAGGGCACATTCGCCACAAGCGACCAGGTGGCCACAAGGAACAAACACAACAGACACATCTCTGTCCAGGCACACTTTGCACATCCTTTCCTCTTGCAGGCGGCGGAGCTGTTCTTCTGTGCTCAGCTCAGACTCATCTTTACCAAAAAAGAAAAAAAAATCCCCAACTGTTAATATTTTTACAGCTCCAGAGTGCCAGTCCTGACAGTTTAGGAAGTCACACTAACTTGCTCATTGTTTTGTTCAGAGACTGACTGTGGAGATGGCAGAAGTGCCTCTCAAGCAAGTTTCAATTAAGTTGAGAAATTACAGTTACTATAATCTGTCTTATCTAGACAAGACTCATCTTATCTACACATGCTGGACTGAGCAGGGACAGAACAACATTTTACTGTGGAATGTAAATTATCCTGATAAACTGGATTTTTTTTATATAACATCTTGCTTCACAGTGGAACTCTAATTCCTAAACAAAGGTCTCTATGTTCAGGCACCACTCAGGCAAACGACACATATCCCTTCAAGATTAAAAAAAATTAATATGATTATGATGCCATTATTCTAAAACTCATCACAATTACTCCCAAACTCAATTCCACCACCGTCAGCCCAGAGCACCTGATTCCTTTTGCTGCACAGATTGCATTTCTCTTCTTGTCCCAGTCTCCCTCTGAACAGCACCTGTGTAACCAGGAAAGAAGATGGTATTAAATGCTACCCCTTTCTCCCTCTCCAGACAGTGCTGTGTGTAAAGATGAAGTATCCTGGATCTCAGAAGCCTTTGGTTACACACCCCTTTACTCTTCTATTAATTTCACACACTCAGCCTGGTGCAGCTGGTACATTCTCTTGCAGTAACTATGTAAGTTCACCTCCCTACCAAGATATTCTCTCCTCAAAGCTGGTTTATCCATCAGGCAGCAAGAGCCATCAGCTGCTCATTCCTGCTCCTGTGCTACTATTTAATCATATTTTCAATTTGGTGGAGTTCTTTTCTCCATGTTAGCTACAGAAATGGCAGGCCATGCTATGGAGACAGGAGCTTTGGAAACTGCACCTTCAAGTAAACTTCACTTGTCAAATAGACTCCACAAAACAGATAACATGACAGACAAGTTAAATAAACTATATTATCCAGACAATAAGTATGGCTGTTTATGATCAAGTTATTGATCCAATTTTAAATACACTTGGAGTAATCATCCATCCTAGAAGCTTTGTTTCAGACAACAGCCCCTATCTGGATCAGATGTGAATTTGTGTACAAGCCTCCACATCACAGAGTTGCCACTGCGGGTCTAAGGGCATCAGGAACTATCAAGGATAGCTACACCATCAAGGATATCTGCATCCACCAGCCTAGTGGAGGCAAAGAGAGTCACTGACACCCCAGTAACCACAGCTCCTTTGGGTTTCTTTAAATCAGAATCCCATTGTTCAGGCCTCCAAGGAAAGGCAGGCTTGGGGACATTACTCCTCTTAATTCCAGCCTAGGAAGAGAGAAGGAAGACCCACAAGACCCTCACAGCAGTGTTCAAGGTGAAGTAAGAGGTGAAACACCTGCCCAGACCAGGTGTGGAGTCAGCCCTACCTCTGCTTTCCCCTGCACTGCTGCTCTCTCCTCGGTCTGACTGAAGCAGGTCCGAAATCAGTTCAGACTCAGACAGGTAGAATGCCCTAGACAGGTTGAATTTTTCCTCTACCTGGTTTGCCACACACATGGGGTCAAAGCCCATCTGCAGGACTTTGTGCACAATGTTACACTGATCCTGAGAAGGGCGAGCCCGGCGTTTCCAAACCCTCAGAGGATCTGTAAAGCAGTGAGCAGGTACTTTACCAAAAAGGCAGAACTTTTTGCTCCAAATGTGCCATCCCCTGAAGTTATTCTATATAAATTGGTATTGATACATTCTCAGACACTGCTGAAGTTACCTATATAGCTAGACTAATACCCAGATTTACAGTTTTTACTTCTAATCACAATTCACAAGTAAGTTAATGAAAAGCAATTTCATAAAAGCCCAGAAACTAATTTTGGATCATTTAGTGTATCAGTAAACTAAGTCTCCCTCTAACAGTGAGCAAAGTTGGCTTCAGTCCAAAATCCTTATCTTTGTTTTCACATCCCAGAACAGAAGCCTCAAAACTGCTCCCATGAATATCAAGTGGAACATCCTGATTGAAGTGTCTGCTACCTCAATCTAGCTCAGCCATTCATCAGTAGCAACAGAAGCAGGAAATTCATCTGGCAGCCTGTTCAAAGACTTAAGTCTTGCTTAAGCTCATGGGAGCCAAATTTCACTTAAGTTTCCAGGAGCAACTGATGAATGGGAATAGTCCCCCAGGGTCAACACTTCCATGAGCATCTAGACCCTCTAGCTGTTCTCTGGTGTCTTATCAAGCATGTTTAAAATGCTGTAGGGTGAAAGACTACAGACAGACAACAACACCAAGAGCATGCACAAGTCAAAGGAACAATAAGCAAGCACTCAAAACTCACATGATTATCTAGACTAGCTAAGTGCCTCTGGTCTTGGAGGTCTCACAAGAACAAGTAATTTTGTTTCTTGAGCTAGAGACTACTTCCTAAAAACAAAGTGAAGCAGTTTCTAGAATAACAAAACATCTCACAAATACCACGTCTACAGAGTGCACAGTAGCTGGAGTCAGGTGGTAGAACTAAGACCACACCATTTTCAACAG
Organism: Sclerurus mexicanus; assembly: GCA_013396755.1. NCBI lineage: Eukaryota > Metazoa > Chordata > Aves > Passeriformes > Furnariidae > Sclerurus > Sclerurus mexicanus. The sequence continues at coordinate 51,287 of VWZF01002613.1, read as the reverse complement.
AAGACAAAATACCATGTAATTATAGTACTGACCTTGGGAAGAAGGGGAATCTTGTTCAGTCTGATCCCAGGAATGTCTCTGAAAAATGACAAAAAGGGAAGCATGTGTTCAAAAGTCCCCTATCTACCAAACCTCCATCTACTACACACAAAATACATAGTATGACTCACTGGAGCCAGCAGGGTGGTAGAAAAAGTTGCTTGAACACTGCTAACAAATTCTCTTCCCTTTGACTGTAATAAAAATTCACACCTATAAGCAGAAAGGTTTAAACATATTAGTACAGGATCTCTCAAGTGCAAATAGCCTCAAGTGCAAATAGCAGGAGTAGTTTGAATTTTAGAAGCAAAAGGTGCTATGGGTCATGAGGAAACATATATTCATTAAAGATGGGGTATCATGGTGTTTCTCACCCCCACTTGCTACACAAAGGTTGACAATAAGAGGTTCATGATCCCCCCACCTTAATTTAATCTTCATGTCTGGCCCAAGATGAGCTCAGTTGTAACATGCTTTGGAACAGACCACAGGTACTGCGATGAGAGAGCAGTTCACAGAAAAAACACACAAGAACTGCTACAGAATCTCAAAGTTTACAATACATTTCTTTTTGTACCTCAGTAGTAGCAACCAAAGCTGTTCTTTGATGTCAAAAAAAGTGAGCAAGGGGCTATCTGGATGGTGAACTGAGTCGAAATAGAAAACCTCAGGCCTGAACTGTGCCATTCTACCTGAGCTTGAGATTTTATTTTGCTTTTAAGGTGAGAAGACCCAAATATTTCTATCCTGTGAAAGAAAACTATTAGAGTAAAATGCATGACCTATCTTTTGGTCTTTAATAAGGGGCATTTGTCAACCAAGACTGACTTACCCTGGATACCACTTGGCATGTTCCCTCCAAGGATCATCTCCAAATGACCAGCTCCTCACACCTCCATCACAGTAAAAGCACCTCACTACATCACCTCGCCCTGAAAGGGATATCAGGAGGTTATTTGGTATCTGAGACACTGCGTGCTCTACTAACCCTGCACAAGAACCCGGGGAGAGACTCAGCACAAAACACAGGCTACTGACAGAACACACAAACACCTGACCCTTTACCAGCACTGTGCAGGGGCAGGAAATCAGTTTGAATTCCCAGAGCTGCAGCTGGTTGAGATGATTCCAGAACTGGGTCACAAGCTAACAGGCAGTATGAATGTGAGCACCTGATCTCCCATGTACATACACACCTACCCTATCCCCCCTCTACTCTATTTAGAGTAGAATTGTAATTAATTGTACCCGTAAACACACTTTGTTCACTAACCACAGTTTGCCATAACCAGCAGTCAATGTATAGTTTCCCTCTCACGGGTGTAAGAATTTGCCACAACGTGGTCCCTGGCTGCCCTGTGCTTCTCTTCACAGAAATCACAGGGGGAACAAGCAAAACACCATTAAGAAGAACTGCTGATAAACGCCCTGCCCTGAGGACATAGAAACAACACCAGTAAAGGCTCCCAGTGAGTTGGGGTCACAGACACCATCTCCTAAACATTCATGCTAGAGCACTGTTTGGCTTCACTCAGGGCTCAGTTCCAGAGTTCTCCAGGTCAGGGGACTGCTGGGGAGTGCCATGTGAGACTGCTGTGCCTAAGGAGTCCCCAGAGTAAGTCTGTGCTGGGCTGTCAAACAGCTGCACTGCAAGTGACAAGCCTAACACAGATTTTTAGCTGGATTTATACCTAGACCCAAGTTATGCAGTTTGAGTGATAATCCTGCAGAAATAGAGATGTACTAGCAAATTAACCTCTAACTCAAGCTAAAAGAACAGCAAGTCAGGTATTTAGACAGACTTTCCTATGTCCCTATCATTCACCATGGGACAGCTCAGTTTCTTCCGCTATCACAATATCTAAGGCTATTTTTTCCCCACCCCCATCTTTGCCAATGCTACTTAAAAAAGTAGATTAAGGGGCAATTCAGTCATACTTCAACAATGAACATGATGTGTTCAGGCTGTGTATACAGGTTTGTTTCAGCATAGGGACTTCTAGTTTCTGGATCCTGCCTGTCATATCTCAGTTTGACATGCAAATACAAAACAGATTCCTTCATATCAAAGTCCTCACACCTGCAACACAAAAATATCCCTAAATTATTAGCTCCCAAGCAACAGAAGGATCTCTCCAATATTTAATTGCAGTCAAGCATTAACATAGTGTAAATATTTCCTCTGAATGGTCAATCCAGAGAGGATCATTTCTTCAAACCTATTACCTAACCAGCAAAGCCTTCTCAAAGGGAAACAATGTTATATTAACATTCACATGCATGTGATTACAGGAAATATTGCCTATTTTCCTCAAAAAGGAGCACCTTATTTGTGTATTACAAATCTGAAGCCCTTAGACCAACAACCCAGAGCAACAGGCTGACTACCTACAGATTTCACTCAGATTTGGGGTATTAAGAAGAGAAGGCTTCAGTGCAAGACAGAGCTTATACAAAACACAACATGCCAAGCAAGCTCAAGGCCTTTTAGAAGTGCAAGTAATAAACAGGCTCAATGGATCTTGGAGCACACACTTCTCTGCCAGTAAAGCATGTTTAAAACACATTACTTTCTCCACTCCTGCTTGCAAGGGAATTCACTTACTAGTGGATCCCTCAGTACCCAAACAGGAGTTAATGCTGAAGTGAATTCTGCACAAGCAGCAAGTGAAACAGCTCATGCTGAAGGAAGGGTGCAATTTCTAACTACAACACACATACTTGCAAGCATTCGTAAAAGCAATAAAACATCATGAAACCTTCAAAAGTTGACTTGAATAAGAGTAAGAACATCTTGCTAGAGTACCTACCTGTGTAAAAGAACCCTGCTCTGGCCAGTTGCTCCGGATGAATGTTGGAATTTTGCGGCCAGTTCTGGAATGTGGAGAGTCTCATCTCCTCTGTGACCATCTCTGGGTATTCTGGTTCATCAGGCAGGGCTGTCTCCTCACTGACTATCCCCTGCAAGAGACTGAGGAACTGCCCATCCACAGTGTCAAAGATCTCCTGAAGAGACAGCATCTCTTGATTCCCAACATCCTCACCACAAATGTATTTACAGGAAGGGAAGAAATTCAGGTGCTCTATTATCGGGCAATCACCGGGTCTCCAGTCCTTCAGGACACCACCACAGCAGAAACACTGCACTTCATCTCTGGGACCCACGTAGAAAAACCCAGCCTCGACCAGATCTCGGGCAGACACAGGTGAGGTGCGTGGCCATTGTTGAAAAGTCCTCAGCCTTCTCGCCACACTCCTCATGCTGGAATCGAAGAGCTGGGAACAGGCAGCCCCTTGCTCAGTCCCCTCTGCTGGTGCCGCGTCCCCCATGTCCCTGTTCTGAAAGAGAGGATGAGATATCCCGGAACAGTCAGCTGGATTCCCAGCATCAGGCATCACTCACCCTGTGTTATTTGTTCCTCATCCCCACGCATGTTCCGGAAAGCTCCTGGTCTGGCCAAAGCTGAGCTTGTTTAGGAATTGCAGCCCAAACACAGACCTGGTGCTTCTGTACTTTGCTGTTGAACTTTTGCTGAGCCCTCACTAGTGTCTGGTGGGAAGAGACCAGCACTTTCAGAGCTCCTCTGCCAGTTTACAGGAGAGATGGAACAGAGAGTGGAGGGTAAAACGTGTGCTGCTCCCAAACTGAGCCAATCCAGCTTTTGGCATCTGATCTGCGAGATAAATCCCCAGTCATTTTGCTCAGCCTTTAAACTAGCACTAAAAATTTTTTATCCCTAAAAAGAGATTTCAGCAGCCTTGCCATAAAAAAACCAGAGAACAGTCACACCCAAACAAAAAGTGTCTCATCTCCAGTTTACAGGCAAACACCAGTACATTCTTCATAACCTTATTGTCCTAATTAAACAGTGAATATCTAGAAATATCTCTATGAAAGAACTTCTCCAGGGGACAGCCTAAAATAATTAGGTGCACTTTCTGAGGCAATGTTCTTAAATCAAGAATTTTCTCATTTTTCGCCTGTGCTAGTTCTGTGCAAAAGGAAGAGTGAAATTAAAGAAGTTACCAAGTGCCTGGTTATCCAAGCCCTCATCCTATTTAAGGTAACAGCCCTTCCCTGTGTGAACTGCAACTCAGCTACTGCTTCCAATACTTTCCACGTGGCTGGCAAAGACACTTTCAAAATTCCATACAATGACAACTGAGAATAAGAAAATTTAAACAGTTACACCAAGGAATTCCTTTGGAGTGAAGTCACCACTTAATCACACACATGGTTGGTGCAATCAGTGCCATTTTTCTTTTAATTAAGGACCCTAAAGATCCCTTCATCACCTAACTCAATAGGTAAGCCCATCCCAAGGAAGTAATAACTATCTACTTGTTATCAGGGCTAAGCATAGTAAGCACACAGACCCCAAAATATCACACAGGCAAATATTGAATGACAGAAAAAGAAACCTAAATATACACCAAAAAAGTTCTGGGTTTTCCAAGCTGGTAGAGCACATTTAGATAACAGGTAACTACTGCAGTGCACCCTCTTGAATAGGCAGAGAGTAAAATACAAACAAGTGAAGACCACCTGAGTAGCAGCTACTCTGCAGTAGCATCTCAGAGACAGTGAACAGGCTTAAGAAACAGCCAAGCCAGTGTCTCTGAACTACTATTCCTCTTAACTAAGTGCTGCAGCACATTTGGGGGGGCAAGGAAACTTAAAGGGCATTTTAGTCACAAGACCCATAGCCAGAGTTATAAAATCCATCCTTCATAGGTATTACACCTTTAGTGAGAATTCAAGAGCAAAACCAAGCTTGCTCAACCACATGCATCTCACAGGGAAAGGTAGCAAGGAAGAGAAAGTTCATTAGCAACCTGAATTTTCTTCTATAATGACAAAGACAGAAAGCAGAGTTGTAGGAAATGGCTCTAAACTTTCAGAAACTGTGCTTTATTTAATACAATAGTTACTCAAGATCTATATTGCTGGTGTAAAGAAAAATCCATACAAAAATAAAAAAAAGCCATTAGTCCCTGACACCCAGTAGAATTTGCAAGCTAAGCAAACTGAGGAGCACAGCTTTTTCAGCCTGCACAGCAGATTTTGCTCTCAGAACACAGAGAAACAAGAGAGGCTTGTTCATCAGGCACAGCTCCACAGCGAGTGCTGTTCTCATATCGAGCCATAACAAAGCAAAAGCTGTAACTCTTAAGCTACAACAAATGCTGGGTTTCACCTAGATGATGAACAAGTTCTCAGCCTACTTCCACTGAAGAAATTCACATCAGAGCAAGTTCCATAGCAAAACAAAACCAAAATTATTTCTTCCATCCAAAACTTTTTTAAATAAAAAATGCAATATAAAAGAATATATTTCTCTTCTGCTTATAAAGAGCCTCATTATGTTTAACCTGCACTGAAGACATTTACATGCTCTGCAGAAGATTAATTCTTGGCTAACAAGGCTCTCCAAAACAAATTAACATTTAAAAGAGCTGCACCACTACTAAAAGCCAATATTCTCACACAACCCCCTACTTACACAGTAATATAAAGCCAAAGCAACACAACAGCTCATATCAACAATTCCTTACCATCAACACAGGAAAAATACAATTATCAAAAAAATAAAACCAAAACATGAACTTTACCTGCAACATATGAACAAAAATCCAGAATGCTTCCATGAACTAAAAGTCTCTCAAGCCCACAAGCTTCACACAAATCTCAGCAACACAGAAGTCTCTCCCAAAGAGGCAGAAACCCCTCACTGGTATAAGTGAACCCACCTGCCTCAGAGGCTATTTCTATGGCTTTGTTTTCCCCAATTGGTTGGGTTTGGGCCAAAATTCCCTATTGGCTAATGATCCACATTTGATCTTAATAAGTGGGGGGCGGTCACCAGGGAAAAGCACAAATATAAGCTCAAACTTTCTCAGAAAATAACTATCTGGGCCCCTGATAGAAATAATAATAGCAATTAAGTCTGGTGTTCCTGTTAAAACCTAGTAGAATATCAGGCACAACACCCTGATTCTATGGTATAAGGACTCCCATCCTTCTATTTTGCTGTGACTCTAATAACAGTATTTCTGCATCTTTTTCAACTTGCTCTCACACATGTATTTTGCACCTTACATTTCTTAAGAGGATGTACTGTAAAATTAACAGATAAATAGCACGAAGAATTTTCTCAAGACAGCTTGAACAGATTGTCTTGCCTTTACTTTGGGAATCAACACTCTTTTGCTACAATTGCATCTCCACATTTTGAAATCTTCCTATTCCTTTGCCTTCCTGTGATCACAATTCAAAAAGGAAGATTTTAAGGGTAGTTTTGAAAGGTGCAATTACTTGAAAATGTGTTTACCACATTTCTACTTGAGATGCAGCTTATTCTAAACTGTGTAAACATAAGAACACATGTTGTTTATGTTTCTAAAAAAATATAAATTAGGATTTTTCTTTTAATAAAAAGATCCGGAGTCCTTTTATTTTACAAACAAGTCTATAGAAACATTTTCATTTTAAACAATAATGTTCATGGGCTTTTTTTAATTAAATGCTCGTTAATGAAAGCTCCTGAGCAGTAGAGGGCAGTACTCATATACAACATTTGCAGAATCTTGTAACAAGCAATTGTGTTGGGGTTTTTTGTCCCTAATGAGTTTATATATAATAAAATACATATCAAGATAATTGCACATTATCTTCTGCTCCACGCATCCTGTTCTTTCTAATTCTCTGTTGATTTTTGAAGAATGTGTACTAAAAACCTAAGCTACAGAGTTAGCAAAATCCCTCCTACAGAGGCTGTTTGAAGACTGCTCATGGGTTGAAGCAAATCACCTGCTAATCGATAAGAATGATTTATAATTCTTATCTTATGAAGAATTTTACAAGCAATGACCACATCTTGTGCTGCCTATAACCACCTGGCTTCCCACAGGTGATCTTGGGAGGTTGACAATTCCACTTGTTCTAGGGTAGCCACCAGTGTGACTGTTAAAGAGGGAAGAGCTGTATAAATCTCAGAGGAGCTCAGAAGCAGCTTCTAAGTTAATTGACAACATTTGACTGATTCTGGCAGGGATTATTCGTGTTTTTAACTTGCACACACACAACATTCTGCCATCATACAAACTTCAAGACAGGTTTAAGGTTGGTTTTAGGTGGGGATACACTCATGCGATTTTGGGGAGAACATTTCACCAGCAAAGCTCGGGAGGACTGGTGAGAGGACCATAGCAGAAGAAGATGAAGTGATATCAAGTGTTGTGCTGAGAGCAAGTAAAAAGAAGTCACCATGTATAAATCATGGGGGGAAGGGGAGAGTGTTTTAGCACACTAAAATTTGGAAAGCAAATAACATATTCAGTAATGTGTTGTACACAACTAATACTGATTCTTTTTAGCAAGTCATACATTTTTAGTTCTTTTTCAGAGAATGAAGATGTCCTACTGATCTTTTGAATATTTCTTAAAATGAAGATTGTCATGAGCTAATGACAAACAAATGTGGGAATCAGTAAACATCAATCAGGAGTCCAGGATAGCTCAGTGATAATGATCAACAGTGCCATCACTAGACAGTGATTTGAAACACTCAATGAAGAAAGGAATATAAACATAATTAATCAAAAATGTTTGCTAATGTCAGCCTGATTTGGAAGGAAAGCAATCCATAAATACAAGGGCCAAAATATAGCTGGAGACAGCACGATGAAGAGCTTGAAAGGGCTGAAGTGACTGGAGCCCCTGGAAAAACTCCAGCAGAATTCGGCATTTCTGACCTTGAGGTGCTACACAGCTGTAAGGGGATGAAGCTGTTCTGTGTGGTTTAGCTCGAGGAAGACTACTGTGCTTTCATCAATAAATCAAGAGTTTACTGAGGAAAGAGGCTTTTATAGCAGGGGAAAAAAGGTTTCAGTGGGCATAAGTGAGGAAACAGAGAGGCTGGAACACAAATAGAGATGCCACAGCTTGCCACTGCAACTGGTGCGTAAAGGAGCTGGCTATCAAGGACATTTATGGCATAATTGCTATTCTCACTTGCTCAAAACCACTGTTAACCACTATGAAGACAAGGATCCATTTTTCAGAATAAAATATTCAGACCTTGTGATATAACTGCTTTCTAGTCTGAAGCAGAGTAGGCAGAATCATTAAATTAGTAGCCCTAGAAGTAGATGATTGCTGCTGTTCCTCTGTTTAGGGCCTTGCTTTTCCTCTTCCTTGTCTGTTGTCCTTCAGCTTCCTTCCCACTGAAAGGCCAGCTGGTCTTCTGCAGCAGAACCCCTGCACTCTGCTGCTCTCCAGGGAGGTGCTGCCACTGCTCCTGCCACAGTGAAATCCATGAGGGTGCCCCTCTGCTCAGCTGCCTCACAGTGCAGCGCTGAGGGACCAAAGCACACAGAGCTCCACAGCATCCATAAAACGAAGCCACTGTAGACAGGCAACAGGATCCAACCTGGTGAATAATGACAAGACACACTGAAAAGTGACTGGTCACCCCTGGGACAAATACAAAGTCATTCCCTTAGGGCAAAGCTCAGAAGTCTCACTTTGCTGTTTCATCCAGCTCAAGGTTCTTTCTTTTCCCATAGATTTACATCTAAATGGATCTTCTCTGCCTATCAACGTCTTTCTTGCTGCACTTCTCTCAGTGGACTTTTCAATAATAATGAAAAGCAAATTTAACACATTAATAATAATAAATTATTTATTGCTCCAGACATTAACAATCATTAATTCAGGAAGCCTGAAAAATGTTACTGTGGAGTAAATCATATTGGATTGAATCACAGAATGGTTTGGATTGGAGGGGACCTCAAAGATCATCTCATTCCAATCCCCTGCCAGGGGCAGGGACACCTTTCAGTAGCCCAGGTTGCTCCAAGCCCTGTCCAACCTGGCCTTGAACACTTCCAGGGATGGGGCAGCCACAGCTTCTCTTGGGCAACCTGTGCCAGGGGCTCATCCCCCTCTGAGTAAAGAACTTCTTCCTAACATTGAATCTAAATCGCTCCTCTTTTACTTTAAAACTGTTCCCCCTTGTCCTATCACTTCATGCTCTTGTAAAAAGTCCACATACTATAAATACAGACTGCCAGGACTATTGCACAGGTGAGTAACAGATACCTGTTTTGTGAAGTTATTTCCTGAGGATTCAAGTCTTTCAATCTTCTGCCCTAATTCTTTCTCCTGGTCTCCCCTACCATGGCATTCGATTGCCTCAAAACTTTATGTATTGTAATAGTCAGGAATAGCTAAATGTATCTTGCAACATGATTCATGAAAGTGCTTCAAATCCAATCCTATTAATACACCAGCCCACAGAACAGAACACAGTACATATCAAAAGGAAACTCTGCAAAGCACAGCACATACTCAAAAAATCACTAGAGGAACTGGCCTTAAAATGCTACTGTGATTTGAAAGAAAAGCAAACATGCTCCTTCTTTGGAATGAGGAAAATTGTTTCATAACTTCATTATTTCAATGTCCAGCCTATTATAAAATGCTATTTTTGCTACTGAAGAGTGGGTTGAAAACTGTTCAATGCTTTTTCAAAAGGTCCGTGTTTGTAGAAAACACCTTTTTTATTTCACTAAATGAAAAATGTGAGTTCCTTTTTCAAGAGTCTTTTTTTTTCTCTTTTTTGGCTTTCTATCCCTTGTCTTTGCCAGTGAACACAAACATCATAAGGGGAAAAAAAAAAGAACAAACTCAAACCCCACCCGTTATTTGTTGCCCTTTTCTTTGTTTTCCACAATAGTCTGAATGCTTAAAAAAAAATCTGCAAAAATTCGATGCTGCTCCAAATTGAATTTCAGTTTTCAGCAAATCAATGATCTAAAGATCCAAATAGCAAGTGGAGTGCTTGGAGTCCTGAGCAGCAGCACAAGGATTAAGAATATGAATTACAGAGAACTGTAGGGCTAAGTACAATTCCCACAGTGAGCATGGAAAACATGAATGATATTCCCTTACTTCCTCCCTTTCTAAGTAGCTTTTGGCAGGTTTCCCCAAAGAGCAGTTATGCTTCTCCTTCCTCTCTGCTCCTGCCTCTCCCTCTCACTGACTGATCATTTCCAGATTCCTTCTGATTCTGACATGGAGGATCCTCACACTTGGGCTCTATTCCCTTCACCTACTCAAAGCCAGGTGGAAGAGGAAGGGAAGACATGAAGCCTCATGTAAACTGAGTGCATTGCTATTCCAAACTGTTCACAAACCAAACTAACAACACCTCAGAAGAGATTGCTGTCCTCTTGTGACCAATGTACCTTCCACCACTAAGCCATTAAATTACCTTTAAAGAAGGATTGGTCAGGCATTGTTCTCAAGTGGAACTCATCCTACTTTATAATTGGTGGAAAACACTCCATTAGGAAACATGGAACATCTGATTTTCCAATTAAATTCTGCTCTAGTTTGGACTGTGTTTTTATTGTAGAGAATGTGCCTACCTGCCTGAATATTGCTTGGGTGACAGGCAGAAAGATCTATTCTTGAGCTACTCGCACCACAGTCATCTGCTTTCCTCCATGCAAATTGACTCTAAGTAGGTTTATTTTGTCCCTGCATCAATAATCAATAGCAAGATTGAAAGACAAGGAAGAAAGACAACAGAACAACCTGAAGGGCACTGCAAAAAGCTGAAGGGGAAAATGCGTGACAATATCCTACAAAGTAAGCAGAGACTGATCTTACAATTTAATGAAAACTACACGATCGCAGCAGGAGCGAGTTGCCAGCGATGAAGATCAAGAGGGAGACATGGGAGAGTCCTTGTGCTCAGCTGTTGCTCCACTGAGCTCCTTGCCTTGCAGAGAACAGCCTGTGTGATGCTGATGTCAGATGGGATCTGTTCACAGGCCACACTCTTTGCATATGATTTCCCTCCTCATGTTTTCACAAACAATGTGTCAGTGACATGAGAAACAGGAGAGAAGAACAGATACAATTTCTCTGTGTGTCTGCTTTTATTTTCCACCCTGAAATGATGGAAATGATCCTTGCTTTGGTAACATTCCATGGGGGTATGGGGTGCAGGAGGGAGATGATTCCAGCATGGCAATTTTCTATTTCTCCCCCTACTAACAGCAGAGAGGGCTGCATAAAATCCCTGGAAAATCTAAATTGAAAAAAATCCAAAACACTAGCAAAAGTGTTCTCTAATTTACACATGAACTCTTCTGAGATTTCAGAGAGTGTTGGCACAGGAATGTAACTTGTGTAAAGTATAACTTTTTCTTACACTACAAGAACATACCACCATATTTCTCTCAACAAAGCCAAAACCAAACCAGATCCTGTGTTACCTTCTGGTTTACAGTGTCACACTCCAAGAATATTCTGAATTTTATAATATAAATACAAATATTGCCTTTATACTTATCCTCCAACTGAGACTTTTTGTCTTACAAGTTTGGTTCCCAGAAGACCATGTACTTCTCAATGGATAGACAAAATCATTCTTAACATTACCAGGAGGAAAAAATAATCTACATTTTCCTAATGCAAAAGAAAAAAATATTCCCACAAAGACTCGGGTGTATACATAGATGTATATTCCTGACATGCTGTCTTTGAGCTTAAACTGACAGGTACAGACTAGCAGGAGAGTCCCCTATACCTTGGGATGCTGGAGCAAACACAGTTCTAACATTCTGCCCACATGCGCTCATGGTGAGGATGATTCATAGTCACATCGTTTCTATATCGAGACTGGTGAACATACACAATCACATGGACTTCAGAGCAGTGCCCATCACCCAAACATCCAGCCTTTCCCTTTTCCTTCCAGACAGGTGTTCCCCTCTATAGCCATGATGCTCGCTGTGTTTTCCTCGTTTGTTTTGGAAGCTCTGCTCTTTGGAAAGCCTTTCCAGGTGATTCAGGGATGCTTCAGAGCACAGACCTACGGACTTGGTCCAGAACTACACGGCAGAGAAATGGAATTTCCCTGTCTAGGTTGGACAGGGCTTGGAGGAACCTGGTCCAGTGGAAGGTGAGACTGGAATGAGATGATCTCTGAGGTCCCTTCCAAACCAAACCATTCTGGGATTCTAAGAAAACATCAATTATTACTTGCAACCTAAGGCAGAGAACCCAAAGCATCTTCAGGCACTGTGGATGAAAGCATCTCTCTTTCTTCCTTATGTCTGGATGTCTGATCAGAAAGAGGACAAAAGTGGACTATTCATTTCAGATACTTTATTATGATAATAAGTACAAACTCAAACTAATGATTTTCAAATATGAACATGCAGAAGACCCTGGTTTTAGCTGTGTCTAAAGGAAAGGATGGTTGTGAGGACTAGAATTTGCGACTTTGACTCCCAAAACTAAGCACGGAGATGTTACAAGACTTTCTAGCAGTCCTAAGCTGCATCAGCGGAGGTTTGGGTTGGCCATTATGAAGAATTTCTTCACAGAAAGGGTAATTAGGCACTGGAATGGGCTGCCCAGGGCAGTGGCGGAGTCACCGTCCCCAGAGGTGTTTAATGGAAGACTGGATGTGGCCCTGAGTGCTGTGGTCTGGTTGGCAGGGATGTGTTGGGTCACAGATTGGACTGGACGACCTCAGAAATCTTTTCCAGCCTAAACGATATTGTGATTCTGAGTCCCTTCTCATGATACCAAGTCCCTAACTCAGGATATTCCGCAATTCTGTGGTTCAGTGACTCAGTGACCCTGTATGGCCTCGCCTGCGGGCAAGGAGATCCACAGATGGCCTTGCACAGGCCAAGGCAGAACAGCCAGAAATGCACAATATTCTAGGCTGGGAGATACACNTCGGCCCCGGCCCCCCTGCTTCCCCGCCCGGCCGCCGCCTGAGGGGAGAGGAGGCGCCGCCGCCCCTCCGCCAGGCCCCGCGGCCCTGCCTCGCCCTCCCCCTCACGGCGCTCTCTGCTGCACCACGGCGGGCCTGTACATGAATTATGTCTGCCACAAGCGTTGACCCTCAGGTGAGTGAGCGGCGGGCCGGGGGATGCCCGCGCCCGCGAAGGCCGCGCGGGGTTTTTCTTCTTCCCCGGGCCCCGAGTCCCCCTCACGTTTCCCCCCGCGGGCACGGCGCGTTCCCGCCGCCGCCCGGGCCGGGGCCATTGCTCGGGGAGGCCGGTGCCGAGCGATTTGTGGAACACGCTGCTCCAGCCTCGCTCGAACAAGCCCTGAGACGCTGTTGGCCATTTTTATGAGCCTCTTCTCCGTCCTCGGAACCCGCGTGTGTGTGTTTTGTAGTGGTTCTGTGAAAATATAAGCGTTTTTCTAAAATTAACTTTTTTTTTATTCCCCACCTC
>VWZF01002613.1:5998-36930 GCA_013396755.1 Sclerurus mexicanus | reverse complement strand
TTTTTTAAAAAAATAAGCTTTTTTTTAAAATTACTTTTTTTTTTATTCCCCACCTCCCTTTTTTTTTTTTTATCTTCTTAATCATGTGCCGTGGCTTCCCAGAGACCGAAGGGACAGGATAATAAAGGTGAGGATCATGCTGAGATGTGGTCGCTTAAATTGTTACTGTAACAGATGGATTACACAGGTACCTGTAGGGGAGCAGGAATGTATCACTCTTAATCTGCGTGGAAAACATTTGGGAATGAGGGAATATGTGCTTTGTTTCAAAAATGACATAAACTGCCGTTCATCCAAGCTTGCTTGCATCCCACTTAGTGCTGCTGAGTTTGCAGTGGGAAGAGCCGTGTGTTGGTGCTAAATGATGCTCCTCATTTCCTGAAGGTAAAGCAGGTTGCTACATGAAGTCACAAGGATATCCCTGTACAACATATATTTTTACAGACTTTTACACACTCTCTTCCTGCTCTGTGAATGCAGTTGTGTTGCTGCTCTGCTGTTGGCTGAGATACTGACATAAGCCTACAAACTTAATAATGTAAGGAGTTTTAAATAAAAGGTAGTTAACCTCTGGTGGGGTAATAGGCTTTTTTTTATAACACCCGTGCTTCATTTGAAGTTAAACTTAACAACAAGTCATGTAAGAAAATACCTTGATTTTTACTGTGATTGCTAATAAGTATGTAACTGTTCAGCCTTAAAAACTAACAATATTCAGCTCATAAGTGCTTTTTAATAGATCTTAACCTGCCTTAAAAATCCAGCTACTTCCAGTTGCAGAAAGTTTGACAACATTTCCTGTGTTTGTAAACACACTTTTACCTCTGCTCTCCCTGACAAACTTTGCAGAAATACTCTGGTAAATTTCCGAACTTTTTTGCTGAAAGTCCTGTTTGGTGTAGTGTTATATTTAATTCAGCTCTTTTATGACACAAGTAAATACAGCAACTCTCATATAATGTATTTGACTTTGTTTTCTTAAATTTAGAGCACACATAGGAAATAATTTGGAGGGTATAATAGCACTTTTAGGTTTGTATGTCTTTCAGTAATGGGTTTTGACCGCTTTTTGGGCATTCATTTATGCTGAATTAGGACTTTGATTATGGCAGATATCTATTTTACAGATGAGAATGTTGAAACTTAATTTTTCCTGAAAATATCAGAGTATCAAAGCACTTAGCAGTCATCATTTCATAATTAAATGTAACCTCACATCATCTTATTTTAGGCAGCTTAAGCAGTGAATAACACGCTGGGAGAACTGTGAGTTTGAGTGTTCTAATTATGGACCAGAACAATAGATGTTGTTTCCCAATATTTTTCACAAAATTCTTCCTGAGAATTATTTTTTGTTCAGGGTTAATTCACATGAATTTCTACTCGCTCTCAACTGTAGAGTTTTTAATTACTTTTTTTTTTTTTTAAATTTACTCAAACTTAATTTTATAAGCAGTACTATAACACATTTGGGGAGGGGGGAAAATGTCATCCCCTGGTCTCTTTATGACCCTTCGTGCTTTGAAGAAGAAGTATGGCTTTTCCTAAATTAGCACAGAGTGGAACTTATTCCTGAAATGCTGCTAATGGTGCTATAATCTGTTGTAACCCTTTCCTTGTAGTACAAAATGGTTCATTACATCAGAAGGACACAGTTCATGACAACGATTTTGAACCTTACCTTTCCGGGCAGTCAAATCAGGTTAGTGTATTTTTAACTTAGTCTTTTTTTCCTTAGGCATGCTGTTGGCACTCAATTCATAGGATTGTGTGGAGGGAGCAAATTCCTTAAATAGAAATGGAAAAAGAAATGACAGCATATTGTGTTACTTGGTGATACAACCAGCATTTGTGCTCCCAAAGCTAATATTACTCTGCATATCCAGATGGCCACAAGTGAAAATGAAGTTAGTGCTCCAAGCAGTTGGAGCTGATTGCTCCTCACATTGCAGGTTATTGATAAGGCTGCACGGGGATAGACTTTGATCTTACAGTTCTTTGATAGCAGAGTTGCATGTGGGAGTCTGAAAGTTCTGCTTTTGGGGTCGCCTGATTTCTCGTTTTTATATAATCCTAAAAATTAACGTTGTCAAAGTTTGGTTCCATGTTCTCTAGGTAGTTTTGTAGAGTTATCCCACTTGCTTTTTGCACTTCAGCAAATATTGTTCTTTCATGTCCTCTGAAATATCTTAGGAATTAAAGATGTATTATTTAAGAGTAATGTAGTGTAATGTAAACTTCCATTATAATGTACATTAAATTAGCATCCATGACTTAAATACAATTATAATTATGTCTTCTGATTGAAGCAATTTGTGACTCAACGTTCAAATCATTGAAGTGAACAAACCATATAGACACTGGAGAAGCAAAAGGTTTTCACTTAGAAGTATGAAATACCATCTCAGAGAGAAACACTTACCAGAGCTACATTTCTGGGTGGAGAGGCTTAGTGTCGCATTTTAAAAAGATTTATAAATCAGCCTAAAACTGATAGATACCAGTGTTCATAATGATGACATCACTGAGCTCACTTGCAGCATAGACACGTTCTCCAGACTTACACAAAGTTAAAATAATTTAATGAGAGGCATTCCCTCTTCTGGAATTAACATGCTGTAGGAGGTATAAAAGTAGGAAATTTGTGTGGAAAAAAGAAAGTAAAATCTTACTTTTTTTATGCAGCATTAATTTTAAAATAAGTTTTCACTTTCCTCTAATTTTTGAAATTCCACTTCATTACATTTGCATGTAATTTAAACCAAGCTATGTTTTGTAATGCAAAATATACTGAACACTTCAAATAGAAAAAAGTAGAACCATCTATTACAGTTTAGTTGTAGGGAATTTGTCTTTTTTGTCAACAAGGCCAATTATTAGGTTTAAATAGAAAAATTGCTGTGGCTGTTAAAATTTCCATAATTATAATAAAAGTTTTCTTTATGAAAGTGTAGCTCCATTGAGCAATTTATTTATGCTGCAGTGAGAAATTGGCATGCTACAAGAAACAATTGTGTAGGTCCTCTTTACAATTTTAAGTGGAAAGTGACAGTAGCATTAATTAGAACTGTGAGATTTTGTACAGAAGACAACCATGTTGCTTAACAAAGCTTTATTATCTAGTTATCCAGTCAGATTTATTCAGCCCTTAAAAATTACTGTAAAACACAACTTAAAAAAAAGATTTGGAAACAATTAGATACTTTAAAAAATGCTTTAGAAATTAAAGCCCCAGCTGACACAACAATATTTTTTACATCAGAGATCAAATATAGGTTGGTAATATTGTATTAATTTCATCATTTCAAAATACAAATAGTCTTTAAAATGAGTACGAGCTTGCTAAGAAAGCAAATAAAATGTAAATGTCTTCCATCTTTCTGTTGAAAACTGTGCCTGAGTAGTGCTTTCTTTTCTTACCATAAAAGTTCTAGTGTCCAAGTAGCGGTAGTTAATGCAGAGATATGATAGGTTTTTGTTGTAAGGCACACTGAAAGTACTTTCAAGAGCAAAGGGAACTGGGTCAAGTAGACTATTCATATACAGATTTACAAGGGGCAAGAAAATCATCCTTCACCTAAAGTCGTTCAGAACCAAGAGATTATTCATACGGAACAGGGACTCACTCACTAGCAGAATCACTAACAAGTAGCATCCTTTGGGGGAAAGGAGATTCCCTTCCTGGCTAACAGGATGCTTGAGTTGGTTTGTTATTTTTGTTTGGCGGTGTTTTTAATAAAAAATAGGAAGGGTGCTGAAAGGTCAAGCATAAGCTTTTTGCAATAAATGTTCTGCTGTTGCAGGGAAGGACTTCTGTCAGGGCTTCTTTTACACACTGGCATAAAGCCAGTCCAGATAGATGGAACGTTTGGTAAGGATGCCTGCTGAAACTTTCCTTTAATCTTGTTAGAATCCTTGTGGAGTCTTTACAGGCTGTGTGACAGGAGCTGACAGCCACAGAAATTGTCTAGAATCCTTTAGCATAACTATTTCTAGGACAAAACACCTTCTTTTCTCTAGGCTTATTCTTTTTGGCCCTAAATTGTAAATCTGTAGAGTATACAATCGTAAGTATCTCAGAGAACTACTTATGTCTCCTGCCTTTCACCTGCATTGGTTTTTAATTTTTTTCTTGTATTAGCACTTTAAAATATAACACACATCAATGTCAAAGTACAGTCTTTCAGAAAAATGTTTTGATATGCTAAATATTGATTAAGTTAGCTTGGGAGTCTCAGAAAATTGAGTGTATTTTAGAAGATCATCTCATAGGAAGACGATTTCTGTACCTCTTGTTAATGACAGAATTTGCATGTAAATAAAGGAAGCATGAACAGTAGCAGAGATCATTTCTTTTAAATCAATAACATTCAGTTTGGGCTGTTTAAATCTCAGAAGTGTTTGCAGTACCGTAGGGAAGTCTTGGAGAGGCATATTATGGTATCAGTCTGTGTATGGAATGTAAGGAGATTGAATTACTCTGGCTTTGGGGTCTCATGGAAAGGAGTCATTGAAAAATGAGCAGTAAAAATGATTCTGTATCATTGGGTATTAGGCTTATCCTCAGCAAGGAGGGTTCTTTACTTCATATTTTAAAAAAAGCTGAGAAATTGGATTTTTGAAAAAAATACTTAAGTTCAGGTGCAGTTTTGCTAGTTTTGCAGATACTTTTTTTTCAAGTATGAAATCTTGCAGTTGGAAAGAAGAGTTCCCTTTCTTAAAATAGTCTTTATGAGTAAGGAAAGGCGAGCTACTGTTTGACTCATTAACAGGAGATGTTGACCTTCCCTCCCCCTCACTGGTAATTACAGTTAGAGTGTCAGTTTGGAAGGTCTCCAATATATATGCTTCCAGTTTATTTGAAGAGGAATAAAACCTACTTTAGAATATTCTGGCTTTATTCTTTTTCATTGTTGCATATGAGAATCATATGGAATGCTTCAAAATCAGGTGTCAGCAGAAGAGTTGGTGGATAGAAGGGTTTATCAGCTTGGTCTAAAAAAACAGTTGAATGGGAGGAGGTTTCAGAGGGGATCTGCTGGTTTATAACCATTCCTTCTCTGATTTCATGGAGTGGGAGAGACAGCCTGTTTGAAAGGACAGTCAGAAACACTCCTGCACAGTTGTAACTTGACTACTGAGGAAGAGACTGACACAAAAAGTTGGAGAGCGTCTTTCTCTGTCAGTTTGGATGGCATGTGTCATGTGCTATCTTTGCGTGTATTTGTGTGTGGTGCACCAGTCACCTCAATTTCAGTTTGTGTTTCTCAGGTCTGCCTGTAGCAAACTTGGCATGTGTGTGGTCTCACTGTGCTCCTGTGTAGCAGCCTTTACTTCTAGTAGCCTAGAAGTGTCCTTTACATGTTTTACCACTTGAATTATGATTTGCTTGTTGGAGACTGTTGGCCCCTCAGAACAACTCCAAAATGAGAATTGTAATATTATGTTATATGTGTTGTCATATTAAGGTAATTTAGTCTAAAGCTTCTCCCATGTAGCAGTCTAGAAATGCTAAATATCCTTAGTTCTGTGAGCTACAAAATATAGTTAGGTAAGTTGCGTGGAATCATTTGGGACATTAGTTACTAAACAACCTTAGTCATGTAACTAAGATTACATGATTTCAAAATCTGTGAGCCACTAGTTTTAATAAATGCCCAGATGTTCCATTTTAGCCCTGAATCTTTCTTGGAATGTGAACTAAGATCAATAATTAGAAATTGCATTACTTTGTCTCTGTTGTTGTTTGGTGATGAACAGTGTTGTGGCTGTTTATAAATGAAGGGTTTATTTATCTGGTGACTTTTTTTTTCTTTAACAGAACAGTAGCTATCCATCAATGACTGATCCTTATCTGTCCAGTTATTATCCACCATCTATTGGGTTCCCCTATTCTCTCAGTGAAGCACCATGGTCTACAGGAGGAGATCCTCCTATCCCTTATCTCACCACCTATGGACAACTCAGTAATGGAGATCATCATTTTATGCACGATGCTGTTTTTGGACAGCCTGGGGGTCTGGGAAATAATATCT
The DNA here is from genome assembly GCA_013396755.1 of Sclerurus mexicanus. Classification (NCBI taxonomy): domain Eukaryota; kingdom Metazoa; phylum Chordata; class Aves; order Passeriformes; family Furnariidae; genus Sclerurus; species Sclerurus mexicanus. Next base: position 30,895 of record VWZF01002613.1, on the reverse strand, counting down.
ATCAGCACCGGTTTAACTTTTTCCCTGAAAACCCTGCCTTCTCAGCTTGGGGAACAAGCGGATCCCAAGGACAGCAGACTCAAAGTTCAGCCTATGGGAGCAGTTACAGCTACCCACCCAGTTCACTGGGTGGCACTATTGTGGACGGACAAACAGGATTTCATAATGATACATTAAATAAAGCTCCTGGAATGAACAGTATTGAACAGGGAATGGTTGGACTTAAGATTGGTGGAGATGTTACAACTTCTGCGGTGAAAACAGTAGGTTCTGTTGTTAACAGTGCCGGGATGACAGGTGCCCTCTCTGGTAATGGATCTAATGTAAACTTGCCAGTATCTAAACCAACTTCTTGGGCTGCTATTGCCAGCAAGCCTGCAAAACCACAGCCTAAAATGAAAACAAAAACTGGACCTGTAATTGGAGGAGCATTGCCTCCTCCCCCTATAAAGCATAATATGGACATAGGTACTTGGGACAATAAGGGTCCTGTGGCAAAAGTTCCTGCCCCCCAACAGATACCTTCTCCTCAGTCTGTTCCACAGCCACAGCAACCAATTGTTCAGCCTGTTCCAACTCAGCCTCCTCCATTGACTCAGCCACAGTATCAGGCCCCTCAGCAGCCACCCCAAAATCGCTGGGTAGCTCCTCGCAACAGAAATGCAGCTTTTGGCCAAAGTGGAGGAACTGGTACCGACAGCAGCTCAGCTGGCAGCACCCAGCCTAACCCTGTTCCCAGTGGAGAGTCCCATCCTGTCCTGGAAAAACTGAAAGCTGCTCACAGCTATAACCCTAAAGATTTCGAATGGAACCTTAAAAATGGACGTGTGTTCATAATAAAGAGCTATTCTGAGGATGATATTCATCGTTCCATTAAGTATTCTATTTGGTGTAGTACGGAACATGGCAACAAACGCCTGGATAGCGCTTTTCGGTCCATGAATAGCAAGGGTCCAGTCTACTTGCTGTTCAGTGTCAATGGCAGTGGACACTTCTGTGGAGTAGCAGAGATGAAATCACCTGTGGACTATGGCACCAGTGCAGGTGTCTGGTCTCAGGACAAGTGGAAGGGGAAATTTGATGTCAAGTGGATCTTTGTGAAGGATGTGCCCAACAACCAACTCCGACACATCAGGCTGGAGAACAATGACAACAAACCCGTTACAAACTCCCGTGATACACAGGAGGTGCCCTTAGAAAAAGCAAAACAAGTGCTTAAAATTATTGCTACTTACAAGCACACGACCTCCATCTTTGATGACTTTTCTCATTATGAAAAGCGCCAGGAAGAGGAGGAGGTGGTGCGGAAGGTAAACTTACTAAAAAATTTATTTTATACACAGATATGGGGAAAATGAAATGTGAAGGCTGCTATGGTGGAAAAATGTAAGTAGGAATTTGAAATGTTTTTCATATGTCTCTCCATGGCTTCATGTGTGTTTAACAACACAAAAAAAACGGATGCATATCTGTCTGAAAAGTTTCATATCTAATGAGTTTCAAAGCAGCAAACTAAGCAGTAGTGCAGGTAAAGGACTTTTTCCAGTTTGTTGGAGTTTGATTTATTTTTTTATCTTAAAATGGTTAATAAACTAGAAAATAGTTTCTGTTTCAGAATTGGATTCTGCCAGTGATTGCCACTTAAGTTTTTTGCTTTAAATATGAGGTGTTTTAACACTGTTTTACTGGAACTAGGATATCAAAATTGATATCTGTACTGGTATTTGAAATTTGTACATCACCTTTAAAAGAAAGAAGCCTGATTTTGTTTGTTCAGTTGATCTCTCTGAAAAAGAGTTGCATAAAATTGCTGGAATAGTGCTAGAAAGATTGCGTTTTGCTGCCGAAGTCACATGTATTATTTGGATAAATAAAGGTTTTCAGTTCCCAGGTTTAATCTGTCTACTAATTCTTGAAGTTTTGAGTGAAGGCATAGAAAAAAAAAAGTTTGGGCAGTGACTGAGAGAGTGTAGTAAAAATTTCCATACCCTTTCATGGCTCTAAGTCTGCCATGAGAGGCCTCTGTCCCTCTCCATCCCACGACCTCAGCTTCAAGAGTGCCTTTCTCTAATTAGACAGTCTAGAAGTAATGGCCTGACAAAATAATAGGTGTTGGGATGTGTAGTTACTACCTAAGTAACACTTAAATTTGCTTGATGTTGATAGTGTTTCACAGACCTTTTTTGTATAGCATTGAAAACACAGCATTTGTTTGACAGGTTTGGTTTAGTGCAGCTCACACCTGCTTCAAGATGATTTTAAAGCAAAGACTTAATGCATGTCCCTGTAGCTTAAATTTTAAAATTGCCATTTTAAAGGTTTTATTTCCATTTAAAAATGCAGATAAAATTACTTTAAACTGTCTTCACATAATGTACCCTTAAATTATGAGAGAAAAAGGGTTCAGCATCTTAAAAACTTGTTAGCTGAACTTTTCCTGGCTGTGACAGATGTGCATAGCTGACCTCAGCACAGCAGGGAAGGACAGCTTAAAATTGGAAGTTTTTCTTGTGTTACTCCCTGAGGGGTTTCACAAAGTAAAACCTATAAGCCTTTACTTGAACACTTAATTTCTTCAGTAGACAAACAGCAATTCAATATTTAATACAGCCTGTGTCTTAGGGAGGTGTTCACTTATGTAGCAGAGAATCTTGACCAAGTGAGATGGCCTGGGTTCCTTTGTCCAGTGTTCATGGTGTAGAGGGGTGTGATTGTTTCGGGTTTTTAATGCTGAGTCTCACTGTGATTTGCAGCTAAGTCTGGAGGGGAGAACAGTGTGTGTGCTTAAGGAGTAAGACTGGGAAAGTGATCTCTTTCACAGATAATTTACTGCTCTGAGGAGGATCCCGAGGGTGGCAATCTGAACACTTCCGTTACTTTGTAGTAGCTCGGAAGGCTGATATTCAGCTGTTGGGCTGATCTCCCATTTGGGGCTGACTTAATAAACACAACTAATTCCCGCTTTCAGTACAAGTACTGAAAAAATATTCTTACTCAGGCCACTGCTGTGTTTACAACAGGAACATTTTTTTGAAAATAATGCATTTTTCTTTCTCATTTAAAACTGAGGCTCTAGCTTCTGTGACACAGTCACAAACTATAAAGTCTTAATACTTCTTATGTACCTCCAAGTAGATTAGAAAATGGGACACCAGAGTACAGTGAGGAAGGTAATAGTACTAGAGAGGGAAAGCCGATCAGCAGCAAGGGAATGAAAAATAAGATGCTGCTTGTCAAGTTGCACTCTGTGAATCTGTTGTCTGGAAAGCCAGTATTTTTCTCCTTCATTGACTAAATAAATTTTAGAAGTCCAGCTGTTTACTGGAAGAGTTTTTTTCCAGAGTGTACACACACTTTAAGTTCTTATCATTGAGAAGTTTGTGCTATTGAAGTTCAAGCCTTCCTGTTAAACAAAGTTAGTGTTCCTACGACAGTAATTTTTGAAGGATCTGATTGGCAGTTAAAGTATCTTAAGACCTAATTGACATTTTCAGATGGTTGACTGTATATATGCCATCTTAATTGGTTCTCGAATTGCTGATTTTATTCATTATACTCGTAACTGTAAAATTACTTCTTGAAATTTTGTGCTTCCATTTCATTGCTGTTGTGATCACAAAGAGCCAGAATTCTTAAAAATCAGCACAGGGAGCACACTGGGATGCTACAATGTCATTTATACAGAAATATTTTGTAGGAAACAATAATGTAATCTGTGCAGTGCAAGCCATTGGCATTTCAGTTCTGTAGATGGTTCCAGTTTGTTTGCTAACCAGCATTTCCATAGCTGATGTGTGCAGAGCCAGCTCCGGAGTGTGTGAGTTTAACTGATGCAGGAATTTCTGTGTTAGTGCCAGATCATCAAACGAGGGTTTGGCAGGTACTGTGCTGCATGAAATTCATTAAAGTGCCAAAGATTGTCACCATTACCAGTATTGCTGAAAGACAGTATCTGGAATTGAGGGAAGATTTGTTCATGCTGGGATGGAAGTCCAGCTTCTGATTTGCCATAGTAATAAAATATTTAAGCGCCGTCTGGTGCCCCAGAACCTGGGAAAGGAGTAATAAAAGAATATTGGGGTCTGGAATGAAATAGCAAAACAGTGAGGGGCCTGAAGTATCTCCTGACCCTCCCAGCCCTTTTCAGTCAGTTTCAAGGCTGCTACAGTGTCCACAAATAGCAACTTCCATGATTAAACTCCTGCTCTGAAAATGTAAAAAAGTTGCGACATATGAGAGCTTCTTTCAAAAGAATAATGTGGTGTATGATGTGGTGTTAATTTTTAACAATCCCTAAAAACATGCTTGCAGAGTCTTAACGAAGTTGTCCTTCAAAATTAAAAAGCTTGACAAGACAATAAACCTGTTGTAGGTTTTGGTACATTTATTTGCATCTCATGGTAGGACAGATGACAGATCAACTGTCAGCAGCTCATCCTCACAGATCTGGACCTAAGCAGGTGGCCACAGTTCCTGTGCTGGGCTGCTGTGCTGTCACCTCTGAGCCAGGTCAAGGCACTCAGCTATTCCAGGGTCTGCTTCTTGGTGTTGTGTTGGAAGAGCTGCATAGCCTCAGAAAGCTCCTGAATGTCCAAGATTACCAATTCTCCTTTAGGTGATTAAATACTGAAAAGTGTTGGCTGGTGCACGGTTGCTGGTTGACACTTGGAAATACTCATATTTTTTCTAGCACTGTGTGATTCCTTTCAGTGAGCTTTCTGTGAATGCACTCATGGACACAGAACTTTTAAGGATGGACTATTGTCCTTCCTCCAAATCTCTAGTTAAAAACCATAAGATTAATACTGCATTTCTGATTTAAAGAAAACATTTATATTTTTGTGTCTGAAGATAAATACTTTTATCCTATCGACTTTTAAGTTTAGTAGGAAGGGTGAAGATATTTTAGACTGAGGTGAAGAGAACAGAATTTTGACAGGGATGAGTGTCTCAAAGATGAAAGCTTCTGCAAGTTTTGTGAAAACCCATTTTCCCCGTGTCTGAAGACTATATTTATTAGTGTCACGAAGGAGAAATGCAACAGGAGCTCTCCTGTGAGATATCAGAGAATTCCACTGCAGAAGAGAAACTGAAGGCTCCGGATCTTCAGAACCAAAGCGAGCAGAGCTTTGTTGATTGCTTACTGTTTGTTCTCACTTGCAGTAGTGCTAAATAGCAGTAAGGAAGAGAATTTGAGAGTTAGAGCTTCTAAAAAGCAGCCATGCTCCAGAGCACGAAGAATTGTTGCGTCAGTTTATGTGGTTTCAGACACTTGTAAAGAGGAAGACTCAGATTAGCCCCCAAGCGAGAAAGCAAGCAGCAAGGTAGGAGGAACTGCTTAAGAACTTGCTCAGTAAATAGCACCTTTTACTAAATTATAAAGCCTGAGCTGAGTTTCTGAATGCCATGAGCATACTTTCTGGGTACCAGGCAGAAGTCTCAGGTAACCTGTCTCTGTTTATGTGGGACTAGTCCATGAGAATGCAAACCTTCAACTTTTAAAGAAAGTAGAATTACAAGGGTCAGTGGATGACTACACAGAAACTAAGAAGTTTTATAAGGTGGCTGTGGGAAGGAATGGGGTGATGAACATGGTAGGGCAGTACAATTAAAGGGGATGTGCCACTTTAGAAATGGAAGTAGGATGGAACAGTTACCTTGTTTTGAAGCCTGAAAAGGACCTGATATGATTCAGTTCTGGTTTCTTTCTAACCACCTTTTGTTTGAAATGTCAGGCAGACGTAAGAACATTATTTGTATTGACATTCAACACCTAATGCGCTCCGATGCTTTGCCACTAAGAAATGGCTTTCACTGACAGTTCATCATAGTCAGCAGTTAAAAGACAGGAGGAATATAGATTTTTAAAATTAATTCGACCACTTTACACAGTCTGTTTTGTTGATTTGGTAAAACAGTTTTGCTATTTCTTACTTCAGCCTTAAATCATAGATTAAGAATTCATACTAGACTTCTTTGATTTATTTTTATTATGAAAATTGGAATATTAATATTCTGCCTGGAGTCAGAAATCAATATATTCAGTTTTCTAAAATCTCTTCTGATTTTTTTGCTGTGACCAGCTGAAGAAGCAAAGGCAGTCTGTTACATTTATAGTGTTCGGTATATTTGCAAATAAACTTTATATTGCAACAGAAACAATTCTGAAATGAATTTTATACAGAAGGATTCCACAAAACAAGTAGAGTCTGAAGGCGTTAGTTTAGGAGTTGGCTGTTGTTGCTGCTTGGGCTAGTTCACAATTTTCTTGCTTGAAATAGGATTTGGTGCCATATTGATGCATTTACAGAGCTGAGTCTTTCCATGCCAGTTCTGCACTGTACAGTCTGTTCCGAAGACCATTGGGATGAAATGGAAAATGGGAAGGCTGGGCCCTTTCTATGCAGTCTGCAGTGGTGCCTTAGCTAGAGAATGCACAGGACTAAAGAATGCAGCAGCATGTTTTTTGTCTTGCTGTTTGTTGTATCTTCTGCAGTTTGTGGGACTCCTGAAACACTCAGGGAACAATTCCCCCATTTTGTTTGGGCATTCTCTGTGTGTGTGACCTGCAGGTGCTGCCTCCCTTAGATGACTTCTATCTGTTTTCAGTATTTGTGATCAGCAGAAGCTTTTGAGAGAGGCTCAAGGATCCTCCCGGCTGCTGTACTAAAACAATTTGGGACACATTTGGGTTGTTCAGTCTAGCCTTGCTGGGTTTTATCAGACCATGCAAAAGCACATAACTTCTACCTGATATTTTTTTTCCCCAACTTGTCAAGTATTTCCCAGTGTCTCCCAGAACAGCTGAGCAGATAGGAAAAATTAGGAACAGAACTTCTAGACAGCTCAAATACCTGCGTTTACTGAGTGTGACTAAACTCCAGAGTCATTTTTGTGCTTATATACACCAGTTCTGTGGAGTTCATTAATCTGCCATCTGCTTTCTGCTCGTGTATTGGTTGTGCTACTACTGCAGTAGCTAAAATAATGCAGAAAGTAGAATATTGCAGATCCCTTTTCTCCTTAGGAGTGTTGGTATTTCATACCTTTCTCTCTGTGACCTTCATCTGCTGTCGGAGTGAAGTGGCTGTGCAGGTATTCCTTCAGATGTTCCACTTGAGGCTGCACTTAAACATTAAGTTATCAAGTCCTTGGGCTTGTTGGGTATAAACAATATATTTATAAGATGGAGCAGCATTGTTTTAAGTGTATAATTATCTGGGATCACATTAGCGCTGTTAAAGTACTAAAAACTTTTTGCTTGTTCATTTGACTAAAATCTTAACTTTTTTCTCTTTGCAGGAACGTCAGAATCGAAACAAACAATAAGAATAAACATACAGTTTGATATATATACTAGAACTGATATTAAATTCGACTATGAGAAACAAAATTAAGTATAACTGGTGCTGTATCCTGGCATCAGGACAAACTAAAGCTTTCAGCTCCAATATATCTTCTCGTGCAGGGGAAATTAAGTTGTCGCATCTTTAAGTACATTGTAGTTTATTTTTGCCCAAGTGGATCTGCATTAATTTGTATCTTTTTTTTCTATGTAAAATTCTGTAGAAATCATTAATAAAGGTGTGTCTGTTTTTATTTTTTTAAGTTGATAAACAGTTATATTAACCTAACGTGGACCTATACATGAGCATACTAAAGTGTCAGTGCTTCCCAAAGACTTTATTTTGGCACAAGTTACGTTCCTAGCCAGATATAGAGATTATGGAAAAGACATGACAAATCTTCCTTTATCTTCCTCCCAACCCTTTTCTTCATGGCAAGAAGTAAGAAACCATGCATTGATTTTTATTTTTTTTTTGGTCATTTGAAAAACCTCTTAAGATACTGCACTTCAGAATTTTGAAATGGAAAAAAACCCCTAAATTTCTGATCACTTTGTGCAGCTGCTCTGCCTCTTTATTTATCTGTACAATTACACTTTTAAAACTGCTGATGCGCCATGTTGGTTTTTTCTGTCTGGTAGAAAATCAAATTGTCAGTGAAATTGTTTCTCTGGAAAATATTTCCCTTTCACATTCTGTTAACCAGTGCTTCAGTGTGCATCTGTTATTCCATATCCTGCCGAGGGTGAGCGAGACGCTTTCTCTCAGCCATAATTCTGCTTTACGGTTTTTGTAGCTTAATTAAATAATGTGATGCTATCGACATTGCAGGGGTTTTAAACAATGTGTTTAAACCTGTTTCAGCTTTCAGGTGTTATTAGTTACTTGCAGATCATTTTTAATCCTTCCCTTCATTACTCCCTCCCACCCCCCAAATCCTAATGCCATTTAAAGTTTTTATACCAATAATGCTGAGCTTTAACGTAGGAACTAATAGTACGGATAATATGATGGATTATGCCTCAGATGTTTAAAATTGACAGTGTGTATGTCTAATTTTTTTTTCTGTTGGATGAGTAAAAAAACCTGTTTTAAGAAACTGAATTTGCTGTCATGTTTTTGTGGAGTGAGGGGACCGTCGGAGAACCTGTCACCAACTGGAGTTCCAATTAAGCATGGAAATGGTGCTCATGTCCGCTGCTCTAGCACACTGAATCTGCACGTGTTTATTGTAGAGGATCTTTTACTATATTAGAAAGCAAGTATCTTCTGAATACTATTTACTCCAAAAGGACCTCCAATTTAAATAAAGTTTAATCTGTATCATTTAGACTTGTATTTAGAACGTATAACTCTGTCTCTGGACTGTTACTGCCTGTAAGGGGTAATGGACAGCATCAGATTAACTTTTTCCTCTAGGAGAATACAAGCCTTAATAAACAATACATATTTAGCAAGCTTGATGTCATTTTCATTTTTTCCCTACTTTCAGTTGTCTACCTCTGTTACAATCTGGTGAATTAAGTCTAATTTGAGAAGTGGTTTGATTCAATAGCTCAGATTTTTGCTCTCAGCACTTGATGGCTACAGAAGCGTTTCACAGGTCCCTGCAGAGAACATTTAAGCTGCTTTGACTGTTCCCGTTCCTCCAAGGAGCTGTGTGCACGGCCAGTGGCTGTCACTTGTGCTTCCCTTTCTCCTCGTATGGTAGAGAGGATGAAGGAAGGGTTGGAAATTTCCTGCAGCCTTCAGAAGGCAGCAGCACAGCCATGGGTCACCAGGGTGAGAAAAGAACTTCCCAAATCCGAGTAAATCTCTGACCAGTTTCTTTTCCAGCACTTGGCTGTATTTCCCAGCTCTAACTTTAGTAATTTGACTTGATATCTTTTTTTAACTGACTTATTGAAGAAATACTGCATTTTATAAACATGTTGCCATCTAATAAAAGCACCTGCTGTTCATTTCAGTTATGTCAGAACACTTACACTGGTGATTTCAGAGCCGAAAAGAACTCTGCTCCATCTGGACCCTGAAGAGAAAAGTTAGTTGCACAACTTTATTACTTTTTTTTTCAGATCTAAAGAATCTTTGCAGTAATAAACCCATAGACTTCAGTTAAATATTGTCTTTAAAAAAAGAAAAAAAGCCAGCACATTGGGATCCTTTAGCTGAAACTGGTTTGACTGTATTTAAAAAAAAGCTGTTTCAGCTGTCTGGCTTTGTGGGTAACAGAAAATATTCATAAGAGCTTCAGCACACAGAGATTTCTTACTGCAGTGTTGTACAGCACTGTCTGAGTTAAGTGGGAGAAGATTTAACAGTGGGTAAAATAATCCCTTTCATTACGACCACCTTGCGTGCTCAGATAACTGAACTGGCTGCTGGTCATTGTGATTTTCAATCCACTGTCATTGCAGTTTCAGGAGATGGCTTGCCTTTTTCTGTTTGGCGGTGTTCAAATTACACTGTGAGGGGAAAGAAGCATTCTTCTAGTGTCTCTAGTAGCATAACTTCATGTCACGGGTCATATTTATTCTTTATTTAGTCCAAGTCACAGTTCTAAAAGAACGTACCTGCATGCTTTTGGAATTGTGCATAAATTCACTCCTTAAACGACTTGCTCTTGCTTGATGTTTTTAGAGTTTGGGTGTAACAGTAGCACTGCTGCCTTCTGTTTTTAAGCCAAATGGAGCTGGTGGCACCAAATGCTGATTGCAGAGTTAAATGAAATTACTTCTCTGGTTCAGTTGCTGGTTGGTGATGGCAGCACATTTCACTGCTCTGAGAGGTGAACTTACATCATTAGGGGAAAAAACATTTCTTTTGCAGGTAGTCACACTCAAAGTAATAGTTCTAAGTAACTAATCTTTATGGAGATTTTGTTTTTTGCTGTGAATGATGGTTTTAAGTGACTTAAGCGTGTAGAGAGAATGATCAAGTTAAACCTATACTGAGATGCAAGGACAGAAGCAGGCAGACAAAAATAAACTCATGTTCAAGATTCCTTCTCTGCCATAACACATCATGCTCATAAGGCCAGACTTTGTTTTTTAACCTCACTCGTTCCTGGGAGATGGAAATAGGGGACGTAAAACTTAAAATTCTACTTTTTCAGTTTCACCTTTTACAGTACTGTTGATACTAAACGATGTGAGTGTTTCTTCACAAAATACTTGATTTTTCTTTGGAGAACGGAAGGGTATTCATTTACTAAAGATATTAGTGAGACCTCAGTGAAAAAGAGAGCCGTATTTATTTCTAAGCATTGGGCTGGCCACAGTGCACTAGAGAGCGTGGCCAAGTTGTGACAATGTGTCTTTGCTTTTCCTTATTATAATGAGGGATTTTATTTGGCCAGAGAAGATGGAAATTCCAGTAAATGTGGCCATTAACAAAACTTGTATGCAGAGATAGCACAAAACTATCAAAAGAAAAACAATTGTTGCAATGTTACTGCCCTTTCCTTGTGCACCTACTGAGAAAAGTAACTGTGAGGAGCAGGGGAAGCTTAGTTAAAATAGAAGATAAATGCAAAAATGAAGCACAAACAATATCTAATGGGGGGAAGTGTGTTTTGATCTAATGCTCCTTTTCCTGGGCTCTCAACTACTTTGAATTCTTTATGTTGAACAATCTGTTTCCCTCGGAAAAAGCTCTGGCTTTTTCTGACAGCAGTGCTCAGCATCTGCTCATTTCAGGAGAAAGCTGTTAGCTGTTTTTGGGAAAGTACAGGTTTTTAATTGGAATTTGTGATCCTGCCCAAGAATAGTGCAAGTGTAGCCGTGGCTGTTTCTGTGATCCCTGCCTTGTCCATAGATCCTTTGAGAAGGAACAGCTCTTGTTTAGCCTATTTTTAGAATTAAGAGAGTTGAGTCAGAATGTTGAAATGACTTAATTGGGGTGTGACTTGGCAGAGAGAGATTTTGGATTTCACGAGGCACGTGGTTCAGTCCGATGGACTGTTTCGTGGGTGACATCATCCCCATAGTACAACTTCCAGTTCACATATATTGGTGCTTGGACCTAATAAAAGGGCGAGGGGGATTGTCTTGGGTCTGATTGTTACTGATTCCACAGCTTTGCTGTCTTCAGAAAGCTTATGTTGATTTAAAAAAAATGCTTTAAGATTGCAGATTGCAGATGCAGTGATGCATTGCACATGCAGTGCGATGGCAGGCTGCGATGTTTCTCATTTCCTAGCCAGCGGATAAGCAGGGCAGGGCTTCAGCAATTCCAAGAACAGCTTTTGTTCCTGATACAATATGTGATTAATTTCCTTGCTTTACGTAGGATCATCATTTCAGGGCACTTTTGCAATCCCTTGGGAAATCCTACACGAGAGTGCTGACTTGACTTGTGTCTCATAATTTTGCTTCCTGTAACATCCCTGATCTCCCTTTTGCTCACATTCTGAGGTGAGTTACTGCCAGCATGAGCAAGACCTTGGAGATGTGCCTTCTTCAACGTGCAGGACTTCATAGAACTGGCATCAACACTGTCTTTTACTGAATCTCCTTCAATTTGGAGAGCGTAGGAGGTTTTATGCCATCTGTCTGCTTATAAGTTATTCAAGAAATTATTTTTACCTGGGATGTTACCATGACAACAGACAGTCAGTAAAGTCTTCACCAAATGCATTTCTAATGTCCAACTGCTGCTAAATCAGTAGGATCTGGTGTTTTGCGGTGGTTTCAATGATGAAGACAGTGGGAAAGAGGTGTAAATACTTGTTTTACCAAATATACATTCTCCAGGTATTTTTAGATTATTAATGCAGTGCCTTGGGCAGTGATACATATTGCAAGCAACCTCATTGATTAGTTTCCCCCCTTACCATCTGTGGGGTAAGAACAGGAAGACAGTAAATTTCATCAGTAAATGATACCTCAATTTATATAGATATTATTAGTGAAATTTTTTCATTATTTATATCTACTTTGATTTCTGTGCTCTGCTCTGTGGATCTGCACATTGTAACTTAAGCAAGTTGATTATTAATAACATCTAACTCTCTGGGAGAGCTCTGCACCTCCCTGGAAGTTAGGGAGCTGCAAACCCTCCCAAGAAGTTAGAAATCACTGATGGAGTAGGAACTGTTCCTGCTGCTGTTGGCTCTCCTGTAACAACGTCTTTCAGATGAAAGCACTTGGTGGCAGAGAAACTGAACTTGAGATTCTTGCAGCTGAAAGCACTTTGCTGAAACAGTATTTAGTCAAATTGTGGTGAAACCTTGAGGGGGGTGGGAGTCATTAGGGTAAAAAAGCTGCAAATCAGATCATTGTCTACACCTGTGTGGAGGGTCAGTTTCTAATTGAAGAGTTGTACATGCCATGTAGTGGGCTTAGATTTATCAAGTCTGAAGTTAAACTTACTGCTCAGTGTGGCTTCCTCTTCACCCGCTTTGGGGTGAAACTTCTGGATAATCGGCACATTCAGGAAAGAGTGGATTCAGAAGGTCTGGGGATTCATGGAGGCTCTGGCTTTCTTACTCCTTCAGAGGGTATGAATTTTTTTTAATAATATAAATCTGCTTCATATAAATTGCAAAATATTGAGAGTATACAATTAGGTGAGTGCAAATAGTTGATTTTAATCAAAAATCTAGATTGTGGTGTACTGAAAATGCACTGTTGACAGCAGTTGGATGGTCAGACACTTAATCACACCAAATTCAGTGTCATTATGCCTTGCTTTTATATATGTAGTACCTGGTTAACTAAGCTGTCTTATTTCACAGTGTTCAGGGATTTATGCTTTATTCAGTAATGCCAGATGAGCCAACAGAAATTTGGAACAAAAGAACCAATTAAGGAGGTGTAGCCATGTGTTGTATCGCTCTGGAGTGCAGCATTTTAGAAGTGAGTGTCCTCTGGCTTTATATATTTGATCTCTGTAAAACAGAAATTACGACTAAAACATTGCAACTGCAATAATTCTTTGTTAGCTCTGACAAGGAAGAAGAATTCTTCATTTTAACCTGTTGGAATGGTAAGGAACAATCTTTCATTGCACGCTTGGGTCGCAGAACTTGACAGCTTGTTCATTCAGCAGTACCATCAAGGGTAGCAGCATGGTGGGGTTTTCTGGTCCAAAAGCTTTGTGTCTCTAAAAATGCCACTTGAGAACTGGGGAGTGGTGGGCAGTAGGTCAGGAGAAGAAACAAAAAGCAATTTTTATCAGCTGGGAGAAAAGGCAACTCCAAAAGATTTTCCTGATGCTGAGCAAAGAGCAGCACTAATGAGTTCTCATGGGGAATGTAATCTGTGAGTAAAATAGTAGGTGGGGAAGGAGAGAAATTTTATGAGCCAGGTATCATTTCGGATTTTTCTTGAACTTACTGACCTTGCTGAGGATGGGAAAACGCTGCATGTTGCTAATTCAGTTATTTCAAAGAACATGATAGTGGAAGATAAGTAGGAGATTATTCATGAAAGAACAGCAGACAGGCTGATCTTTAGAGAGGTTTTTTTAAAATTATTATTAATCATTAGAATTTATTTTAAATAATCAATACAAGCAAGGATATGAACCTGCAGATCACAAATTGCACAGAGGTTTCTCCTGTTCAATTCCAAAAGCCTCCTGGTGAAATGAAAGTGGTTTCTGAGGCATAACCATCCTCAGACACGTAATCAAAATCATCATCTGCTCTGGAGAGTATGACCTGTGTTATGACTCAAGAGAACACAGGGCCCCTTTCCTTCTCACCTCCTCCTGATGGGCTGATGCTCTGCAAAGTGAGTGGCCCATCGAGGTAATGAAGAGAATGAGTGAAAACATACAAGGCATTTGTGAAGCTGTGCTGCTCAGTCGGTGAGCAGATGCAGTTTTTCATTCAGAAATTCTCTGAGCATGAATGTGGTAGTTACAAAGCCTGTAGAAAGCGTATTCGGCAAGTGGAGCATGAGGGACTCCCCTCAGTTCTGCAGGGACAGCAGAAAGGCCAGGGAAGAGAAACCTGNGGGGGGGGGCGAACGTGGCAAATGTGAAACCAATCATGCAATTTTTGTTCACATTTGTTTTTTTAAAGTGTGAGGGCATGGCTGTGTTAGAGACAAATAGAAAGACAGGTGGAAAGGAGGGAAAACAGCTGTGTCCTCTAGTTTTATATAGTCAACCTCTGTAAAACAAATTACAACTAAAACACCAAAGCTGTAATAAGTCCTTGTTTGCTCTGACAAGAAACTGAATTCCTAATTTCAACCTGTTGATCTGATAAGGAACAATCTTTCATTGTGCCTTGGCTTGGTCATCAGCTTCACCAGCATACCTGCAGTGAGAAGCCCATGTGGGCTTTCCTGAGAGGCTTGTGGCTGTTGCAGCATCCCTCAGTTGTTGCTAATATAGCAGTAAAGAAGGTGTCTGAATTATTTCCAGGAACTCAGCTGTGCCATTAGTCAGTCTGGTAAGGTTTATCCAGAGGCAGAAAGCATCTCTAGCCTGGTGACTGCAGGCTCAGTCTGTTTGAAAGATCAGTTACAAGAGCCGTCGCATCACAGAGAGAAGGAGACTTGTAGGCAGAAGCTCTCTGACACCTCTGCCCACAGGAAATGTTGTACAAACAGGGGCCTCAGAGTCCTGGGTAGTTAAAATGGATCTTCTTTGTGATCTAATGTTATCATTTCCAATTCAGTTAGTTCTCAGACTTCATTCTCCAAGGTACTTTTCATCCTCAGTAGAATAAGAACATTGTGCATATAATAAGCCATTAGTTTTGCAAATAAATCACGCTCTGGAGTAAACACTGGGATTTTACTGCTGTATAGTAGTTTTATGTATGTGTGTATACTGCTTATAGATATGTATACACACATGTATTTGCATCCAAGAAGAGAGGTACGTGGAGAAATAGTGATGGCTTTTTCTTCACACAAATGGAAAGGTGGTAACTATCGCCGTGTGTCTGAGCTGAAGGGAATTGGCACAGCCTCAGATGCTGCTGATTTCCACTAGCTGGCAATCTCACCGTGCTTTTTATAAGAATGCATTAACGGCATTAATGATGCTAACAAAGAGAAAAGTAGGATGATTAACAATGAAATGAAATAGCAGAGGAGGGAGGAGGTCTGGAAGGCTCAGTGTACATCAGAGACTGCTCTCAGAGATACAGACCAGGGAAAGCAACCCCTTTTTCACAGTTTTTGTCAGACAAGTGGTCTGGTGTGGTGCCTGCCCAATTGCCCATGCTGTGAAAGCACATCCCGTGGTGGGTGGTTCCAGCCCACCCATGACAAGGAGGGGTCTGCAAGGGGGCTTTTTCTTCCTGCAAGAGCTTAGAGATAAATAAAAAAGCAATGGGTATGGGAAGCTGTGTGATTCTTTTACAGTGTAGAAGTGCTGTTAAGGATTTTACTCACTATTATCTTTTCTCTAGTAGTAACACTGACTTGCAACAGGAGCTCTCTGTCACAGAGGGTTGCTCACCTCCTGTTACAATCCTGCCCATACTTTGTGTTTTAATTGAACCCCTAACTGTAAAAACCAAAATACCTTATTTCAGTGATTGGATTTACACTCCAGGCTGCTCAGCTAGTAGAGGGTAAAGGATCAAAATTAGCGAAGTTGGAGCAAATGTAGTAATGAACTGCCTGCCAATAAGCCCACTGCAGAGATCCTGATCATCTCCGTGGTGCTAATTTGGTTGTTGCTGGTGTAGTTGACAGCTTTGCCATTTTGGTGGCCATCAGCAGGGCTCAGTTAGATGAGCTGAAGGGAGATAGGGCTTTGACTCTTTTCATAAGTCTGACTGCATATTTAGGATGGCTTTGTAGAGATATTTGTGACAGGGCATGGCCTTTGTATTAGTTTAAATGTGTAGATATAGATGGATCACTCTGAGGTTGTGTGATGTAACTGGTAAATTGTTCCCAGAGTTCTTAACACTTGTTGAATCGAGAAGTAAATTCATATGAAAATAAGCTGGTTTGTGGTAAATTCTATGAGTGTGGTGACCTCCCACAGTGCTTTGCCTCCTTCTCTGGCAAACAGATTCGTTAACCTGTGTGTCCTCTGCTGCCCTGGGGCCAGGACGGGTTTCTGTTCCCCTTGGGCTGAGTGCTGCAGGAGCCAAGCAAATTTTANTCTTTTTTTTTTTTTTTTTTCTCCTGAGCCCAGCTCTGACTTCCAGATGTAAATCACAGAAGGAGGGAACCCCTTGGACTGGGGTCTTTGTATTTATGCGCCTGGGGGTGAGAATTGGTCTGTCTTGTAACAACCAACAAAACTAAGACTGGAGCTTTCTCTTATGCTGCTGCTCTCAGGTTACTAAGCCCTTGGAAGTGAGATGGTTTTTGGTGCCGTTCACTTTGAATTTGTTGTCACATGTGTCAGACTATTACTCTCCAAGACTCACCAAAGCTAATGGGTGCAAAATGAAGCCTTTCTGTTCCTTACCTGCTATTCCCTCTTGTCTGCAGATTTGCAGAATGGAGGGAAGGATATGGGGAGTGTAACTCCCAGTTGGCACCATCTGGCATAGCTCATGCTTGGGCTTCCAAGCACAGGATGTGATCACAGCCATGCAACTCCTCTCTCCCCACATAGATGGGGCCTATGCGTGCCACTGGCATGGTTTGTTCTGAAAAAAGTTCCTGATTTTGTTTAAAAAAACCCGAAGCAAACAAAACCCCCCAACAAACCAAACACCATTAGAGCAGAAAAAATGATGGAGAAAATACAGAAAGCAAAATCCCAGCAGCATTGCTTGAAAAAAAGAAGGAATTGTTTATTTGGGGCATGAGGGGCCATGGAATATGATGTTCAGGACTGAAATGTAGCCCCCTGCCCCTAGGAAACTCTCCATCTTACTTCACTGCCTTTTGTTCTGCTCCAGACAAGCTGGCTGTATTGCTCCATCCTGGGAATAATTTCTTTCTGACATAGAAGGTTTCCATTAATACCTTCCTGCTTGCATTTTTGTTTCTGGGCAATTTCCAGAGCATTAAGCCACAGCACATCCACTTATTCTGGGACTCCCCATCTCAGTCATTAGCTTCTTTTGCAAAGCCTTGTCCACTGCATGCTGCAAACCTAATTGTGCTCTGCCTGTTGCCTCCCCTTTGGCTGCTGTAGCAGTTACAGCCTCAAAGAGCTCCATCAGATTAACCACAACTGTTCCTTGCTGAAATCTCCTTGGTCCCTATTACTCAAGCTGTGCTTTTGCATTTGATCTTTTAAATGCTTTGTAATGCTTTACCCCACCGTTGATGTGAAGCTAATTGGGATGTAACTTCCTACAGCACTTCTAGAGCTTTTCCTGTAACGGTGCCAAAAGCTTTCGGGTCTCTGGGGTCTGCACCTGAATTTAGCTGTGAAATGACAGGCTTCCAGAGGGAAGGTTTTGTATCAGTATTTAGTAGTGTAAATGATTGATTGTCTAGCTGTTCCTTGCACTGGGTGAAGGGGGAGCCTTGGGTGGGATTGATTTGTGCTGCCAGCAGCATCTACAGGAGAACTGTCAGGCAGCCCAGTAAAAGAGCCCCCATGTCCTCCTGCTTCCACTGGCCAGTTCCCAGTGCTGTTTTGCTATACCCCAGTTCCGCCTCTCCCCTCCCTCTCTTAATTTATTTTCAGACTCTTAGGTGTCAGCTCCTCATGCCTTACACTCCAAGCCTACAACTTGGTGCCCCTGCATTTGGCAGCCTTGTGCCTTGGCATTGACACTGCACAACCTCTCTTGCTGCAGGACCCTGGGGAATCTTTTATGAGGGTACCAAGCCACAAGTAACCCCTCTAAAATGGAAATTTCCCATTTACAAGTGTATTATACAAGTGTTCCCTCCTGTGAGCTGATGTACAAGCTCTTGACAAATATCTCAAGTGCACGTATTCTCTCCTCCTTTCCCTTGCTTCTACCTTTTTATTTTTCTTTCCCATCTGAATGCAAGATGGGGAAAGAAAAAAATCTTTCAGTGATTTTTGTAGGTCTCATATATCATTTCTCATTTGGAGATGCTGTTGGGGAAAAGGTGAGCTAGGAGCCAGCTTCTTGTGTTTTGCAATAGCTAAAATCAAGCTCAGCAGCTGCAATGAAACCTTAGATCTCTGATTTGCACAAAACATGAACCTCTCTATGTCAGCTGGCATTTCCATATGGGAAGGGATGTGAGATTTCCTGGAATATGGTGGGAGAAGGCTGGAGTTTCCCACTGTGCAGTGAAGTGCCAAGGAACATCCATTCTCCCTGGAAACTGAGTTAACTTGGGAGGGGCAAAGCTGAGGAAGAGGAAACTTGTGCTGCCTGTGGGAATGGAAAAGGAGCATGTCCATGTGTCTCTCAGTTGGGAAGCCTGTGGAAATGAGTTAGGTAAAGGCTGTAACCTTCCATCCTCACAGGGAGGAAGGGCTTCAGATGGACTGTTTTATTACAATGGTAGTCTGCGGACCAGCAGGAGAGGTTTTGTTCCTTCCAGCCTTATCATTTTAGACACAAGCTCTCGGCCAACATCCAGCACGTCCTTGGTATCCACAGTTGCTGCCTGTGAGAGAAAGGACCTAAGCACTGGTGTGTCAGCTGGTGTTGAGGATCCAAAGAGGAGCCAGGTTATGCAGGGAAGGAGCCGTGCTCGCATCTTCTGACACGGAGGAGTAACCCAGCACCCGCTTTGCATGTTGCATGGGCTGCTGGTTCCCGCAGATTCCCGCAGCCTCTGCTGGGATGGAGAGCGAGTGCCACCGTGTGCCCGGCAGCAGCCATGGCTCCCACCCGGAGGAGAGCCGTGCCAGGGACACCTGCCTCTTCCCCAGCAGCCTCCTGCGCTTTGCAGAGGGGCCGTCAGGAGACAGGCGGGGTGGGTACCAGGCTGCGGGGTGCCTGGTTTTCCTCTGCATGGAGAGAGAACTCCAGAGCTGAGTCAGAGCAGTGAAGCCAGTGGGAGACAGGGACGATGGGCTAAAAGGTTGAGGGTGAAAGAATCTGGTGGAACATCAGTTCTGCTTGTTTCTGTAATTGGCAGAGCAGAGAGGTGGCTCTGACCGCAGAGGAAGCGGGGCTGGACTGGCAGGAGGAGTCAGAGCTGCCTCCTCAGTTGAGAATGACATTTAATTCAAGCCGCAGCCGTGAAACCAAATTCATAGCTGGGAGCCTGTGCAGGTCGAGGATACTGAATCATTCATTGGCGGTTCAGTGACAGAAACCCCAGCCGGGAGGCCGGAGCGCCGGGCAGTCCGTCAGCAGGAGCTCCTGCGCAGCGCTCCCGGCTCTGGGTGCAGCTCCTGGCACGGCACTGCCGTCCCTGGAGGAGAAGCGACAGTGGTGCCATCCTGCGGTCACCGGGCCCTTTGCAAGAGGCACGGTGGCTTTGTCCCGCTTTTGTCTCCCCTGTGCTGCAGAGACTGGTTTTATCTCGGCTCTCTCTTTGTGCTAAAGGTGATAAAAGTTTAAACAGGCTTAGGCTGGGCGGCAGCTGACGGTGGGGTTACTTAGAGGGTTATAAGAGCAGCCCGTGAAAGCGATCCCCGTGCTCTCACAGTCCTGGAGCTGCTCCACAAACAGCACAGGGAAGCTGTTCTAAAATACAGGCAAGCTCTGCAGTGAGGGAGGATGCTGTGTTTAGGGTCCCTCGCTTCATGGTGTCAAAACTGTTTCCCAGCAACCCAGGCTGGGAAAGCTGTGCTGCAGGTGAGGTGAATAGTCCTGACAACCTAAAATAATCCCCTCTCCCCTCTCTTTAGAGTACAGCAGGCTCCAGGGTCTTGGAGTGAGTGCTTTGAATCCTTCCCTGTCTGACTTTGCAACTCCCTTGGGCGGCTATATAATATATACACATGATGTGTATGAATATATATTATAAATGTCTTCAGATAAAGCTGTATTTATATATATGTGTAATCCTGCACACATCTGATTATGTTTTCCTCTGTTTCTGCACACATACCCAGGAAGGTGTGCAGTCCATCAAGAGGGAGCTATTAGGAGGTGAAAGAAAATAGCAATCCCTCTGGGATGTCACCTGAGGGTATTATACCTTGATAATGCTCTCAATTGGTTTTGAGCTGGCTTGAGACAAACTATGTGAGGAAGTAATCCCAAATAGGATTATTTCCATGGGACTGATGAAAAAACCCTTCAATTTCTATCTTTCTGGAGAAAAAAATGATGCTTGAATTTGATCAGTACTGTTGGGATGCCTTTACCTTGTTCTTGTATGAGGATGGCAAGAGACACTGCCCTGTCACTTGAGCAGTGGCACCTTTCAGTCTCTTTGGGCTTAGGAAAAGGCATAGGCCTTAGGAAGGTGTCTGGGGGCTTTGCCATACTTCGGGGAGTAATAGATGAGTGATGCAAATTTCTGCTTGTGATTCCTTCTGTTTAAGGCTGGAGGGACCACTCCTGCCTTGGGACTCCTGCTGGGTGCTTCCCCATGTCTTCCCAGGCAGGAATTTCTCCCCCTTCCCAGGCTGTCCCAGTGCTTCTCTGTCCTTTCCACCAGAAGGCTCTTTTCCTACTCCCTGAATCGCTCTTGTTGCAGGTTGGGCCTGTTACTACCTACACAGCCATGGAAATGGGCTGGTTCCTTCCCCTCACAGCCGCCTTTTATGCACTTGACTGTCCTCTTTGCCCAGCCTCTTTCTTTCTTTGGTTTACCCATCCACATCATCAAACCTTCTTTGAGGTCGGGCCTCTGCCCAGGTTTGTTTCTCCTTGTCCTGTCTGCAAGTGGTCCCTGTATTTCTTGATGTAGCTCAAACCTGAGGCCTCCCTGGCACACACTGAGGTGATAAGGCAGCTCCATCTGCCCTGTGGTGATTTTTTTTAACCTGTCCTTAGTGACCGGTATCAGGACTTGTGTAGGACCAACCAGTCATATACAAAGCCATTCCCTGAGCAGTTGTCATGTGGATATGGAGTGGAGATTGGTGCTTTGTGTACATCTATAAGGAAGAGGTGCTTAGAAGGTAGAAGGTTATTTTTCCTTCTCAGCCCAACTTGGATCCAGCTGTGCTTTGCAATGTTGAGAGGAAACATTATCACTCTCCAGAGTGTGAGGGAGATGTACAGGGGAAATAAGATGGTAATTTCTCCTCTGTGGTGACTCTCTCACAGAATGGCCTGATCCAGACCCATTGTTGTAAAGACCATCTCATATTCCCCAAGGCTTTCCCATCAGGAAAGCTGTGACTGGCGCAGGGTTATATCTGATCTTGGATAAATCCTCCTTCTGAATGTCAGGGAGGTGGTGCCTGTGACCAAAGGTGACTTGGTGGCAGTGCTGTCATTGCTGTGTGACTAATGGTGTTGCTCTGGGGGTAACTGTTTCATCTGAGCAGCCTGGATCAAGCCTCTAATCCAGCCAGGAATTGCTGTAGGATCACCAGCAACCATGGCTAAGGAGCTGGCTTCAGTACAGGAGTGGGACTATATCCCTGTGAACCTGGGAATCCACCACTGAGCAGAAAAGAAGAGGCAGGGGAGGGCAGTTTTATGGACATTCAGAGGTCTCTGTGCAATAACGTTCTGCTCCTGGGCAACTGAGGCTTGACTTACCTAAAAGAGGGGTCACTGTATGAGCAGGAAATGTGCAACATGAAAGCACGACCAGCTCCATCCCCAGCCTTCCTGGCTTTTCCATCTGCCAGGCATAGCTGATTGGACTCTTGCTGTCTTCTTTGATGTCATATTGGCATGAAGGGCTCATTGCAGTGCAGTGGCCCCAGAGATTGGTGGGGTGTGTGTGAATCAGCCCCCCTTGGCTGTGCTGCAGCTGCTGGCTCACACACACACAGCTGGGAGCACCTGGAGACAGTTCTCCCAAGAGACCCCCAGCTGCAGCCTGGGGACAGGGACTGCTATTGCCAGGTTATGAATGGAGCTTTGTGTGTGGGGAAGAGCGTTACATCCAGGTGATCCAACCTCCTAAATCAATCCCCTCTTGGCTAAGAGGGGACCACACAGGAAGCCTGAGGGAGAAGAAAGCATCTGAGAATGGAAGCAGTTCTGTTTTCTAAAAAGTGTGCAACACCCTCCCCTGCAAACCTGCAGAGGGATCTGGTCCAGGATGAGCATCTGGCTTGAACCATCTTGGCACAACCAATCTTGATTCTCAATCCCTGTTGTGCTCCAGTGTGGGGACCAGGCCAGTATTGTCCTTCAGGCTCCACACAGCTCCCCCCGCCCCCAGTTACCTGCATTCCTTCAGAGCTGTCCTTGGCCTCTTGGTGGCCCCTGGAGGAAGCCAGCAGCTTTCCTGCTGCACTGCAGATTACCTTGGAGTGCTTCCTTCTGTTAGTGCCAGCTTTAGGTTTACTGTGATCTGTCTCCCTGCACTTGGCTTCTTGTTCCTCCCTACCTGCTTTGCAAAGAACCAAGGACTTGTTCAAGGGCAGAACTACCCTATGGCTGGAGATCTGCCCCCACAGGATTGCCTGGAAAAGATCAGGGGTGTTCTCTTTCCCCAGCAGTGAATGCAGTCACCACATAGCCTGTGACTTACGGTGGGGCAAATGAGGTCAAGATGTGTCCTGTGACCTTGCAGCACTTGATGGACGTGGGAAGCAAGCAGGTCTCTGACACTTCAGCACTTGTGCTGATCTATTAGGAAATAAGGAGGAGAAAAATCCAACTTCTCTTAAGGATCTCTGTGCCTCTAGAGCCCTCCTGATGAAGCTGGGCCCTCCTGCACCTCACAGCCTCTTGCCCTGTGAGCCACTGCAGTTACATGGTCCCTGGTCATGCTGGAGCAACGCTGAGGATCAGGTCTTTAGGAGAGGAATGGGTCACTGCACTGCTCCATGTAGCCATATGGGCATTGAGTACTTCCTCGCTCCTGTCTCTTGCCACGCTTCGAGGCATGACCTGTTCACAACTGCTTGGTTGTGCGCCACCTCCACTGCAGAGCAGCCTCGCGAGCAGCTCCCTCCCTCAGCACCACTCTGCTGTCTGTCGTCCACGGCCCGCATCCTCTGCTTCTTCCCTTTCCTTGCCCCACTTCCCGCAGGAGCCCTACCTGAAAGTACCTGCTTTTCACACATGAAATCAAGTAATCCCACAAAGTGCATAAGGTTTTCCTTTGCCCCACTCCTAAACAAGGCAAGTGCTCTGCTGCTGTCATCTCCATTGCAGACAAGGTTGTGTGTCCTAGAGATGTAGATGTCTATGGCCTTGGTTCCTTGGACAGAAGCAATGCTGATAAAAGTGGAGCAGGGATGAAGAGGGAAGGGGGTGCAGCGAGTTCTGTGTGTGCAGCTGAGTCCAGCTCTAAGGCTTTTTGCAGACAAATAATTAAATCTTCCCTTGCCCAAGCACAGCTCACAGGAGGCTCAAACTTAGGGCTTGGCATGTCTTTAGGAAGTTGAATACATGAGTCTTACAACAGAGATTTATTGAGGTTTAAAGCCCAACCTAAGAACCAATGTGGGCTACTGCAGTCTCTCTGGAGACTGCAAAAGGAGATGTGTGCCACCTTGCAGGCTGCGGTGACAGGGCTGGAGGTGGCACTGGGGAGACTGCAGTGCAGCAGCCCCTCAACTTGCTGGCCCTGCTTTTGGAAAAAAGCAGCCTCATAATTTAGTTCTGTGAATAGTTAAGTTGCAAAGGGGCTATGAGGGCAGTCAGATGGGCAGGACAGGACGCTGGACCTGTGCTGTAGCTCTGCAGAGCAGCAGGGGCTGCATGGCCGAGCCCCCACAGGAGGGAGGAGCATTGCAGGGGCAACGGCAAAAATAAAACCAAAAAATAGCAAGTGAAAATGTAAAGCAAAAAGCACCCCCCTCCCAAAAAAACCTCCAAGGAGGCATTTTTTTCAGAGAATTCTGAAAGACAGTGTGGAGGCTGGGAAGGCGAGGGTGTCCCTTTGCATGGGAGGGGGGTCCCTCTTCTGCAACGAGGGGCCACTTGTCACCCCCCACCCACGCCCCGCTCCTCGGAGCGCCCCTGCTCGCGGCCCCCCCAGCTCTGCCTTCATTGTCCTGCCGCTCCTCCTGCCCTTTGTACGTCGGGAGCCCCCGCAAGCCCCGGCGGGGCCGGAGCGGGGCCTCCTCCCGCCTCCCCCCGTGCCCCCGTTAATGCGAGGAGACAGCTGCCCCGCCGGGCGCTGGCGCATTGTTACTCCTATTTGTCAAAAGGCCGAGGATGCTCCATAGATCGCTCCGTGGCTGTTGTTAAGTGTAATTAGAGGGTTTATGTCCCCAATTTCCATGAAAATGAAGCTGTGAGGCTCCTCTCTTGGCATTCACCGCGTGCCTTAATTGTATGACATTAAATCAAGGTCCGCTGTGAACACGCAGAGAGGGGCTCGGGCTGTCCCCGCTCGGAGCAGGGCAGGCGGCGAGCGGGGCTTGCGGGAGAGACCGGGGGGGGGAGAGAGAAAGAGAGAGAGGCTGTCAGTGCGGGGTCCACCCCGCCGGGACCGCCGGCCGCCCTCCCCGCCGCCCGGGGCGCCCTCTCCGCCTGGGCGGCCGCGGGGACGCGGGGGGCCGGGGGCGGTGGGGAGCGGAGGAAGGGAGGGCAGAGGGGGTTGCCTTGCGGGCCGGGTGCCGCTGCCATCCCCTCGCCCTGCTGGGGTCAGCATCGCCCCCCTTGGTTCCCCGCTCCTCGCCCCGCTGCATCGCGCCC
>VWZF01002612.1:93047-110770 GCA_013396755.1 Sclerurus mexicanus | reverse complement strand
TGGTTCAAAGCTGTGCCAAGGGACATTGAGACGACATTAGGAAGCAATTCTTTACTGAGAGGGTGTTTGAACCCTGAGACAGGTTTCCTCAAGAGGAGATCAATATCCCAAGCCTGTCAGTGTTTTACAGGCATTTGTGCCATGCTTTTTGTAACAGGATTTATCTTGTGATGAGCCCTGAAGTGATCAAGCATCTGGATTGGATGTACATGCCTTCCACCCAAAACATGTTATTCTGCTTTTTTTACATTCCATTCTGTTCTACTGTATTCTAAGTGGGTATTTATGATAGTTACGTGCATTATTTCCACAAAATATACAGAGCAACCCCTAACTTCTAACAGAGAAACAAAAGGGTTCTCCATCAATCAGACCACTACTGCATTGGATGTTCATGCCCAGGCGCTGGTGCAGTCAGTTTTGCCCATGACAAACACTGTTAAATGATGTGCTTGTCTTTAATCTTGTTTTACAAGCCTTGCCATCTTATTTTATCCCCTGTTAAGTTGGGGAGGAAAGTGAAAGAGCAGCTGGGTGGTCATCTGGAAGCCAGCCAAAGTCAACCACCCAAAAACTACTGTCCCCAAATCCAGACTAGAGCTATTTTTTCAAATAGTTTTACTCCTATGAATAAGTTGCCTTCAACTCTTACTTGACCCTTGGGAAGCTGTGGCGCAAGTAACACGATAATGGCAATGCACTGATTGCACTACAAGTCAGTGTGGGCTGACAGATGATTTGTTTGCTCACAAGTGCTATTTTCAGATTTTGTGACTAATATATTACTTGTGAATCAAAAGCTGGGAAATACTGACATAACACTGTAAAAGTTTTTAAAAATATAAATTCTAGTAATGACTTTAAAATGCTGTCAAATCAAATGCAATACAGATGAGAAAGGAGGATGGGTTCATAATTTTCCATCTACATACTAATTAAGACTCAATTTTTTTATAGTCTGAAGTCTTTCATGCTGATAGATCACAAGTTGTGTGTCAAAAAGTAATATAAAATTGTCTGAAGTCTCAAAATAAATCTCTTCAAACTGGAAACTGTTCTCTTTTCATCTCCAAATTATTTCACACACTTTGCATCATGAAGTCTTCAGAACATTTAATCCTAATGAAGTTGAATCATTTCAGACATTTTTAGACACTCCAGCATTCTAGGATTTGTCTCGGAGACAGTGTTATTCAGGGAAGCACGACAGTCCTGAACACTTCACCTCTCTTCTCCCATGAGAGGTTCTGGTATTAAGATGTGGAACTAAATTCATTCCCAACCCCCATTATGAGGGCAATGAGGTAAGTAAGTAGATCATAGGAAATGACTGGCAAGTTTTGTATCCTATTTCTTATTCTGCCACAGCTTTCCTATGTAACTATAGGCTGTCTTATCCTGTCTGTGCTTCATATTCCCCTTCTGTGCATGTAGATAACAGGTTTTTCCTCTCTTCATGGTAACGTGAATCTGAATTCATTAATCTTTAGAAGTCACCTTGTCCCCTAAGAGTCACACTTCCTGTGTGTAGCTCCTTCAGTAAACGAGGAAAAGGCTTTTCTTTCTTCTTCCCTGCACTTTTGAAGCCATTGCTATGTCAGTGTTGGCTAAGACTTCCTTTCCAAGTGAACAGAAAAGCCCTCTGTCCTTCTCTGACTCGTGGCTGTGAATGTCAGTGCCAACATTGAGGCTTTTCCTTAAGCAAAGCTGTTTGAGAATTATGGACTACAAGAAAGAGAAGGAGAGGCTTATCTTTTCAATTAACTCCCAAAAGATAAGTATTCAGTAACTGCTACTCAGGAATCCCTTTTCCAGTTCATCTATTTGTTCCAAAATGTACCACGTTGACATATGTGAAAATTCTTTATAATTAAATATGAAAAGTGTGTTATCTTAGGAACAGGCAAGTGAAATGATCAGCAAACATCAGATCAGAATGTCTGATTTGGGAAGAAATATTAAAATGCTTTCATTGATAAGAAATCCGAGTTTCATGGCTTCCTTGCTTCCTGGGGTGGTGTGCCTGTAGGAGGTTCACCAGGTTAAATGGGCGAGAGCAAACTCATGTAATGGTATTTCACTGCTTTCTCACATTCAGATCAAAGCTTTAATCTGCAGCGTCTGATTTTAATGATATTAAAATAACTCTAGATAAAAACGCGTACTTTTTTTTTTTAACTTGAAATACTACTCCTCTTAGAAAAAATGCCTTGAATGTGAACTCCACATGCCTGAAGGAGGAAACACAGGATTACTTTGTGCAGGCCCTACTACTTCATCTGAGAATTTGAAGAGTTGAAAGTAAGACTTATTGACTTTTCACCAGTACAGGTTCCCATGGAAGTAGAACTTAACCAATAATCACCTCCCAACTTGTACAGCACTATGTAGCCCACCTCAGTATTGACAATTCTATTTCAATAAGTATCTAAACACTCAAAAGGCAATGCAGAAAACAGTAAAATGCCAATGGCCAAGTGCATCTTTCCTTTGATTTTAGCTCTATGTTACAGTTCTCTTCTTATCAAAACCTCAGCTTCACCAAGCTGTTCCTACTCATCCCACTGTCATTTTTACCTCATCCAACACAGCTACACTGAATGCAATTAATACTTGATTTCACACAGATAATTTCCAATATCTAGTGCCAACCCTTGCACAGAAACTCTCCTGATAGATCTAAGGCACCTGTTAAAACAATAAGTTTTCTTTTCAAAGACTTGTCACTGCACAAAACATTCTGATGAAGCATAAGGCACCAAAGGGCAACTTTAATTATTTGTTATTAATGCTGATCAGTGACTTCAGCTAATTTTAAACACACAGTTTATGACCAAAGCATTTACTTGAGCAAAGAACTTCATTCTGAAAATTTACCAGGAAACATAATCATTACCAACTCAAATTTATGCCAGCATATAAAATCGAGAAAAAGACATGGGAAAACTCACAGGGAATATAGATTTTTAATTAACGAATATTAAGCACTACTGTCCAAATTAACTGCAGCTGAGAGAGCACTTCTCAAGCTGTAAAGGAATATTGTATGTGACAAGCAATTTGTGCAATTACTTCTAAATAATCTCATTTTGCAACAAGGAAGTTTGTATGTTTCTGCGAAGAAGCTGAGTAAATATTAAATTTCAGAAGTATTACTCCAGCATCATTCTGCAAAATTAGGTAGCACAGGCTCTAGTTCTTGCAAAAAGTGACATGAAGTTTTTTTGCTACTGATTTCCTACAGTGGTGTGACACTTTCTACAACCACCGTAGCCATGCCATGCTGTCTTTTGCTTGTATTGCAAAATGGGACCACCTCTCTCTGAATCCTCTGAATTATATTTGCCTGCAGGCTAGGCAGTTTCCTGCAACACACACTCAGAAGAGGAATACACTGCACTTTATGGATTACAAGAGTATTAGATGTACACTTTGTCAAAGAAAAAAGGAGACACTGCCCAGCAGGGTTCATGTGGGCAAAAGAGCACATTTTCATTTATATGGGCAAAAATACTGGAAACCTTCCTACTGTGGAAGAACAGCTTCACTTTTTTCCTGAGGTACTTTGATGGTGTGGGTTCATATGCCCAAAACACACTTTCAGAATCTGAGTTATACATTCATGACTAAATTTTTCCCTCAACTGATCAAGATCTACAATGGGCACCAGTTTCAAAGACTCCTCTAAGGCACCTGAAGGACTTTTCAAGGTGTCTGCAGAACCCTGAGCAGTTAGGGCAAGAATCACATTTTCTACGTAGCATTTTCAAGTAGCTATTTTGTGAATCTTTTTCTTTTTTTTTTTTTCCCTCTGAAGAAATCTGCATCAAGTAAATGAAACTTCTTCTGTTCTAATTCTTGAAGAAAAACTACTCAAATGCTTTCTTATTTCTATCTCATTGTTCCTTTAGTCTGTAGGAAATCTCACAATCTTTTTTTTTTTCTCCTTAGCTTTGCAGCCTTTGTATATTTAAACATAAGTAGGCAAACTGCACATTAAGTCTCTGACAGAGAAGCTGACCCCAAGTAGCAAAAAGAGCACATCTTTTACACCATGTTTATGCACAGTTTGGAGAGAGTCCCCTGGCCCTATTCAATTCCTTGAGAGCAGCATTATGAATTTTCTCACAGCCTGGGATCCCATTTACCAGGCAAGGCCACTCGGCAGCTCAGGCCAGCTGGCTGCATCACAGGATCTTTCCACTCCATGCCCACATGGCAGATATTGATAGATAAATGTCTAGAGAAGGGGAATCATCAGACAGCTCTGCAAGTCTTGCACTGAGTGCAGAAGGCAACAGCTGTCCACAGCTGTCTCTGTCAGCTCCTACACACTCGATGTGTTTTTGCAGCAAGACCCTGCATTTGAACTTCTAGTGCAGCAGAATTGTTGCAGCACATTATTCAGGACTTGACCTCCCAAGCTAAATTCCCACAGAGCTATGCCGGACTTTGCACATGGATAAAACACTGGTGAATCCATCTGTCCAACGCTCAACAATGCAAGGGCAGTGTTGCATACAGCAAGTGGGACAGTTTGGTGATAAGTCAGAGCAATCATGGTTTGAAACAATCTCCATCTCTCTCTTTGGAAACACACTGGTAGGAAAGATTAAAATGTGCACGTGAAATGTGCAAAGTTTATTTTATATGCTTTCTAATTCAATAAGCTTTGTTCCCTGCCATCCCTTGGCCAAGGGACATCATGGAACTCAAACAGCCTTATGCACCCAGAAAGGTGTTTCTTTTTTTAGCGAGGCTGGTTGATCTCATAATAATATCACATGCATATCCCTGCCATGGTGACATGGAAGATATGTACATTTCACTCAATATGGGTCAGCCTCTTATGAATATGTCCCCGCTTACTAAAATATGCAAAAATGGCAGAAACAGTAAGCACTGTAACAGCAGCATTCATATAACCTGTCAGGGAGCCTCTCATCTTCCTAGACTTTTTATATTGCCTGTTAGATATTCCTTTACTTTTAGGGATATGCATTTTGCACAAGTACTAATGTTTAATATAGCTCCTCTTATAGGAGTAAGGTGGTGAAAATTTGAGAGGTTTCTGAGAGATGCAGTTTCTCTGAAATGTGGTGCTGCAGCTGCTACTTTCAGATAAAGGGCAGGTTTGCCGATAGGATTCTGCCAGCAGTAGTTAACATGAATTCTGGCAAAGGCCCCAAATTCCTTTCAAAGACAAAGACTGAAGGGAGTTGGCACTGCCTAAAAATGTTGTTACAAGCACAAAGACTACCTTTTCAAAAATATTTTATCCATTCTCGACTATACATTTATACATCTGCCAAGGTTTTAAGTTTATACTATCAGCCTAATATAAAGATTCTAACTAGGCAGAGTACTACAGCAGTGGAAATCACCTATTTTCAGCCATTCTGTGGTTTGCAAGCTTGAAACAAAGATTTTTGGGCAGGTCAGAGGGATGAAGAAGAGTTCAGACATAAAAGGAAGGTAATATAACATGAATTATATTATTAACATATAAACTTATGATAAAGATTTCATACTAATTTTGCTTTTAAGTGATTCTTCAAACATCTGTCTTCATGGAAAGCTATCATGGACTATCTTACTTGTTCTCTTTGGGGTTATCAAGACAAAATCCTCTTTAACTTGCCCCACTTATTTCTATTAAACAAAAATCAGAGAATCTTACCTTGGCAGGTGTTGTTCTCAGAAGGTTTTAGCATGTACTCCTACACTTAGACACGCTATACCTAGTCAGAACTGTATTCTCTGTCCGTGCCTGCCTGCAATCTAATTTTCCTACAATGTAATTTTCGTGCTTTTCTTCCTTAGAGGTATATGGAGGTAAAGGCAACAGCATGGGTGTGATGTGGTTGGTTTGTTGTTACTTGCTTTTTTAATACTTAAAAGTGTAAATATGTATTAATCCTGTTTAGAACCATCCCCCAAAACACTTCCCATTTTTTAAAAAAATCCTCCCATCTTTTCTAACACTTTTAAATCTCTGTGATTTGTTTTATTATAAATCCTGTCCAAGAACACTCTCCAACACAGATTTAAATGAGGTGAAATCTGCTGGCAAGACTTGATTAGAAATAATGACCCCAGTTACAAATCAGGAACTACTTAAACTGTCATGTGCATTAAGGGCTTGCCATACATATTCTATTTTCTTTTTCTTCCTGTCTTTACAATGATTGTGACCCCTTTAGCCAAAGCACAAACACAAACCAAAAATCTTAGTGAAAAAAAAAAAAGAGGTCTGGTTTCTTGAGTGCTGGGTAACAGTTCTGGTATCTTGTCACATATTCAGGTGCAAAATTTGAGCGTTGCTGTAGACTGGTCAAAGGCTTCCTCTGCTCAGTCCAGGTGTAAATGTGCGCCTGTCACTTGAACAGTTTATTGACAGAACATGGAAAAGACAAGCCAATTTTCACTGTAACCTTCTGTGTCTTGGTAGTAGGCAGCTGCTGGCTGCAAATCCTCACAAGCCTGTTTCAAGGTGAATTCTTCTTCTAGTGTGACTAAAACTTGACTGATGAAGATTTGGTCACATTTCATAATCACTTTCCGCTGCTGGAGTTCTAAAAAGCTATTGCCCCTTTCCTGACACACGGTATTTGAGTATGACAACAGGGATGTGTTCAGCACACATTGTTAAATCAAATGGATGAAAACAGCCTGTGATATTAAAAGTACCATAAACAAGCCCAGGATGAAAGGCAAACTTCCTGCATCGATAATAAGCAAGGAAGACATGACATCATGAGGAAATAAAAGGTTAGCTTTAAATAATAAATTCCTTTTAATAATTATTTCTTTTTAATAAAAGGAAATAAATGCTTAGCTTTTCATTTTTAAGGCATTAGAAGTACATCTGGCAAGTTACCAAAATCTGCCATAAAGATGCCAGCCAGTCTCATGGTTTATAGAACAGCATTACTTAGCACAAGAGTTTATCTCTGGTTATGATGAGGAGAGATTTTATGAAACCATGCCTCAGTTTTGACAGAATCACAAAATATGCTAAATTGGAAGGGACCCACAAGGATCATCAAAATCCAACTCCTGACCCAGCACAGGACAACCCCAAGAGTCACACCATGTGCCTGAGAGTGGTGTCCAACTGCTTATTGAACCCTGTCAGCCTTGGTGCTGTGACCACTGCCCCGGGGAGCCTGTTCAGTGCCCAACCACCCTCTGAGGGAAGAACTTTTAACCTAAACCTCCCCTGACACAACTTCAGGCCATTCCCTCAGGTCCTGTCACTGTCACGACAGCGAAAAGATCAGTGCCTGCTCTTCCTCTTCCCCTCACAAGAAGTTGTGCCTGCAGTGAGATCTCCCCTCAGGTCTCCTCTTGTCCAGCTGAACACACCAAATGCCCTCGGTCACTCCTCACATGCTTCCCCTCAAGACCCTTCACATCTTCATTGCCCTCATTTGGACACTCTCTCACAGCTTAATGTGTTTCCTATATTGCAGTGCCCAAAACTGCCCCAACATTCAAGGTGAGGCTGCCCCAATGCAGAGCAGAGCGGGACAATCCCCTCCCTCACCCAGCTGGCGATGCTGTGCCTGATGCCCCCCAGGACAGGGTTGGCCCTCCTGGCTGCCAGGGCACTGCTGACTCATGTCCAGTTGGCCATTAACCAGGACTCCCAGGTCCCTTTCCATGGCACTGCTTTCCAGCCTCTCATTCCCCAGTCTGTCTGTACAACTGGGGTTGCCGCATCCCACGTGCAGAATCCGGCACTTGTCCTTGTTGAACTTCATATGGTTGGTGATGGCCCAGCCCTCTGATTTGTCCAGGCCTTTGAGGGAGTCAACAGCTCCTTCCAATTTTGCATCAGCTGCAAACTTAGTGCACCTTTGAGTCCTGCATCCAAGTGATTTATGAAGATGCTGAAGAGCACTGGGCTTAAGATGGAGCCCTGTGGAACTCTACCTTTCTTCTGGTCTTGCAAGCTTAATAACCCGGTTTGAGAATCACAAATCTACTGTGGAAGCAGATATCATAGATAGGAAAAAGCAACTATGTTACACAAAAATAATTTCTCAACTCTGTTGGCAGCCAAGAGCATTGTAGTTATGATGTCCACGATGAGTCGCATTGACACCAGGAGCATTGTGCAGTCATTAATCAAAGCAACAAAATGAAGGTCTAACAACTATGTAACTGTGAAATTAATTATTTGAAATGGCGGAAAAAGCACACATCCACAATGTAGCCAGGACCTCCACAGATACATTAAAAATACGACTAGCCCAAGATTTCTGTTCAAGATAACTTTTGATTTTATCATTTGGGCTGGTCTGTTTGCTTATTTACACATGATTTTCACATAATACCCCTGTAAAGACAAAATTTGCTACAAGGCAACTGTAATTATTCTGCAAATTACTGAAAGAAATTTAAAGAGAATAATTAATGTTATCTACTTGATTTTCTCCTAAGGTGGGAGACCCTTTGTAGTTGCATAAAATTTTATCTTAATTATGGTACTTCATAGCTAATCTTTAAGTATATGGATATAAAATTATTTTTAGTACTGTAAATTCAATGTATGCTCAAACACAAAAATTGTGAAACAGAAATACTATAATGCTGACATTTTTGGTGTTGTCATTTTATGGAAGGACAAATCTTAATTGGCAAATTATTAAGAAAAAAAAATGAAATTAAGGGTTTCCTAGGAAAGGATTGCCGGAAACTGAAATGCAAGTGTTCTAATGACTGAAAATAGATTATTATTATTATTATACACTCACTAGAGAATCTTCATGCTGAGAGAGAAGGAAAAATTATGGCAGGTCAGAAGACTGTGAAACATGTGCCCTCTCTTCTCCTACCCTCCCTTTAATTATTGACAGCCTGTCACTTAGGTGCTGTGGTACAATGAATAATAAAAGAGGATCCAAACTGCATTTTTCTCCAGGATTTATCCTTCCAAATCAAATACTGCCATCTTCAGGCAGACTGTATTTCATGTTTAACAGTTCGAGGGTTTTTTAATTTCTGAGGTCACCATCTCAAACAAACAAAAAGCCTGTTACTTCCATGCTCTTCCAGATAAGAGATTGATACCTTGCATAAAATAGAAGGGGATCTGCAAAGGTTGCCTTCTACCTTTGGGAATAGGTTTACCACTACCTAAAGACACCTCGAAGTTATGTTGAGTGAAACATTAATGAAAATGTCCAACTATTTCCCTTGTTGTATGAGAGGTAATCAGTTAAGATTACAGTCATACAAGAGACCCTGACTGACAGGCACTTCCCTTTATTCACACTGCATGTTGTCAGGACACAGGCAGGTCACTGGGGAAGCAGAGTGTAAACTATTACAAATAAGTAGGTTGAAATTATGTGTCATATTTATACTTCTTTCCTTCCAATAAAGCAGATCTTTAAGGTGGCCTTGAACACCAGATGATGATATCTGCAGAACAACTCAGAAAAGGCAATTTACCTTAAACAGATAATTGTACAGTATATAATAACCAAGTATTCAGCAGAGTAGTAACAATAACTTTCCTTTTCCTCTTGTAGTGCCCTGAAGCTGAGATGACCAGCCATGAAGAACACACAATGAATTAGACAGTACAATGGTTCCTAATGAAGATCACATATTTAAAGGTACAGATAAGCAGCCAAGCCTTTCGTTTTAACATCGTGCTGGTTTCTGGCTAGGTAGAATTAATTTTCTTCACAGTGAATAGTATGGGGCTGTATTTTAAATTTGTGCTGAACAGAGGGTTAATAATATAGAGATGTTGTTGCTATTGCTGAGCAGAGCCAAGGCTTTTCTGTTTCCATGCTGCCAGGCTGGGGAGGAGGCTGGGAGTGCAGGGGGGCTGGGAGGGGACACAGTGGGGACAGGTGACCCCAGCCGGCCACAGGGATGTTCCAGACCCTGTGGCATCATGCTCAGTGTATGAAGTGGGGGAAAAAGGAGGAAGGGGGTGATGTTTGGAGTGATGGTGTGTGTCTTCCCATTGATGCTGCCCTGCTCTCCTGGAGATGGCTGAACACTGGAAGCAGCGAATTAACTCCTTGTTTCCTTTTGCTTATGTGCACGGCTTTTGCTTTCCCTGAATATCAACATACATGTTTTCCAGCTTTTACCCTTTTGATCCTCTCCCTGATCCCGCTGGTGCTGGAGTGAACGAGTGGCTGTGTGGGGCTTGGCTGCTGGCTGGGGTTAAACCACAACAAACAGAGACAGATTTTTCAAATTCTTACTAGAATGTAAAATCCAATATTTTCATTTTCCCTAAAGTATTTTTTTCATAATGTGAACTGCTGCAGCTATCTCACTGTACTGACAGGATATGGTTTTATGATACATAAATATTGTATTTAGTTGGAACACAACAGAACAGCAGCCAGCAAAACACAAATCAAGAGCAGCCGGATCCTGGCTGCCATTTTCTAATAAGCATGCAAGTAAGTTAAAATTAGGTGGGCTTTTTATGTTCCTTAACATCCTTTGAAGGAGGAGTAAAATTCCAGATTGTGTCCTCACAGATTTCATGACGTTTCACTTCTTGTTTGTGCTGTTTCTAAAACTGTAATCTGTTTCTAGGTGTAAGCTCTTTGATTTCAAGGCAAGTCTTACTTCTTCTCTGTTCTGGAATATTCTTTTATACATTCAGATGCAGCCTTAGTGTTGGGGAACTTATCCTTTAAAGAGATTCCTCCCATCCTCCAAAGAACCACTTTTTTCAGAACAGTATTTTTAGAAATTTCATGATATAATTCATCTTCATACTTCATGACTTCTAAAATTTTCTTCCCAACTTGTCCACCCAGTCCTTAAACACTTAAAGAAATATAAACCTCCCACGCTGCAATGACTGAGATTTGAATCTCTACTGTTTTCAGGATAAGAACCACATGACATTATTCCCCTCAAAATCTGTTTCATGTCTGACTTACTGTAGGAGCTGGCCCTGTCTTACAATTTTGCAAATGTTTTTTTTTTTCATATTTCTGCTTAAGTCTGTGTCAGAAAAAAAATCTGTATGAATTCTTTCAGTCTCTTTTATGTTTTTTTTTTAAAAAAATACTAATACTGTGAACAAAATTGTAAACTAAAGAGAGCTCTCTATTGAATAGGTATTCAATAATGCTCTAATTATATCTCTTGGAAGTCTCCTTGCATCATTACAATGTATGTGACATGGAGCACGAATGCTGTTGAATTATCAATTGGAGTTTTCTCATCCTGGAAGGATTTCCTCCTGGTCCATCAGGAGCAGAATCTGCCTATCCCACAGAAAGGAAGAGCATGCTTCTTCTGATTTTCAGTAATTAGCGTTTTGAAATATGAAAATTCAACATTTTAAATTATTGTGCAGCAAAGTCAGTATGAAATTTCACAACACTTTTTAATATTACAAAATATCAGACAGCGATACTTGATGAGGTGATGGTAGGGAGGAGGAAATAGAGAAATAAAATATTTTTGCATATACTGAACAAAGGTTCAAGGCGTTTAAAGGTTTCTGTGGACTTTCAGGTAAAACTTTATGAAGACACTTGCCTTCCTTTTCTGTGAGAAAGTATGTAAGTGACCTAAGTGTGATAACCTGTGGTTATTAGTCTTATATCATTCATCACAGGCCTAAATAAACCTTATTAATCATCAGTCTTTCAGTATTAGAAAAAAACAACACAATAAAGGAAAATTTACTTTGTTGAAATAGTGCTTTTGAAACACTGAGCTTACTAGTTGTTCTAAAGTTGTAGAAATCGAAATGCTGGCAAATGAAGATAGCTGAAACTTGTCTATCATCCTCTCCTCCAGCTGCAGCAGTGGGTGAAAAACAGAACATAATCAGCCTGCTCTTAAGAAGTTGCTCAGGTAAACCCTGCTCCCACTGTGTAAAAGTACAGGAAAAGTTTAGGTGCCCAAATGTACTTCCACACTTCCAGATAAAATGAAAGACTGTAGAGAAAAATTTCCAGGTATGATCATAGTAATGACCTGCACTTACTTACGTAGGCATCATCTTCCCAGGTAATTGACAGCTGGGTCTCTGTCCCCTCCTAGAACAGCCCACCAGTTTCATGCATTTGTACTGTAAATCACCTTTCACAGGGCATTTGCAAGCTTCATCAGAGATGAATCCTGCTCTCCTTTTACAAATCTGGAAGAGCTTCTTCAGGGTTGTTTCATATCTATAGATAAGTATTTATATCTCCTATTTTACCAGTAGGACAAAATACACCTCATGCCATCCATCGTCTGCAAAAAATGAATGAGAAATAGCCTTCACTGTCTTATATGCTGCTCTTCTGAGCAACTCCCAATTGAAAAACCATTTTAGGTTTTTCATTCTCCATTTTTCTGTGAACAAATCATGTTGGGTTGATCTATTCAGTCAGCATACAAAAAAAGAGACAGCAATGCCTTTCAGCCTGCACCTCCTCTACTTGTCTAAGAAACAGGCTCACCTCAGTTTTTATTCCAGAGTCAGGACAACTAGGCAAAATGAGAAAATTTGCAGGGACAGATGTGAAATTAGAGGTTGAAGGCAGAAATCTGCTCTCACCTTTCTCTTTTGTGTGTGGTGGTGTTTTTTTTTGGTTTCCTCCCTTCCCTTTTTCCTCACTCCTATGCCTGAGTTCCATATCATCATATAATATCATATCATATCATATCATATCATATCATATCATATCATATCATATCATATCATATCATATCATATCATATCATATCATATCATATCAGTTCAGCACAGTGGACTCGCTTATTGCCAGCAAACAAAAGTCCTTCTCTATGGCAAAAACAGCCAGGAGGAAGGGCACTTTCTCCACCCCCAGTACTTTTCCTGCATGATCTGGGGAGTGGGCTAACCTAATCTAGTCTTTTAGCTGAGGAGATCTCCTCTCCACCAACAATACTTTGGTCAGCTGGAGTCAGCTGTCCCAGCTCTGTCCCCTCCCAGCTCCCTGTGTGCTCCCAAACCTGCTCATGGGTAGGTTAAGGTAGGAAGCAGAAAAGGGCTTGGATCCATGCAAGCACTGCTCAGTAGTAAGTAAACCATTCAATTTTAAACTTGCTTCTTTAGTTAAATAATTAATATCTCTCAACACTGGCAATATGGCCAAAAGTTATAGACCCAGTTTTCTAAAAGTCAGTTCTGAAATACAGATGAACACAGACTGAGAGGTATCAACACTAGATACTATATGATAAATTATTTCTTGTGTTCTCTTGTAGCTCAAAATTAAATGCTGTCCTAATCTTGGATCACCATGTGTGTGGCTTATTTAAATATGCATGGAGATAACATTTCATTGAAAAATGTCACAATCTATTACTGTGTGTGTAATAAACCTTTACTATCATAAAGTGCAGGACTTTTACTGCTTAATTCCTAGACTAAGTTGTAGTAGATTGCAGACTTCTCACGTTACTGGTTTTATGACTTCTAATTTCATGAAATATAAGTAGTGATAATGAAGAAATGAACCATTAGTTAAATCTGTCTTCTGATGTTAATGTAGTGAAGATTTCTCAGCTGATATTTGATCATGTAATATTTTATTCTGCTTCTATTCTACAGCGTTACCAGGCTTCCCTTGCTTGAAGCAACAGTGACACTCAGTGTTAAAATCTTTGCATTGACCAGAAGAAGCCTGTGCTTCCCTGCATTTCTTATCATTCACCCTTGTAATTTAAAATTTGTTCAGCTTTTGCAGGTTATCAGAAAAAGAACAAACTACCATCCTGAAAAAATGGGCTAAAACCTTCCTGTACGTTTCTATGTAAAAAGTTTTTCTTAGATTACCAACGAAAAACCAAAGCTTATTTATGGCACCCTGACAGCATCATTGCCTTAGAATTTGCATACTTACGGTGATAAAAATTTTCTACATGTGGAAACTTCAGAAATATTACAATTTCTGATACACATTATATCTGATAGCAGTGCCCCAGCTGTACAAAGTATTTAGTTCTGAGATAACAGTGGCATAAAGCCACTGGGAGGAGCAATTTCTTTTTTTTTTCCTGATCTCCTTTTATGACCAGGTGATGCGGATTTAGTCTACTGGGACTTAAGTAAAGCTTTGACACCCTGTCCCTGGAAGAGCTGCAGCCCACGGCTCAGACAGGCACATCCTTGGCTGGGTTAAGCACTGGCTGATGGGCCCAGAGTGGTGGAGAACAGAGCTGCATCCAGTTGGCATCCAGTCACCAGTGGTGTCCCCCAGGGATCAGTGTTGGGACCAGTCTTGTTTGATTGATGATCAAGTCTTCCCTTAGCAA
Source organism: Sclerurus mexicanus (assembly GCA_013396755.1). NCBI lineage: Eukaryota > Metazoa > Chordata > Aves > Passeriformes > Furnariidae > Sclerurus > Sclerurus mexicanus. Next base: position 96,496 of record VWZF01002612.1, on the reverse strand, counting down.
ATTGAAGATGACACCAAGCTGGGGGCCAGTGTCAATCTGCTGGAGGGCAGGAGGGCTCTGCAGAGAGTCGTGGACAGGCTGGATAGATGGGCTGAAGCCAAAAGGATGAGGACACAAAAGGTCAAGCGCCNGATTGCCCATGGAGATGGTGGAGCCACCATCACTGGATGTGTCACTCAGTGCCATGGTCTGGTTGACAAGGTGGTGTTCAGTCATAGATCGGACTTGATGATCTTAGAGGTCTTTCCCAACCTAATTAATTCAGTGATTCTGTGATTGTGTAATCTACTTAAAGGCAAAATAAACATANGGAGGTTGCAGCCAGGTGGTGTCTTCTCCTGGGCAACAAGTGACAGGATGAGAGCAAGTCTTATGTTGTACTGAGGGATGTTTAGATTGGACATAAGGAAAGATTTCTTCACAGAAAAGGTGACTAGACATTGGAATGGATTGCCCATGGAGATGGTGGAGCCACCATCACTGGATGTGTCACTCAGTGCCATGGTCTGGTTGACAAGGTGGTGTTCAGTCATAGATCGGACTTGATGATCTTNGAAAAAATAAAATGAAAAAAAAAAGGCCCTGAAGAGAGAGAATTAAACGTCAAGAAAGACCAGTGATGCAAATGAAAAAAAAAAAGAATGGCTGGGGTTAAACCATGACGGTTGTTTTTGGCACCCAGTATAGGGTATGAAGAGTTTAGATAACAACNAACTAAGCACCACACAGCCACCCACTCCCTCCCTCCCTCCCACTGGGTGGGATAAAGAACGGAAATGAAAAAGCGAGAAATAACCTCATGTGTTAACAGTAGTTTAATATTTTAAAAATAATAATAATGATTAATGGCAAGAAAATGAGAAAAAATAAAATGAAAAAAAAAAGGCCCTGAAGAGAGAGAATTAAACGTCAAGAAAGACCAGTGATGCAAATGAAAAAAAAAAAGAATGGCTGGGGTTAAACCATGACGGTTGTTTTTGGCACCCAGTATAGGGTATGAAGAGTTTAGATAACAACAGATTTGACTGAAATGTGCTAGATGGAATTTGTAACTGTTATTGCTGTTTAACTAGTAACTGGCAGGCTCCTGTGCTTGCCATGGGGCTTGCTTTCCTGACTGTCTGCTGGAGTCTAGTGCTGGTTAGTCGTTGCTTTTTGCTTTCACTGGGGGATTCCTGAAGCAACACCTGGGCTACACAAGTGGAGATCAGGCACTGTTAAAGCTGGTCCATGCAAGAGGATCACTCGCCTGCTGTTCACGTAGTCTCATCAAGGGTTACTTCCAGCTGCAAGGTCAGTTGCTCCTCCTCAACAGCCTTCCACTTCTCAATCCATTCCTCTCAACAAGGAGAAAAAGAGGTTGCCAAAACTTGCTGCTGTTTATAATGATGGACCTCATTGAGTTATAAATCCAGATAAAATGTTCTATTGGTCTACTTTTATCCAAAGGTATATTTAGTATTTTTCTCATAGAAAACATATTTTTACAGAGGTGCTGGAGACTAATAATAGAGGTAACAAACAAAAATAACAGCAGCATGGGTATTTTGATCCTAACATAACTGGTCCCTGGGCAAAAGGCCAAAAGATGTGCTACACAGCATCACGGATTTCTTCTCCTGCCCTTAGTTATTTAATATTAGTACCACATCATATATAAGTTGCCTTCTCCTTCCCCAAACACCTTTTAATAAAGACAAAATTGCACATATATTTAAACCTATGTATCTAAGACAAGTTATGCCAATACTTTAGAATGGAATGCTGAGACAAATTGGTTTTGCCAGGCACTAAGCAGAAGCAGGGTCTTAATTAAAACATTGCAGCCCAGATTGCAAAGATTTACACAGTCTGGGCACCTGCACTGAGGTTCAACACACTGCAGTCAGAGGCGAGCATCCTCAGGAGCAGGGCATATGGGGGCAGAGGTCTCATATGAGCCCTGGTTCTGGCTGGACCATGAATTAAACTCGCAGAAACCAGGTATTCACTGTAGCGTGCTGGTGGGAAGATGATGTTGCTAGAAGAAAGCTTGGAGGACTACTCTTGGTGGTCTCTAAGATTGTGTTGCTCTTCCACTGCAAAACCTCAGCCACTGTCCTGCATATACTCTGACTCCAGTGGGCAAATTATCTGTCTGTCTCTGTCGAAGTATTTATCTATCTATCTATCTATCTATCTATCTATCTATCTATCTATCTATCTATCTATCTCTAGTTATGGATATATCTAGATATATATACATATACCTATATATATATACATACATATATATACGCATACATTTACATGTGTAGACACACACACATATATATACACACATGTACATATGTAAACACACAGACATATATATATATATCCATATGACAAGGAGTTACTGGAGAAGGTCCAACAGAGGCCACAAAGATGATGAAGGGTCTGGAGCATCCCTCATGATGGGAGAAGCAGGAGCTGGGCCTGTTTACTCTGGAGAAGGCTGGGAGAGGACCTCATTACTGCACATAAACATCTCCCAGGTGGGTGTCCGAGGATGGCTCCTTTCAGCGGCGACAGGACAAGGGGCGATGGCCACAAAGTTCCACCTCAACACGAGGAAGAACATCTTTACCTTGTGGGTGGCAGGGCGTTGGCACAGGCTGCCTGGGGAGGGTGGCATTCCAAGACCACCTGGATGCACTCCCACCTGCCCCGTTCCAGCTGACCCTGCTGTGGGTGATATTCAGAGCTCCCTCCCAGCCCCGGCGGTCCCTCACACATCACACATTGTTTGGAACATCTGGAAACTGTTTATCCATGAGAAAGATGTTAACAGGCCAGCTAGCCTTGGGGATGTGAAGGGAGGAAAGAAACTCTCCTCCCCAAGCCTTGAGAATTCACAGAAGAAGAGATAATTCAAGACTTGTCTAGTACATCACTAGCTTCGTTTAAAAGCCCTAATTGTTTTAGGTTTGTAATTAGGTTGTAGTTACCTGTAAGAATTCCTTTGCTTTTCCTTCTGTCTGAACACTATGATATGTGACCATCCAGAGCCCCCTCCTTACCCACCACAAATGTTACCTTGTCACACCTACTACCCCTATATATTGTGAAGCACGCTTTCAATGAAAGTTTTTCAGTTATTGCCCCCTAACTGGGAACATCTAGATCATTAGCTGTCACAACACATCGCACATCACACACGTTACGCATCATACATCACGCATCATCACACATCACACACAGCATACATCGTGCATCACACACATCACGCATCATGTATCACACATCATACATCATGCATCACACGTCACACGCATCACAAATCACACATCGCACATCACACATCATGCCTCATCACACATCACACACCATGCATCACATAATGCATCACACATCACACACATCACACACCGCACATCCCACCCATCACACACATCCCATCCCACCCCTCGCACACCGCACATCCCACC
>VWZF01002612.1:82184-92331 GCA_013396755.1 Sclerurus mexicanus | reverse complement strand
TGCGAGGAGCCGCTGGAGCGCCCCGGGGCCGGCTGCAGGGAGGCGCTGCCGCCGCCCGCCCCCGACATCAACCAGCTGCCGCCCTCCATCCTGCTCAAGGTGCGTGGCGGCCCCGCCTGGGGACTCGAGTGGAGTTGTTGGGGAGGTGGCTTTTGGTTTGCTTTGGTGGTTTGGGTTTGGTTTTTGTTTTTTGGTTTGTTTTTTTTTTGCGTTTTTGTGTTTTTATTTTGGTCTGGCTCGTCGCTGGGAGGCGTCACCTGGATGCGCAGAGCTGCACCGCACCTGCTCCCTCCGCCGGGTGCCTTTCCCGAGGTGCGGGCCCCGGAGTCTGCCACTGTGTCGCCGGGCTTTCTTGCCCCCGCTGCTTGCTCCCTGTCCCTCTGCTTTCTGTCACACAGACAGGTTTTCGGTGTTGGCTGGGGAGCAGTGTGCGTTGCTCTGCGTTGTGAGTCGGTTTTGGCTTTGCTGGGTTCATGGTCCCTGTGAGTATTTGTAGCTCTCTTGATTTACATGCTTTCATAACCTCTTAGGCTGTGTGCTCAGAGAACGGTCTCGCCCTCTCTCCTGTCCCTCCTTCCCTGTCCTTTTCACTCTTCCTTTAGTTCTTCTCTTTTGAGACCGACTTTCCATTTTTAAGATGCAATGTTGACCACTACATTGACTTCCTGCAGCTCAGCATCAGCTAAAAAGACGAGTCTAGCTGGAGCTGAAGCCCGTCATGTTCTCCACAGTTTGATGTGACTGTGTCTTTAAATTTTGGGGAATAAGGTTTCAGGATTACAGGAAATGAGGTTTCAGGATTACAGGAGTTTACGCCGGGGTCAGATGGCTAAATTTAAAGCAGGGCATGATAATGCAGGAGTATGAGGCAGAAGACTCTTACTGTTCCTTTTTTCTTTGCTACTTGTACATCCAGTGTAAAGTAGTTCCTTTACTCTTCTGTTGTCAGTTGCAGCCTGTTTATCTGTAGTAGTCTTGCACATAAAACTAATTCTGTGCAAGGTTTGGCTGCGGTTTTTTTGTTTTTTTTTTTTGTTGTTTTGGGGGTCTTTTTTAAAGTACACATGACAGTGTTACTGGTGTCATGTCTCATAGATGCACTACAGAAATTAATTTTAGGTAAATACTTAGACCTTATGAGCTATCACATCTGAATTAACCTCTTCTGTGATTGCAGAATTTAAACTCTGTTTTGTAGTTCTTTTAAAAAAAGAATCCGTTTGCCACTGTTAATTTTTTATTGATATTCAGTTGTTTTGGGATTTGAAGCCAGACTGACTCCATTAGTACAGTTTAAATGCTTTTTCATCAATGGAATGACTACTTTTCTGTGGTTACTTTAGTACTCAGTTTTACTTTTTCAAAAATAATCAATCTGTAACTCTGCCATAAACCGGTTCTTTTAATAGTTAAGATGTCATCCTGATGATTGTTTTAAGTGTTACTCAATCTCTTTTCTATTTTGTGTGTACTTTCAAAGTTTGATTTGTTTTTTGTTTAACAAACCAAGTGTTTTTTAACCCTAATTGACAACTAAGTACCAGGCATCTGCTCACTCACCACACCCACACATGCCCCAGCCCCTTGGGCAGGAGAATCGAAAGCAAAAAGGTATATTTTGTGGGTTGAGATAAGAACAGTTTAATAACTGAAACCAAATAAAATGTGCTATTAACAGTATCTGTAATGGAAAGGAGAGAGAGAGAAAGAAATAACACTGTGAAAACCAAGTGATACAAATAGTTTGCACTGTACCAGCTACAAAGCATTTTACCAGGTACTAAAAAGAGCTCTATCCTAGCTGAAATCAGGACAGACATCCAGCTCCCCCTGTAATTTTTATCTCTTTAGTTGCCCTACAGTCCAGCTCATTCTGCAATGTTTTTCAAAAAGTGGGCTCATAATTTCAGCATCTGGAGTCAACCTTACTCACCTGTTTGCTTTGTGTGTGGTTTTTATTGTCACCATCTTGCCCACGATTTGCCCTTCAATCCTTAGCTGTAGTTATGAATTAGTTTGGTTGGTTTGGTTTTTTGAGATCTCTCTCTCTGTATATCTGCCTCCTAACTATTCCATTGTTCTGTTTTTTTGGCTGCTTCCATAACACACAGTTTTGTTATGTAACTTTTGATTTAAGATTTCTAAACAGGCGTCTTGTCAAGTGGATTATTCAGGTACCTAAAGGCCTTTGTGTGATGGGTTTTGATACAGATAGGATTAGATTTAGGATATCCTTTCTCTAAAGGTGGCATTTGTTATGAGAGCATGGGAGACAAATATACCTAAAATGTTTACTGAACTGTTCACAGTAGGTAGTGGAGGCTCAAACCTCAATACAAGGATAAGAGAGTCCATCCTCAGAAGTCTCAGGAGCCAGATCCTGCTGGATTTTTAGTTTTCTTCTGTTGATTCCCACCTCTGTCACCTGATGATGCAGTGATACTAGTGCAGGAGTGGTTGTCAACAGTGTCAGGTGCTGTTTTTTGTTAAGCAGTGATTAAGGCTTCTCAAAGATAAGGGTATAGGCTGGATAGAAAGGCTTGTTAGGCTGATCTTGGTCTGCAAATGGGCCCTACTGAATTGGGAAGTTCAAAGTGCACTGTGCCAGTTGATCCTGTTCCCCTGGCTGGTGAAGAGGTGTCCTGGTCAATATGAAGCGATAAAAGAACTGCAGTTCCACAAAATCAAACCAGATTATGAATTTGGCTTTTCATTTGGCTGCTGAAACATGTATGAAGAAAAAAAAATCATTATACAGTGGGCAAAATTTCGTTTTTAATCTTTGCAGAAGAAGGTGATTACCTTTTACTAAAGAGTAATTTAAATTCATTCTCTTTAAAACTTGAGGGAAATGCAGGAATTATAGATCTAATTGACTGTCATCTAGACGTGTGAATGAAAAAAGGAGCTGTTTCTAAGCATGCAGTGCAGAAGATGATAAAGTCTTGTGCTACACATGACTAAGTTTTGAAAACTTTGTGCTATATATCATAAATCTGTGCCTATTGTGTTTTTACTGCTATGTATTTCTGTAAAGCAGAAATGAAATAGGAAAAAAAAATCTTCCTTTTGTACCTGTTACCTCTTTGCAGTGCTGCTGTTTAATCAAAAAATTTAACTGGTGTTAAAAGGTCTGCAGATTGAGTCATGAATTTACAAGAGAATGTTAATTCAAACACTTCAGATTTCCTTTTGAGCTGTGTTAACAGGAATTGTGCATGTAGAACGCAGGAAGTTCTGTGCTGTGCTTGGTGGTTTTAAAGCTTCTGCAAGAGTACTGTATTAGGCTGTGGACACTGGGCTCTCTTTACAAACCCACAGACCAATGAAAGAGGCATCAGACAAGAGCCAGAGGTTGTGAAAACATGGCCTGTTATAGTGGTTGAAAGGTTCTGGTCAAACTGAATGATGCTTGATCAGAAAGAAGACTAAGATGCAATCTATAGTTAAGAGGAAATTGATAGAAAGATCAACTGTGTTCCTGTCTCTTGTCAAATAAAAGGAAATAATAAGCTTTATTTTGGTGAGATACTTAGAAAACAACACAGTGTGAGAACATTTAACTCTTGGCAGAGGTGGTTTCCTGTGTCTAAGGTTATGTGAGCAGTTGGAATTTTTGTTTATTAATCCTTTTTATAATAACAAGGGCAATGTCCTTCTCAAGGATGTTTGAAGTGTGCTTGAACTTTCTTCAAAACAAGAAAGGTCTAGAATAGATGATGTCTTCTTTTTGAGTTTGCTCTGTTATTTTTATAAAGCACAATCATGTGCTGCTCTGCCTGTAACAGGGACCCTATTAGTCTTGGCTTAGGGCTAATACACTCTGAAGGGAAGATGAATGTGTGTGTGTTTTATTTAATGTAGGGCTTTCATAAATACATTATTACTATTATTCGAGGCACTACTGACTCATTTTCTTACATCTTTACTCAATGAGGTTTTTTTACTTACTTTTCTCATTCTTCCCTTGTTGTAATAACTTACATGTTTTCTTTTGTTGTCCTAGTAACTTAACATGTTTACTTGTGATAATGTTGATATAAAATGCATTGCTGCTATCACTGTACTACTAGTACTGCATTTAACATTATCTGAGTGATAGGAAATGGGTTTGATAGACCAGAGCCAGACGTTTGATTTTATCTTGTGACTTTCTGAATGCTGGCATTTATTTCTGGTAAACTTACACTTGAAAAGACTGGGTATGCATGTTATAGTTGCACTGTAATTTTTTTAAATTATTTTTTGTCAGGCCTAGTGAGGAGGGAGAGGCACCAAAATGCATCATTTGCATTACACTTCATCCAGAAGTTCATGGAGTCACTGTTGTAATACCGTCTTTCTTTCCTGCTTTTGTTGTTTTGTCCTGTCAAACGTTGCTTTTAGCTACAGCACTAAGAAATGGAAAGGGTTTTTACCTTTGTGGCCAACGCAAGGAAATAATTGTTCCTTTATTTCCATATTAGTTCACCTGAACTCCTTTAGCAATACTTGACACAGCAATGCTGCTTGTTGGTAGTTTTGTTTTGGGGTTTTTTTATATTTTGCTTTTTGTTTGTTTGCTTCCTTATGAAGCTCACTGTCACCCTGTGGTTGGAGCAGGGAAATGAATCACTTTTAGCTTCACTATGCTGTTGCTGAGCTTCTGGAATGCAGTTGAAGGGCACAATTGTGAAGGAAGGGTGTGCCAGTAGAGTAGTGACTAAAGAGAAGATAGTATACGGGCATTATTTCAGTGATGCAGATCTGAAAGATGTCCTGATGAGGTTTTTTATGATTTGTTGCAGTATTATTAACAATTATTTTGTTTTTCAGAGGTGTGTGTTATAAGGTGATTTTTGTGTGAGCTTGTGGCTTTTAATATCCCAGAATGAGCTATGTGATGGGGAGGAAAATGTTCTGGAATGAAATTTCTGCTTTTCCTGATGATGAGGTAGATACCTTGACACTCAGACCAGTAAAACTTTCCATAATGTGTTTTAGATGTTGCTCTGCTTCCCCAAAACTTTGTATTATTGCATGGGGAAAACAAGTAGGTTACAAGTTGGGAAGTGTTAGAATGCCAAATAAATTAAATGTAACTGCTCCTTTCGTTCCCTATTAATTTATTTGTTTTCTTGAAATTGCTTGACCTGTGTTTGATCTTTGACAAATTTTGACATGTGTTAATGTCCCTGTTTTTAAACTGGTAGGATGATTCAGAAGTAGTACTGGTATCTTTTAGCGAGGACACTTAGATGGCTGGAAATAAAAACATTGTCAGACTCTGCAAGTTAAGATATTCTGCTTATTCGTCAGAACCCATTCTTTCCATTGGGAAGAGAGGTATGGCATCAGCATTCTCTGTCATTTCTTACAGGCAGAGAATAAAGTGTTTTGCCTTGCAGCTAAGGCAATCTGTTTGTTAGTAAGTGGCTGGCAAGGGCAGTGTCTGTCTCCCTTTTGTAACCTTTGGCTGCATGTTCCTGCCGCTGGCCTTGTGCTCTGTAGAGTGATTGTGCACTTGCAGAGTGAGTTAATTCCGCTGTCTAATCTGATACCAATCTAATGCTGCAAAACTTTTCCTCACTATCAGCTGCTTGAAAAGACTCGGTCTCTAAGTACGGTCTGTAAATCCATCACAAAAATTCAGGTAGCTGAGAGTAGGGGATTGGTAAAATGTTCCAGCTAATGGCAGCTTGCCAGAAGAATCCTGGCCATGATGTGAAATCGCACAGTCACTTTTCCTGGCTGACACGTTTTTGTGTATCATGAGCATTTTTAACTTGATTCCCTTCATGGGTGTGCCGAGGCTGCTTTCAGAGGGATGTTTATTCAGTTCTTGTGTCTCTTTAATATACTCAGAATAACTCCTACTTCCCTTGTTTTTTTATAGTTGTATCTTAAAGTGAAGAAATCTCTTTAAAAACAAGGCAAATATTCATCTGTTCTTTCTTCCATTCCTATTACGTATGATTCTTTAATGTTCTGAAATAGAATGAAGCAACTAAAAATAAACACACCAATAGCTTAGCTGCTGTATGCCTGCAATTAGCAAATACTGTCTTTAGCAGTGCATGGTAAAATGCCATGTACTAAGCAGGTTCCTTTTATCAAATGGTACTTTAGAAATATTTTTGATATTGAAGTTCAAGTTAGTTGCTGAAAAAATTTGCCATCGATGAAACAAATGGGCAGTTTTTCAAAAGTAAATGTCATAAGTTCATTAGGCACCATGAATTGTTTGAGTGTACATTTTAATGTTCTTCTCTTGTTAATTCCATCGTTTTAGTTTCAAACCAGTCTACCTGATGAAGTGTAATGGGAATAATTTTGTAGATAACTATTCTTGGATACAGAAGCTTTTTATTGATACACGAAAGCTTCATTCACAGAAATCTTCACTCTTCTAGTTGGATTGAAAGATCCTTCAAATGCAAACAGAAACAGAGGATGCATGGACTCACCTTTTACAGTTTCTTCTGCCATGGGGCCTGTATTTTCTTCATGTTCACAGAGCTCTGCTTCTTAAAGTTAGCAGTATCTTTAAAGAATGGTACTAGCAATCAGCTGAGTATTCTTGACTCTTTTCCTGGGGCAAAAGCTTCTTAAGTCTGTGCAATCCATAATTCTAACTCCTTGATTGTGGTTTTAAAAAGTTTCTTTTTAATTAGGATTGTCTTTTTATAACTTAAAATAATCTTGAATTATGCTTATGCTTACTTCATATTTGATTTATGTGATGTGAATTGATTTCTAAAGAACCTGGTGCTGAGGATATTTTGTTGACAAACACATGCACAATTTTCTATTACCAAACTTTTTTTTTCATAGTAACTTTCATAGGAGTGATGGGCTTTTCATTATTTCTGTAGATAAAATTGAAGTTACTTTCTTCAGCTGATTGACTTCAAGTAACTTGGTTTAAGGTCGAAGGTAACAAATATTTAAAGGCAAAATAAATAAATATAGTACATGAATTAGTGATATTTGAAACTGATCTTTACTCTTTTAAGAAAAGGTATTTATAGGATGCTTTGTGGGGCTTTTTTGGTTTTTTGGGGTTTTTTTTGGTTGGTTTGTGGGTTTTTTGGTTTACCTTTTTTTTCCTTCTCCTCTGTTCCTGCTGAAATGCTAACTTTTAGCACAGAAGTTCAAAATGGTCTTTTTTTGCATACAAGCTTAAAATAGTATAGGTTTAATGTAGAAATAGTGTGGGAGAGTTAAGGCTGTAATATGTCTGAAGCGCGTCATGTAGGGGCTCAGTGGTAAGGAAGACAATTACACAGAATAACTTCTATTTCTAGCTTTTCTGGTTGGACTCTTCAATAATGTTAATCAACATTTTCTTTCTTCCTTTCCCATTAATTGTGTTACAAGAAATGTATTTTAGGAAGTTGAAAAAAAAACCCCAAACTTGGTCAAGCACTCTTCTGTGGTGGTCTAAGTTGTGTTGTGCAAGGACTTAGTTTAGCTGGAGTAAAATCAATTGAACCATCACCTGTTTCAGAATAGTGGATTGACTCAGGTACAGTATTGTGAAATTAGTTGTATTTTGTTGTTTAAAGGTAAAACAACTTGTTTATATGGCTTTTCTCTTGTAAGGGATTTGTATGATCGTTTCAGTTCAGAGTTCAGCAGATTGAATGCGATTTGACTGAAAACTTGCTATATCTGTTTGCTGGCTTTTGCCATCCTGAGCATTGCAATTTTGTATTTTGTTTTTGATATAGAATCATTGAGGTTGAAAAACACCTCTAAGATCATAGAGTCCAGCCATTAGTCCAGTATCATGTCAAAGGCTTTACTAAATTCCAGGTAGATGACATCTACAGCCTTTCACTCCTCCAACAAGCAGGTCACCTTGTCATAGGAGATCAGGTTGGCCAAACAGGATGGGCATTTCACACACCCTGCTGGCTGGTTGTCCTGTACGTGCCACGTAACAACACTCAAGATGATCTGCTCCATACCCTTTTCCAGAACCAAGGTCAGACTAACGGACCTGTGGTTCCCTGGATCCCCCTCCCAGCCTTTCTTGTAGATGGGCATCACATTTGCTGACATCCAGTCAATTGGAACCTCCTGGCTTAGCCAGGACTGCTCATAAGTCATTGAAACTGTCTTGGGAAGCACTTCCACCTGCTCCCTTATGGCCTGTGGATCCCATTTGGCACCTCAGGCTTGTGTATGTCTAAGTGGTGTAGCCGGTCACTGGCCATTTCCCCTTTGATTATGGAGGAGCTTCATTCTGCTACCTGTCTTCCAGCTCGGAGGGCTGGATACCAGGAGAGTCTTGCTATGAAAGACCGAGGCAAGGAAGGCATTAGTGGTCTTCAATGAGCCTGTATGAACACTGACCTCAAAGCAAGAGCTTGATGTTAAAGAATATCTGTGTCTGGAAGATATGATAAGACCATCAGTGGGAAACATTACGGGTGTTGATCCTTAAATGGGATGTAGCTTGGAGGCTCAGAAAGTCTTGCATCCATTGAAGGGAAAGAGAAACCCACTAATCTTAACTATCATATGAAAGGGTGAAGCTGGAGGCACTGACCTGTTTAGGAATTTGAGCTGGAAGATCAGAGAGAGTGAGGAACAAGAGTTTTTATCGTTTGCAGAACTCTGCTTCCTCTACCCCTGCCTTTTGCCAACAGTGTTAAAAAAGGTGTAAAATGGTTTTAGAAAGCGCTGTTAAACTTTTTTTCCCCGCCCTTGACAGTGCTGAAGGATATTCTGCTGCTTGGAAGGGGGGTTAGAGGGATTAGACAGAGTTGTGGGGAAACAAATTGAGTAGTGGGTATGAAAGTGTGCATGTTTGAGTACAATTTTCAGGAGTTAAGTGTGCTAACTAGTGGAACCATTGCCTTCAGAAAGTTATTTGTCATAAGCAGGAATTAAATGAACAGGCTTGGGCATAAGAATGATTTTAGCTTTCAGATAAATTTTCTAATTTCCACAAATGTATAATATAAATACAAGTCACAACAACTAAGCTGCCACAGTATCAGTACATATCTAGAGAATGAAACTGAATTAAAGGATAGCGAAGGTCATCAAGGTGAGTTGAAGCATTTTATTCATTAGTGTAGTATTTTAACCAGTAGCTAAGTTAATCCTTAATGTAAGGCTAATGTGTCACTACCTGGAATATGTGTAGTCTTTGTAGTTCCATTTAGTGTAATTCAATGCATCTTCTTTTAACAATTGCACACTCTGAAGAGAAGTTGATGTTTTACATGACATCATTCAGCATCCTTTTATAGCTGGAACTTTTACAGTTCTATAGATAATAAAAATGACAAGGCCTTGTCTTTGAACATGTATCACTTGTTGTAACTTATGTGGCTACACCTGTTCATGCTGAACTTCTGAAATTACTTGTCACTGCTTCTCCTCCTTGTGGCTTCACTCTGATTATTTTCTGAGAAGTCACTTTGCAGCACCTCTACACTCTGCAGTTGTACCTACAGCTAGAGTTGAATATCGCATGACTAAAAATGGCTACAAATGCTTTCAGACATTTTTCAGAATATTGTCTGTGGACATGTACTGTTTATGTCAAGTACTGAGTAAAACTTGTTTATTATTTGTTTCTTCATTACTGCTGCTTGAAAGATCATTAGCAATATGGTGGCAGGTTGTCTCTGATTTGTGAGGACTTTCAGCTTTTGGTGGAATGGCAGCATGGTGGGGTAATTCTGGCTGGGCACCAGGTGCCCACCGAAGCTGCTCTGTCACTCCCCTCCTTAGCTGGACTACTGACAGAAAATACGACAAAATGAGTTAAGTGCAGAGAGAGATCACTCATAATTACTGTTGCGGGCAAACCAGACTCAACTTGGAGAAATTAATTGAATTTATTACCAATCAGATCAGAGTAGGATAATAGGAAGTAAAACTAACACCTTCCTTGTGCTGTTCCCTCCTTCCTGGGCTCAACTTTATTCACAATTCTCTACCTACTTTCCCCACCAGTTCAGGGGGACCAGAATAGGGGTTACAGTCAGTTCGTTATTTGTTGTTTCTGCCATGTCTTCCTCATCGCATATTGTCATTCCTTTCTTTTCTGGAACTTTCTTCTGCCCAGTGACTTTTTTTCCCTTCCTAAGTACATTATCCCAGAGGTGCTGCCACCATCACTGGTGGGCTCAGCCTTGACCAGAGG